>JAJOZX010000516.1:1052500-1055000 GCA_023014485.1 Bathynomus jamesi | reverse complement strand
ATCTCTCTGACTTCAAGTAAAACTCTGACTTGAAATAAACTCTGACTTGAGCTAAAACTGTCTGACTTCAGATAAAACTCTCTGACTTCGAATCTAACTCTGACTTCGAATCTAACTCTGACTTCGAATCTAACTCTGACTTCGAATCTAACTCTGACTTCGAATATAACTGAAATCTCTGGGGCGGTTGTCCCTCTTAGATGCAACCTATTGACTTGAACTCTTATCAAGTATCTCTATAAATCTCTGGGGCGGTTGTCCCTCTTAGATGCAACCTATTGACTTGAACTCTTATCAAGTATCTCTATAAATCTCTGGGGCGGTTGGCCGTTTTGGCGCAACCTTCTGACTTGACCTCTTATCAAGTATTCTGAACTGAAAATGAAACTAAAATGGAAAATGACTGCACTTGATCGTTATCAAGTGGAGACGATTAACCTCTGTTTTGGTTGACCCTCTTGGTGCAACCTTCTGACTTCAAAACTGACTTCAAAAAAATGACTTAAAAAATGACTTAAAAAAAAAATGACTTCAAAATTACTTCAAGTATCTCTCTAAATCTATAAACTCTCTCTAAACTCTGTAAACTCTCTCTCTCTTAATTTGCAAGTCAATTCAATTCAGTAATTGAAGAAAAATTTGCAAACAAAAAATTAAAAAAAGGTAACCAACATTTCACTCTAATGTACGGGAAGGTACATAAAATAAAATTATTCTATACTGAATATAACAGTGAAAATAACTGAAATTCTCTCTCTTAATTTGCAAGTCAATTCAATTCAGTAATTGAAGAAAAATTTGCAAACAAAAAATAAAAAAAAATGTAAACAATATTTCACTCTGGTATTATTATGTTTGGTACATAAAACAAAATTATTCTATACTGAATATAACAGTGAAAATAACTCTGAAAATAACTCTCTTGAAATTAACTCGGTTACAATTAACTCTGTTACAATTAACTTTCGTGACTTTTAACTTTTGTGACTTTTAACTTTTGTGAAAATTACTGTTTCACTAAAAAAAATGTATCACTGGTGTCTGAATGTTCAGTGTGTTTTGTGTTAAATTCTGGCTCCATACTAAATATTAACTGTTAATAATACTGATTTTTCAAATGTTTATAAATTACTTAAAAAACAAAATGTACTTAACAAAATTTTCTATGGGGAAATCCTTGAGACGTGTCCTGAAGACGTCTTGTTGGCTAAAATCTTCTGGTTAAACATCTTCTGGGTAAAAATCTTCAGGGTAAAAATCTTCTGGGTAAAAATCTTCTGGGTAAAAATCTTCTGGGTAAAAATCTTCTGGGTAAAAATCTTCTGGGTAAAAATCTTCTGGGTAAAAATCTTCTTGGGTAAAATCTTCTTGGTTAAAAATCTTCTGGTTAAAATCTTCTTATTATCCTGGTAAAGGGTCTGGAAGACTGGAAGAATCCTGGAGTCGTGAAGATCCTGGTTAAAGGGTCTAGTCTTGTTATCTTCCTTCTTCTATGTGTTTATCCTGGTATAGGGTCGCCACTTTTTGTTTATCCTGGCTATAGGGTCGCAAGTTGTTAACCCCCCCCTTTATGGCCCTTTGTCGGTTCGGATTCGAAGGGGGTTCTAGTTAGGAGGCTGCAACGGATGTTTCTTCTTTATACTTTTCTATAATTCTTTCTAATTCTTTTCTCTCGCTTATTAATTCTTCTCTTTTTATAATTATCGACTTTTCTTTTATAACTTGTCGACTTACTGACTGAGTTCCTGCAGAGAGCATGGCTCGAAGGAAAAAATAAAAAACTTCTTAAAGTGTGGTTTACTTCTTAAAAATTACAGTTGGTATTCTGAATTACAAGGGGTAGAGGTTCGACCTCTTTCGACCATGGCTCAGGCCGGAATCTAAAAATATATTAAGGAGGCAAGGGGCCTCTGCCCCCCTCCTAATGAGGTGCTAATATGAAGTACAAATGATGAAGTGCAACGATGAAGTGCTAATCTGAAGAAGTCTAATAATGAAGTGCCTTAAATGAAGTGAAGTAATTTTATAAGTAAAGTATAATATAGTCTAATGTTTGTGGGAGACAATCGAAGGTTAAGTTTCCCCCCTTTTTTAAACACATGATTTCAACTAAAAGAATAAAAATATAAAAATAACAAATCGCCGATTCTACATTTTTGACGGCAATATCATTTCGTAATAGCCATAAGCACAATTTTGAGTACATGACTGAGTACGTATTAATTTTGGTTCATTACAATTACGATTACAATTATGGATTACAACTACCAATTAATTCATATTCACTTATTATTGTTTTAATTACAATTCCATTAAAGTACATTCTTACATTATAAATTAAATCATTACATTTAATTAGTTTCACTGAAGTACATTACAAGTTATTGTTCATTACAGTTTCATTAAAGTAAATTACATCAATTACATTATATTAAAGGATTACATTTAATTACAATTTTAGCAAATTGTTAATTGACATATCTACTACTGAAATAATATG
>JAJOZX010000516.1:665000-1050000 GCA_023014485.1 Bathynomus jamesi | reverse complement strand
TCGTTTTGGCGGCATGTGAGGGGCTTCTTGATCTAACGCTGCAACCATGCTGCACTTCACTTCCATCGATATCCTCTCATCAAAGAACGCCAGACCCACTGCCTCCTCCGAATGGTACCACAGGTGCGCAGACAGCTTCTTGGTGGTACCATCAGAGATCTTCTTGTGCGGGTATCGAAGGAGCGTCCTCATCAATTCCCAATCATTCAGCGGAGCTTCGGTGGACAGATGAGCTGTTGCCCACGCTTTCATGTAAACTAGAACAGAAAAGAGGCAGATATCTCGAATTCCGCGTTCCTCAGTGTTCGTCAGTTTAAACTGTCTTCGGAAGAGCCAGATCTTGATGGCATAGAGCCCCTTAGCCATCCATCTCGCCCGGTGCATAGCACCAGGGGCGCGGAAGTTTAGTCCCTTGTATGGAACTCCTCCAAGAAAGATGACGGAAAGATCGAGGAATTCCTGATAGTCATCACGACTTGAAGTGCTTGTGATTTTGCAAACTCAATGAGCTCCGTTCTATGCTTAAAAATAGCTGCTTTGGTGAACGCATCTGTGTCCGCAGTTTGGAACTGTTGCTGGTCAATGCGGGTCCAATAATCATGGAAGCGCTTGAAAAGCAGAATTTCTGGACCGGTAGATACTGAATCTAGCGATGCTGCGAATGCCGCCTGTAGCACCAACTCCAGTACATGGTGTCTGCACGCGCAGTATAACAGGTCACGTCCAACTTTTTCTTCCAGAAGAACACAAGTTCCTCCACGGTGGCCTGTGTTTGTCGCGGTTGTGTCGAAACACATAGATTTGACATGATCGGTCACTCCCCATTCATTCAGGCAATCTATGATGGCATTTGTTTGTGCCAGCGCGGTTCCTGACAGAAGTTTTGGCACCCCGAGGAGCTGCTCTGTCCCGGAGCCAGATACAAGAATAGGTAAGCGGTCAACATATTCTCGTGACGTCAGATCTTGCATGAGTTTTCCGTCCCAGTGAACAGTCAACGGACTATTGCCTTGGAACTCGCTCTTCAGTTGCTGAGCCTTAAGGGTACGGAATTTTTCACGCTGACGATGAATGGATCCACGATTGATGTTGTAGTCGCTAGCATCATGCCCTAAGCTGGAAGCTGCCTCAAACAGCAGATATGTGTCCTTTCTTGACGAGAGTTGCGTGCAATCAAGCGCTGCCGCCAATTCCGATGTCATGATGTTCTTCGTTGCTCTTTGTTTAGACGCTAACGAACCACCACATGCTCCTTTTTCTTCGCTATCATCTGAGCTGGAGGATGAGGACTCCAAAACCGCTTCGTTGGATACTGCCTCCATTTCAGCTGCTGATCGCTTTCTTCGTTTCTCCTCTTCCTCCCGACGTCGAGTACAATCTTTGACTTGGCGCTGATGGGTCATGTCCAAACCTGCCATTGAACCTGGACGTTCTTTCTGGCGCTGCTGCTGAAGGAACTCCCAATCCTCTGGGTACTTGACCAATTTCTCACAATCAGCGTGGGCGATGTCAGAGACGATCGAGGCGTTCAATGAATTCTTTTTCTTTCGTCTTGTGTGAATCGCTCGTCCTTGAGGCGTGTTTTTTGAGTCCTTTCCACTCCTCGAAGACTTTATCCAGTTTGCTGACGCAGTGTGTCTCGAGTCTGGTTGGAATGTGAGCTTTCTCCCAGAAGGACATCACTGCTCGAAGTGACTTCCTCAACGCGTCACGTATTGTCATTTTCTTTTCATGGTGAAGGTAAAGGAAGTAACCGAATGCTTGCCTGTAGGAAGGAAGCTTGCATCCTTTCACCTCATCAACCGCTGCCCCTAATAGGTATATACACTTCCGGGTTTCCATCACCAGAAATCACGTAGCTGAAATGAGAAACGGTGAATCGTTAAGTATTGTTCACTTTATTTCTCAGATATTCACACACACACACAGATACACACACACACATATAGAGAGATATATAGATATCTAATGAACGATTATGGAGACGCCGCGCAAGCATTAAACTTTGGAAGGCGGGGGCGACCTTTTATAGTTATTCAAATAAAAAGATTTTTCAGTCACCATGTTTTTTTTACCAATGGAATAGATTCGCGGGGTGTCAGCATGAAAATTTCAAACTTTGCATTTAAGTGACACCCTAATATACATACATGTGTATATATAATATATATATGTATATTTTTATTTATATATATAAAATAATATATATATATATATATATATATATATATATATATATATATATACACAGAGGGCGTCCCCAAAAAATGTATACACACTTTAACAGCTGATAGCTCAATTGATGTTTCTTTCTTTCCAAGTTAAACCCATTAGAATTAATAATGGCAGTCAGACTAAGCTTTGAACAAAGGAAATTCATTCTAAAATGCTACTGGAAGTGTGAAAACAAAGTTGAAGTGCAAAGACAGTTTAGGAGGGAGTTTCAAACAGATCCACCAACGCGACTTACCATCACTCGAATTAGAGATAAGTTTGAAGCCGATGGAACTGTTCAGTGTTCAGAATGTCCACAAGAAGCGTTCCGGAAGACCACGGACATCGACAAGCACCCACAAAGCAAGAAAGAGTACTGGAAACGTATCACCAAAGTCCAAGAAAATCTGTGCGGCAAGCGAGTCGTGAGGTAGGAATTTCAGAATCGTCTGTCCAACGCATTTTGAAGCGCTGTCAATGGAAAAGTTACATTCCAAGATTAGTCCATGCTATTAATGAAGATGATCCGGACCGAAGAGTGGAGTATTGCGAGTGGTACTTGGCACGATGTGGATGTGGATTGGACGAAGGGATTTCGTAGAATACCCTCCGCGTTCACCAGACCTCACACCACTAGACTTTTTTTATGGGGATACTTAAAAGACAAAGTCTACGCTATAAAACCTGCAACAGTCGCTGAATTGAGAGCAGCCATTGAACGAGAATGCACACAAATACCAAACGAAATGTTTCGTGATGTTTGCGATTCCATTGCTTCGCGTTATCAGCAGTGCCTGGACCAGAACGGACGTCAGTTTGAAAACAGGCGTTGACAAAACAATTAAATAATGTCTGTAGATTCTATTACATTTTGAAAATGAAATGTATTTTAATAAACACTGCCTTTATAATTATTTAAAGTGTGTATAAATTTTTTTGGGACGCCCTGTATATATATATATATATTATAATGTTATAATGTTTCAGACGAACAAAGACCCTAGGATCCACTCATGGCTTGTCTACCTAACTCTCTTCGTAATTGTGTATTGTGCATGTTCTCCGTGGTGGCGGAGGGGACCTACAAATTTACATTGGTTCTCAACCAAAAGAACATAAGAACATAAAAAAAATTTATACAGGGCACATTACGGGCCACTTCGGCCCATCGAGGTGGCTCCACTCTGTAAAAACTGCCTTTACATTGGCAATAACCAATTTTTACAAAACTAAATAATTACACTGGTATGCATATGAAATTTTTTTGTCTGCTGTGAGGGTTTTTTCAACTCATATTATATAATTCGACCATGCTGAATTCGAAAATGACATTGGTTTTCCTCAATCAATTCAGGTTTTTTCTCTATTGGCCATTTATTATAAGTCCAATTTTATCCCCAAATTTATTGATTTTTTTAGCTTAAACACTGTAGATACGAGTAATATTATAAGAACACTCGTGAAAAATGAAAACATTGTGTGAATAAATACTTTTATTCATACAATGAATATGGAAAAAAGTTTATTGAGGAAGGAATGAAGTTTTTTTGGCTTTCCGTCTGTGTTTTTCTTCGGGCACGTCTCGCTTCAAACACCAGCAATAGTCCGCCAGCATATTGATATCCCAGTTTCCCTGGTACCTCTCTTCCATTATTTTGATATCTTGGTGAAATCGTTCACCCTGTTCCTCACTATAATTCCCGCAATTTTCAGGAAAATAGTCAAAGTGGGACCACAAAAAGTGCATTTTTATGGACATGCGCGACCCATGAGCTTTGAAAGCTTCCATCAAGTTTTCGACAACGGACTCGTATTCTGGACTTCTACGCTTGCCAAGAAAATCAGTGACAACTGATTTGAATGCCTGCCAGGCATTCTTCTCAGTTGGAGTCATTGCGTTTTCGAACTGAGTACCCTTGATCAAAGTTCGAATTTGAGGACCATCAAAAACCCCAGCATTTAGTTAGCATCAGATATATGAGGAAATTTACTCTCGAGATATCGGAATGCCGAACCCTCCTTATTCATTGATTTTATGAAATTTTTCATTAAGCCCAGCTTAATATGAAGTGGTGGGAGCAAAATTTTTGTTGGTGGTACAAGGGGCACTGAAACGACATTATGCGACCCAGGTTCAAAATTCTCTCTGGATGCCCATTCACGCTGTGCATAGTGCTTCTCATCCGCTCGGCTATCCCATTTGCAGAGGAAACATGGGTATTTCGTGTATCCCCCTTGCATTCCCAATACAAATGCCACAATCTGAAAAAAATGAAAATATTTAAAGAATTTAGAGAATTTGTTCTATCAGATAAAAAAATCTGGAGTACCGACAATTCAGCGCAGGACAATTCAGCGCCGACAATTCAGCGCCGACAATTCAGCGCAAAGACAATTCAGCGCAAGACAATTCAGCGCCGACAATTCAGCGCAAGTCAGTACAGTTAAAAGTTTAGTTAAAAATAATAAAAATAAATCGCAATAAATAAAAATTGGGTCTGTATCGAAGGAGTGACATTTCAAAGGAGTGACATAACAAAGGAGTGACATAAATACCGTAAAGAAGGAGTGACATAACGAAGGAGTGACAAATCGGAGATAAAATTCAAAGGAGTATAATTATTAAAATTTTATTTAAAAAAACAAAATTTGTTAGAATTGTTAAAATTAAGATTTTATTTCAAAAACTAGAAACCTAACCTAACCTAACCTAACCTAACAGTTGCAAGCCTCTTCCCTCTGGATTTGTTCTTTCTTCTTTGTTGGTATTTTCGCGCTGAATTGTCTTGCGCTGAATTGTCTTGCGCTGAATTGTCTTTGCGCTGAATTGTCTTGCGCTGAATTGTCTTTGCGCTGAATTGTCTTGCGCTGAATTGTCGGCGCTGAATTGTCCTGCGCTGAATTGTCGGGTCACGAAAAAATCTATGCATTGGACTGTATCACTTCTGTGGGGAAGTTAAGTGTTCTTATACGCTCTCAAATAACCTTTGGAAAAACAACATAGTCAATAGCAATAGTTTACTTATGATATTAGTATTACCTTCAAATCTCCACAGATCCTCCAGTTATGTTGGTCGTATACGAGAGAATCCAGTAAAATTTTCATGTTATCGTAGCTCTCAGTAAGTTGTACGGAATGTGCTACAGGGACTGATGCAACCCTATTCCCAATGTTGAGAAGTACTGCTTTCAAACTTCGTTTAGACGAGTCTATAAATAGCCTCCATTCTGATGCGTTATATGGCAGGCCCAAGGATTCGACTAGCCCCTCAACATTGCAGCAGTACACTAAGGAAGAGGTATTTTCATGCACTGCAAAAAACTTGCGGAATTCTTCCTCTCGTTTCCTATACCAGGAGAATGTTGTTCCCGGAGCCAGCAAGTTGTCCTCTCGAAGTCGTGAGCCCAAGATCTCGGCAGCTAATTTGGAAAGTCCTAAATCCCTGGTAAGATCATTAAGTTTGGCCTGGTTGAAAGGCCTCGGCTCATTTGAAGCGGTATTTTGAGGTATATACGACTGGGACTGGTCATTGGCATTGGTCATTGATTCATCATCAGAATCATCGAAGTCCAGGGTTTTAGGTGGGTCGGGTATTGGAATTCCAGGACCATGGGGTACAGTAGGCCTGTTCAAAAATCAACTTTTTCTTATTTTCATAGGTTTCTGTACATTTTCCCATGCTTTTTGACCTGAAAAAGCCGAAAATCACAACTATTTTGACCTAGGATGTTGGGAAGCATTGCCGCATGGAGCTTTAAATTTTCTGGCTTGAAATCGGCCAAAGCGCCAATTCCGGGGTCCCTTGAATTATGTTTTGCACTTTAACTTTTGATCTAAACAAGATAGAGCAACAAATTAGGTATCAAATGAAAGAGCATAAAATTAATAAATGATAATAATAATAATAATAATAATAATAATGATAATAAATAAATAAATAATAATTAATAATAATAATAATAATAATAATAATTATCTATCATTTTTCATGAAACAACAGAAACTCAATCAGAATCTAGAAAACCATCTACAAGTTACAACTTCACAATGGCATTAAGCAAGGAGCTGAGGGAGCTCCGTGGGCGCACAGTTGATATCTCAGAACCTCCACGTACTGTCCACAGGCAGGTGTCAACTGGGCCATCTACCAGATCTCTCACTGAAACTTTCCTGGTTGGATACCCTTCAGCTTTTATCAGTGGTTCCCAGCTTCCCACCAACAGACAGGCGTTCCAGTATTTCCTTAATCTTCAGAATTTACCGGAAAATGCAGGGAGGCCCATGGTTCAAGACCTTGCATATGAAACAGTTGAATCTATCATCCCATTCTGGTAGATGGCTAGGATCAAGACAATGACCAAGTACAACGCAATGAAGCTCTTCATGAAACTACATGAGAAACATCGTGCTCTGGTGAAAAGCAACGGAAGAGCAAGTAACCCTGGAGGAAAAAGAGGAGCATTTGTGCTGGAATTAGACAGCCTGTTCGATATAGGAGCTCCAGATGCAATCCAGGAAATACAGAACAACAGACTGTTATCCAGAAAGAAGAAAGATGAGGATATCAGGTTCTACGAAGACCAAAAGACTGAGAGGAAAGGTCATATGTCTGGTCATGACAAGATTTTTGAGAGAAGATCCCTGCAGCAAGCAGCGAGGAATGAAAGACTGCAGCATAGACAAGAACAAGGTAAAACTAATTACTTTGAACGTTACAAAAAGTTTTAAGTTTTACTCCATTGCGATATTTAGCATGTACTTAACAATTACTGTCTTAACATGTTGTACTATTTTACAGCTGCAACAGAACAAGAGGCAGTTGTTCATGTGGATGACATTACCTGGGGTGACTCAACTGACAACGACGCTAACACAGAGGACATGGATTACCATCAGCCTCATCCTGGATGTTCTCACCATCAAGACACTGTGACTAGTGTGACTTTGACGTTTCCAAGGAAGGTCATGGAATGTGATGTCATCTGCAATACAGCTGATCGTCTTGGTTTATCAGACAATCAAGTTACTGCCATGGTTTCTGCCACCTTGAAAGCTGGAGGGGCTGATCTGGATAACTTCGTCATCTCAACCTCAACAACACGTCGCAACAGAATGCTGTCCAGGTATAATATCAGCCAGAGTCACATGTCCAAGTTTTGTGAAAACCCCCCACAGTAAGCTGCCTTACACTGGGATGGAAAGTTGCTCAAAGATGTCTTGGGCAATGAACCTGGAAGTACCTCAGAGACTTTAGCTGTGCTAGTGTCTGGTCCACCTTCATACACTGAAGGAAAGTTATTGGGAGTACCTGTCATCGACAATTCTTCTGGCACAGCTCAGGCTGAGGCTTCAATGGATATACTGGAGACATGGGAACTTACGATAATGTTACTGCCCTTGTTTTTGACACTACATCCAGTAACAGTGGAGTTCACAGAGGAGCTGCCAAACTGCTAGAGAAAATGCTGCACAAAAAGGTGTTTTATCTGGCCTGTCGACATCACATCCTGGAAATCCTAGTAGGAGCAGTTTGGGAGAAGCTGTTTGGGAAGGTGAAGGGGCCAGATAATCCCTGGTTTGAGCATCTGAAGGATGTTCGGACGGACTTGTCCAAGGAAAACCCAAAGATGCTGGCTATCAACAGCAAATGGCTGAAGGAAAAGAAGAAGAACGTGAAGAAATACTCCAAGACATTCTAACAGCAGAAAGGCTTCCAAGAGCCGACTACAGGGAAATGGCTGAACTGACAGTCATTGTTCTTGGAGGAACGCCTCCTCGAGGTATTCACTGGAGTCGACCAGGCGCCATTCATCAGGCCAGATGGATGGCCAGAAACCTGTACTCCATGAAAATGCTGATGTTTGCAGATCAACTTGAGTACGACGAAGACACTGTATCAAAGCTGGAAAGACTCAACACCTTCCTTGCGCTGTTCTACACTCCTGTATGGATGATGTCAATGTCTGCTGCAGATGCTCCCGTGAATGATCTAAGTCTAATCCAGGACATGTTGAAGTACAAGAAAACTGACCCAGAGCTTGCTGATGCAGTACTTAATAAGATGCAAAACCACAAATGGTACCTGACGCAGGAAGTCGTGCCATTTGCCCTGTTCAGCAGTAGATTGAGTGACACATTGAAGCACGACATTGCTGCCCAGTTACATGCCACTGAGAAGCCAGACAGCTTCAGAACAGGAAAGCCTCTATTCCAGAGAGTCACAGCTAAGACCACCCTGGTTGATCTCATTGACCCAGAATCACATTTCCTGCTGGACACACTGAACATTGGATCCGAGTGGCTTCTGGAACCTGTCACGGCTTGGCCACAGAATGAGGACTACAGAAAAACGTTGGACTATGTTAAGAATCTGAAAGCGGTGAATGACATTGCTGAACGTGGTGTCAAGATGATGAGCGACTTTGCAAATGTCATAACAACAGATGCCAAGCAAAGGGACTATCTCCTTCAAGCTGTGGAGTTCAACAGACGCCGCTTTGACAGCTTCAAGGAACAAACTCTCAACAACAGACTATGTAAATATCATTATGAAATTAATCATCATGTAATGCTTTCACTTCTTGATCGATTAGACTTGTGACAAAATGTTAATCTCAAATTTGTGTCATGAATAAGGCGCCTTGTCTGCCTTGAGTGTGAGAAAACGAATTTTGTGATATTTCTGAAATCTTTGTATGTACCAATGTGCCATTTCTTGTTCCAAGACTATCATAATTGTGTAAGTTACAAAGAGGATTAAAAACACTAATTTGGTGCCTATTTTGTTGCTCTATCTTCTTTAGATAAAAAGTTATAGTGCAAAACATGATTCAAGGGACCCCGGAACTGGTGCTTTTGGCCGATTTCAAGGCAGAAAAATTAAACCTCAATGCGGCAATGCTTCCCAACAACCTAGGTCAAAATGGTTGTGATGTTCGGCCTTTTCAGGTCAAAAGGCATGGGAAAAAGTACAGAAACCTATGAAAATAAGAAAAAGTTGATTTTTGAACAGGGCTAGGGGTACAGGTATCATAGCAGAAGAAATGTCAGGGTATACAACAATGTGTTTATTCTTCTTGTTAACTCCTGAAAATAGAAACACATAAACATGGATATAAAACTTGCATATGAAATAGAAGAAGCATTCAGACAGTGGCGGTTCGTGAGGGAAGGCTGCGGTCTGTAAGATATGAAATAGGTCGATGGAGTCTGTATATTTTCTTTCTTTTTCATTCATATTGTCCCTTCGGGGACAATATGAATGAAAAAGAAAGAAAATATACAATCATTGTATATGTAAATGTAACTTGTATAACAATATGTATGTGTAAATGTATTTTCTATAACAATATGTATATGTAAATGTATGATTACCATTATGGTGAATATTATGCTATATATGGTAAATATTACATTATGGTGAATATTATGTCAAGTTTCATACGAGGATTTCAAAATATTTAAGAAAAATAAATTTATAAGCCCACCTTGGAGGTTTGTCATGCAGAAATAGCAATCTGTCACGTGATCCTTTCCTTCTCTCCAAATCATGGGAATTCCAAATGGCAAAGATTTCGCTCTGCGTTTGCTCCATCTTCTCAAATTTTCAATGCACGTCTTGCAGCACATATGAGGGGCGAAACTTTTGTCCTGGTCCACTAGCTAATTCCAAAGTATGCTCTATACATTGTCTTCACAAATTTAGTGATTTGGGACTGGTTATTTGGCATGGTAACCGTCCCACGTATGTAGCAGAATCTATTGGATCATTTTTACACGCTCTATTCTTTATGAAATATTTTATCTATATGCCTGAAAAGTAAAAAAAGATATTATACAAGTGAAACAAGTGATGATAGATGTTACTGTTCCAATTCCTCTTTGACAAAATCACGAAAAATTCTATTTTACTTATGAGGTCATAGCCGGATAACCTGAGCTGATTGAGAAAAACGGATTGCAGATTCGAAATTAGCAGGAAAACCTATATAAGAATCACTTACAAAACCCTTGACAGCAAAATTGATGCATACCAGTGTTATCAATTTAAAAGTAATTAATTATCAACTAAAACCTGAAGATAGAATCTCTCGATCTAGAGGATCAAATCATAATAGACTACTCTCCACAAATATGTTACACTCTATATCTATTTATTACCGACATGCAAATATATCAGATCCAAAGAATCCAGTCAATTTCATTACAGTATCCATCACTACCAGTACCTTGCCAACAAAAATATGTCACGGTCCATATCAATTGCGGTCCAAGTCACAATTTACAACCATATTCATTACCATATATACACTTAGGAGGAAAAGTGTAAGTGAGGCTGTAAAGACTGTACAGTAATGTAGAATGTGTGTGCACCTATTTTGGGTCTCTTTTCAATACCTCACAGTACTATAGGGGGGCACCGCTCGGCAGAGGAATCTCTTTAAATGGGGTGTGTAAGGACAGAGAGTATCAGAGTATCCCCTAACCCAAGATGCTGCCTCCCTATATCCCACAACACTTGTGTTGAGCTGTGGGATCTATCACCACACAGCCTTAATTTTACTACCTTAAGGTATACCCAATCGATCAACATATGCGTCTAATCGATTTTTAAGCATGTTTATAGACGTGCTACTAACTACTTCTACCGGCAAACTATTCCAGCTATTTACTATTCTATGCGTAAAAACGTTTTTGGCATCTGTTGTCTCGAACCTTCTACTTGTCAACATACACCCGTTATTTCTAGTCCTATTATATTGAGATATTTCGAAAAAGCTATTTCTATCTACGTTATCGTATCGAACCCATTCATAGTTTTGAACACGTGGATTAGATCGCCACTTAGTTGTCGAGTCTCGAATGTAGTCAATTTTAACTCCTTAAGCCTATCTTCGTACGACTTTTACCTAAGCGACGGAATCATCTTAGTTGCTCGTCTTTGAACTCTTTCAATTTTGTCTATATCTTTGTGCATATGTGGATTTCAAAATTGGACGGCGTACTCCAAATGGGGTCTAAATAATGATTTATAAAGATGAACTATAATATCGCGCGATTTGTACTCAAAATTCCGAGCTACAAAAACCTAACACTTTGTTCGCCTTATTAACCGCTGCTGTACTTTGTTTCGCTATTTTTAAATCACCAGTGACTATAACTCCTTAATCTTTTTTCTGCTCTACGCTTGTTAACTCTTTCCCTGACCTACTATATGCAAAATTACCGTTACGCGAACCTATATGCAAAATTTTGCAATTATCGACGTTAAATCTCATTTGCCTTGTGGCTGACCAATCAACGATTTTATTCAGATCTTCCTGGATTTTACCTCTATCTTCGTCATTAATCGCCCTACCACCCAGCCTCGTTTCATCCGCAAACTTTGAAACTGTACTGACTAGGCCGACATCTAAATCGTTAATATATATAAGAAAAAGCAAGGGGCCCAATACAGAACACTGAGGAACGCCACTCGCTACATTAGCCCAAAACGACTCTGCTCCATCAACGACCACCCTCTGTTTCCTACCTCGCAATCACTCTTCTAGCCAATTTATTACTACACCCCTGATTTCATGGCCTTAGTTTTTTTCAATGAGTCTTTTGTGCGGCACGGTGTCAAATGCTTTTTGAAAATCTAAATACACTACATCAACCGCCCGATGTCTATCGTAAACGTCAACCACGCTTTGGAAAATTCTAAAAGATTAGTTAAGCAAGATTTTTTTCGCTTAAAACCGTGCTGCGTATTTCTAACTAGTTTATGCACTTCTAAGTGTTCGACTATACGATCCCTAATTAATGATTCCAGTAGCTTACCTACAACAGACGTTAAACTGATTGGCCTATAATTTCCCGCAGCACCTTTATCGCCTTAAAGATAGGTGTTACGTTTGCTAACTTGAAATTATCTGGTACGCACTTCTCAGAAATAGACGCATTAAAAATCTTTGTTAGCGGCACAACAATGCTATCTTTGAATTCTTTTAGTTGTATGGGATATATGGAATCCGGCCCAGGTGATTTACGCGTTTTCATTTTATCAATATAGTGCATTACTCTCCCTTCACTAACCACAATATTATCCAAAATATTACCATTATCAAAAGGTATTATGTCTATGACCGTAGGGATATTCTTTACATCTATAGTAAAAACTGACGTAAAAAATTCGTTTAGCGAGGTAGCCATTTCCTTGTTTTCAGAAACTAGATCTCCGTTTACATTTTCCAACAGCCCCAAGACACTTTTTACCGGATTTCTATTATTTACGTATTGAAAGAATCGCTTGGGGTTTTCTTTACCGTTACGAGCTATGGAGATTTCAAGTTCGCGCTTGGACTTTTTTATTACACTTTTCGCTTCACGTCTTAGAGATTTGTAGTTGTTTCGTAACCAAAATTGTCTTCATCGCCCTTATGTAGCCTATAAGCCCTATCTCTACTCTTTATAATGTCTCCTACTCTAGAAGTGAACCATAAAGGCTTGTTATTTACTTTCGCACGCTTAATTTTGTACGGTACACATTCCTCATTTGTAGTCCTACATACTGTTTCAAACGATTCCCACATTAGGTTTGCGTTGGAGTTCCCCATTACTTTTTCCCAATTGACGTGTGACAATTTATTTTGAAATTTACAAAAGTCTGCTTGCTGGAAGTTGGGAATTTTAGTCGAGTTAGCTCGTTTCGAGTGACTTACTGAGAGGACAAACTGTACCATATTGTGATCGCTATTGCTTAACGGTTCTATTACTTGAAGATCAGTAATTAGCCTATCATCCGAAGTTATTACTAAATCTAAAATACTGTCCAACCTCGAAGGTTCCCGAAACTTTTGAATAAGAAAGCTATCCTCGAGAAAATTAACTAAACGATTACCTTCCGTCTCTCCTTGCATTGTATCGTAATTCACGTTGGCGCAATTAAAGTCACCCACAACTAGAGCCTGCTCAGTACCTATAATTCTCTTTAGTTCACGATATGATGCTTCGTCCGTATCAGTTGTTTGTTTAGGGGGCCTATATATAATCGCAACAAGAAGTATGAAATCGTTCAATTTAAGTGCTGCATTAGTCGAATCTATTCGTTCTGGAATTGTGTGCTTTACTTCTATAACGTTCGCAATATTATCTTTGATATACAACATAGCACAGCCTCCTCGCCTACCTATTCTGTTTTTAACAAAAAGTCTATAACCTCTAATTTGATACTCCCCTACAAAGTCACGTGTTTCAGTGCTATACCACGATTCATTTATCCAAATTAAATCATAGTCTTTACAAGCAATTAAAGAAAAAAATTCGTTAATTTTATTTTGTAAGCTACGAGCATTTAAAGATAGGAACTTCAAATCGTTTGTAATTGCGACACCTTCGCGAACACAGGGGAAATTTTTGGAATTTACGCTGGGACCGTTCGAGTTACTGCAGCCTGAAAAGAAGAGACAGTATTATGAAATAGTCTTCCTAAACGCGCAGCTCCAACGTCATTAAGATGAAACGATCTCCGGCGAACAAGTCCCTCCTACCATAGAAACTGTTCCAAAAATTCGCAAAAGCAATACTTCCTGTTGACAAAGAGACTTTAGGTTATTATTAATATAGGTCGCCTTGCTGTAGAAATCGTTACGTTGGATAATTCGAGGAAGTATACCTGTTAAATCAATGTTATTAGTTTTTTCCTTTAATCGCTCTAGTAAGTGCCTGTCTCCCGGGTTCGATGCCCGGGTGGTTTCCTCTTTTTTCATTTGTTCTTTCTCCCTCCTCATCGTGCGCGGAATGTTCTCCTATACAAGCGTCGTTCTTTACGTTAATTATACTGCGTGTTCGTTGCAGTTGAAATGTATATATATATATATATATATATATATATATATATATATATATATATGTTTTATGTTTTATATATATATATATATATATTTTATATATATATATATATTTTATTTATATATATATATATTTATATACATATATATATATATATATATATATATATATATATATATATATAAATATATATATATATATATAAATATATACATTCAACTGCAAAGAACACGCAGTATATATAACGTAAAGAACGACGCTTGTATAGGAGATATTCCGCGCAAGACGAGATAGAGAGAACGAAACAAATGAAAAATGAGGTAACCAGCCGGGAATCGAACCCGGGATCTTCCGATTGCCGGTCAGATGCGATACCATTACACCATGGGCCTTACTCTTCCAAATGCCGTAATTCCTCTACATACTCGCAGAAACCAATGCCCCAAGGGGGCACCTCCCGCATGCCGTAACATTATATGTTATATAATGTTACGGCATGCGGGAGGTGCCCCTTGGGGCATTGGTTTCTGCGAGTATGTAGAGGAATTACGGCATTTGGAAGAGTGAGGCCCATGGTGTAATGGTATCGCATCTGACCGGCAATCGGAAGATCCCGGGTTCGATTCCCGGCTGGTTACTTCATTTTTCATTTGTTTCGTTCTCTCTCTCTCTCGTCTTGCGCGGAATATCTCCTATACAAGCGTCGTTCTTTACGATATAAATATATATATATATATATAATATATATAAATATATATATATATATAGATATATTTATATATATATATATATATATAATATATTAATATATATATATATATATATACACATATATATATAATATAAATATATATATAATATATATATATACATATAATATAAATATATATATAATAATAAATATATAATATATATATATATATATGTATAATATATATATATATATATATATATATATGTTAACCCCTCCGTCTATGGACCTGAGTCCGTTCGGATCGACGGGGGTTCTAGTTGGGAGGCAGCAACGGATATTTCTTCTATAACATTCTAATTATTTTCTCTCGCTATAGGTTCGACAGTTATTAATTCTTCTCTTTCTGTAATACTCTGATACTTTCTCTGAGACTAAAATTATCGACTTTTCTTTTATAACTTATCGACTTTACTGACTAAGTTCTTCTGAAGATAGCCCAACTCGAGGGGGAAAATAAAAAGTTTCTCTTACTGTAATTTACTTCTTAAAAATTTACAGGTAGTGTTCTGAATTTTACAGGGGTAGAGGTTCGACCTCTTTCGACCATGGCTCAGGCCGGAATCTAAAAAGTTAAGGAGGCAAGGGGCCTCTGCACCTTCCTCGCAGCGAGGCTGCTAACAAGGGAGTCTCGTAGCAGTGACCAAAGCAGAGTCCCGTCCTGAAGTGTAGTTCATTTTACAAATACATGTATAATATAAGCCTAGATGTTGGGGGAAGGCAGTTGAAGGTTAAGTTCCCCCCTTTTAAACACATGATCAGATGTTTGAAAGATTCCAAATAAAAATTTTAAAAAATAAAAAAACTAATCGTATTTTTTTGCCGAATCTTCATTTCTGAAGGCGATATCATTTCGTAGTAGTACATAAGTACAATTTAAGTACACCACTGAGCACATTTTCGTTTTGGTCTATTACAATTATGATTGCGATTATGGATTACTTCACATTCGCTTATGATTGTCCATTACAGTTCTATTAAAGTACATTCTTACATTATATATTAAGTCATTACATTCAATTACAGTTTCATTGAAGTACATTACAAGTTATTATTAATTACAGTTTCATTAAAGTACATTACGTTATATTAAATTAAAGTATTACAGTTAATTACAATTAAACAGTTACTATAACTTTGTTTTGTTTTTACAGTGTTTCATATTAATAGACAATTAAGATGTTAGAAATATAATACAAAGTACATGGGCACATACGGTATGGATTTATATACAACATAATATGTTATAAATTTGAATCAGAGCGAGAGGAGATATTTATCTTAGAAGCGTTCGATTTTGCTGTGATTAGCGAATTCGATCACTTACCTAAGCATTTTCGAGTTCATTGCGGGAGGTGATATAATAAAAAATAAAAAATAAAAAATAATACGAGAACGTATTTGCGCGTTTTCGAACGAATGCATAAAGTTTTGCGTTTCACGAGCAAAATGAATATTTAATAAAATTGACATAGGATAATGGGCAAGATAAGATATGGACGTATGGGGGGGTGGGGATATGGTCGAATAATAGTTATATTTATACTACATAACATATAAATAATGACTTCTATAGAGTGTACACTTTTTATTATGATGTTAAAGAATTTTCATACATTGAATACTGGAGATATGATGAAGGGAAATTAATGATGGGAAAATGTGACGTCATAGTTATTGAATTTTTACGTATTGTACAAATCATTATTAGGAAGATTTACAAGAAAGAATTAGAGACAAAGAGTGGGTATTAATGACTAAGAAGTACAACTACGGGTTCCAATCCTGATATATGCAATGTGTATGCATAATCTAGGGTCGAGGGTGAGATGCAAGACAACCATAATTAATTATAATAAACTCTATAAAAAATGAAAAATGGAAAATGAATACGACTAAACCATAGAAATGGTAGATTGTAGGGTTATGACACAAACAAAAGTAGAAAGCTACAAATAAATTTTTTATCCAAACTCGCGTTAAGCGATTTTGGTTCTTATGTAAAAATGAATATTGATTCATTGTTCATTTTCATTTACATTATATATATATATATATATATATATATATATATATATATATATATATATATAATATATATATATATGCTGAAATAGCCACGAAGGAAACACAGAATGGACAATAATAAAAACCTATTGTTTTTCACACTAGCTATATTATCTAACTTAAAAATAGCCAATGCTGAACAACTTGTTTCTCTTGACGTGGAATCACTTTTTACAAATGTACCAGTCATGGAAACCATAGAATTAATTTTGGACAATGTTTACAATAATCAAAATTTAATTGCACCAACCTTAAAAACAGATGGTATGAAACAATTACTTCCTCTGTGTTGTACCGGGCTCCAATAAACCTTAGCCCCCCCCCCCCCCATGGCCTAAACCAATAGAGGTACAGTAAAATTAAACATACCTTACAAAAGAGAATTTAATCCTGCATTTAATGAGAAACAATTAATACTTGGTGTTCCCGCCATTGGCTTCCAAGACAGCTTGAATTCGCTTTGGGTAGCTTGCCAAAAGTGACGTGAATAGCTCTTGATCGTTAGGCAAATTTGCTAAAACAGTTTCAATGTGTGTGACCTGATCGACATCCATAACATTGTTTGGGTTTCTTAGAAAAGGAATGACATGCTGGGATAAAATAATATCACGAAAATACTGTCCATCCCAACTCTGACCATTTGGCTTCAGTACCCACATGAGCTTCTTTGCACTGAAGAAAACAAACACACCAACACAGTCTGAACTTTTTAATAATTCGCAATAATATTCATTATCATCGATTTCATCTGGTGTTGTGGCCCACACTCGATCATTTTGGTAGTTAGGCCGACGTGTTCCGTAAACAAAAAATTCATCGGAGATAGCTAAATGCATGAAATCATCCACATCCCAATCTTCAAGATAATGGGCAAACCACATTCTGTCATCGATGTTAAGTTGAGTTTTTCTTGGCTTTGGAAGTTCATGCCAAGGCTTTAAACCTTGCCTATGACGGTAGAGTCGAATGATCTCACCACTAACGATCTTTCCTCTCAACACTTCGATCTCTCTAGAAAGTTTAGCACAGCTGTTTTTCCGCTTACGCGTAACGCTTTCAATGATGTCCTTTATTTCCTGAGAGAGTAGCAAATTTGGGCGCTCAGATTTGGTTGTATCCATTTCACATTCCTCCAAAGTTTAATTCCAATTTCTTTTGACGAAGTCCTCACCTCTTCGCAACTTTTTGGCATCCCATGAACGTGTTATAAAGGTGGCTCCAGTATCACGAGCTTCCCCGAAATGTTATTGGTATGCGATCTATCACACGTTGCCTCTCCGAATCACCAATTAATTGAGAAGCCATTATATTATCACTTTATCAGCTAGAGTAATTTTAATACCTGTAATAAATAAAGAATTTTATGTATTTTTATAAACACTAAAAACTATTTCGATATAAGTAAACATGTAAGCTGCAAATGGGGGGGCTAAGGTTTTTTGAAACCCTTACAAAAACTCCGTTTAGACTGTGATGAAACCTACCTACAGATAGATGGTGTTGCTATAGGCACACCATTAGGACCTACCTTCGCAGATTTTTATATGTCAAACTTAGAAAATAAAATAATGAAAGAAAACTTCCATAACCCAAAACTGTATATGAGATATGTCGACGATACCTTGATACTATTTAAAAACAATAACCACTTTCTTTTATTTATTCGAAGACTTCATGAACTAAGTAAATTAAATTTCACATTTGAACCTTCCTTGAACAATACACTCTTTTCTCGACATTAATATATTCATTGGTCAAAATGGATGTTTAACGATTGGTGTACATGTTAAACCAACAGACAAAGGAACGTATTTAAATTATAATTCATACTCACCAGAAAAATATAAACTATCAATAATTAAAACACTTGTGCACTGAGCTTTCAATATATGCTCAAGTTGGCAGCTATTTAATCAAGAAATTGAGAGAAGAAAGCAAAATCTAATAAACAGTGATTTTCCGCTATTTTTAATCGATAATATCATAAACAGAACTCTAACAAATTTATATAACAAAAATAAGGATGATGATGAAAATAAAAATAAAAATACAGGTATAAAATTTTACTTCGAAACATTAAACAGCACACCCATCATAAACATCAATACAACACTGAAGACATTTAATCAGATCATCAATAATGCAAACAAATACATACCCAAGGGCAACATTAGGAAATACAACCCAAATTACACTAGAGAAATAGCCCACCTCATAAGGCAACGTAACAACCTCAAATATAACACACAAACACCACACACAGAAGCCATAAAACAACAGATACAACAGCTCAACACAGAAATAAACAACAGACTCAAAGAAAAACAAACAGAAACATTCAGGAAATTCATAACAACACTAAACCACTCCACAGATACATCCAGGCTATACAAGACTATAAACAGCATTACCCACTCTAACAGCGGCATTCACACCTCACACGCGGCTATCTGTCGCAGCCAGAATAATATCCCAACATACACACAACAAGCTAACATTCTAGTTAATCACTACGCAAAGATAAGTCACTTAAACAGAGACAACAACCAGAAACACGCAGACAGACAAACAGCCAGACACAAGAAAACCTACAGACTCGACACGACCATTACACCCTTCAATACAGACCAGACCACCAAGATCATCAAAAACATTAAAAATTCGAAGGCGACTGGACCAGACAACATATCTAACATACACCTTAAACACTTGGGCCCACAAGGAATACTAGCTCTCACAAATATCAGCACATATTCATACTAACACTGTATTATTCCTGATATATGGAAACAAGGTAAAATTATTACACTACTCAAACCAAACAAAAATCCAACAGAACCAGCTTCCTATAGACCCATTACTTTACTGTGCACACCTTCCAAAGTAACAGAAAGACTAATCTTACAAATCACCAACCCACACATTCCACTATCGTCTACTCAACATGGATTCAGACCTCACCACTCAACCATGACGTTACTCACTAACCTCACGCAGCACATCATGGATGGCATCAACTCCAGACGACCAGCTCAACGTACACTATTAACAACAATAGACATTAATAAAGCATTTGATGCTATCCCACGATTCCCTCTCATAAACAAAATACTCAACACAAACATGCACAATAACAGCAAAAGGTGGCTGAGCAACTATCTTTCAGGAAGATGCTCACATGTCACATTTAATGGCAAGTCATCCAAAAACAAGTTTTTTCCGAACGGGGTCCCTCAAGGCTCTGTTCTCTCACCAACACTCTTCAACTTATACATGCATGACATTCCAACACCCATAGATAACAAGCTTACCTTATCATCATATGCAGATGACATCACTCTAACATCCACCCACAACAACATCGACACTGCTACAAATAACCTACAAACATACATAAACAGTATACAAGACTGGCTCACACATCAACAGACTCAAAGTAGCGCCCACAAAATCAACCATCACCTTGCTTACAAGCAACACAAAAGAACACCAGGTAATTCCTCAGCTTACACTAAAAAACATCAACATTCCACACACTCACAGGACCAAAATACTTGGGGTCACATACAACACATTATTATCTTTTGCAAACCACATTCAGGACATTAAAAACAAATGTACTTCAAGACTTAACACGCTTAGGGTACTAACAGGCACAAACTTTGGACACCAGCAGGAAACAACATCACTCATATACAAACAATATATTCGCTCAGTTATGGACTATGCTAGCCCATGCTGGCACCCATTATCTCAAACACACAAATAAACACCTTACAGACAATACAAAACAACGCACTTCGTATCATTACAGGATGCACTCAAACAACACCAATAGAACACCTGCACACAGAAACAAAAATACTGAAAGTTAGGGAACATTTAGACATGAGGGGAACACAATTCATGGCAGCAGCGACAACTAACCCACAACACCCTTGCCACTACATGTACAATCATGCACCAACACCTCGCACCATTAAGGTAACACCAGAGAGACACTATAACGAAATGCTCCATTCCATACCGCGCCCCACAGACATCACACAGTACAGAAAACACATACACACACACCTAACCCACAAAGCACTGACACGACTCGGTCCGAATGCGGTCGTAGGTGCGAAGCCGCCACCCATTAACAGGTCAGAGATCAGCCTGAGCAGATCGGATCAAGTTAACTTAGCACGATTCCGATGTGGACATCACCCCAACTTACGGACATATAAACACAGACTAGACAACTCCATAGACGACACCTGCCACCTGTGCCAGGGGACACCACAAACTATTGAACACATTATGACAGACTGTGCCGCTCTAGCACAACAACGAACACAAGACAACATCACTAGTGCGCTGAACCTCTGGTCCACTCCGGAGAGGGCGATCGGTTACCTGCGTGCCGCCGGCTTGCTCGATCAGGGTGGGCTGATCGGCTAAACAACAACAACAACAACAACTTCGAAACAAGAAACCCAACAAGACTAAAACATGAAGAAAATTGTCTGAACAATATATTAGAGGCACATAAAACCAATGGATAAAGAAAAAACTATGAATGTTAACATATACTATAAAAACAAAAAGTTATCAAGCCATTTTTCGACACGTAACAAAAACCCTGATAAGCAACATCATGTGGTGTACCAATTTACATGTCCTGTAGTTGACTGTACGTCGACTTACATTGGTTACACCACAAACCACATTAAAGAGAGAGCATCAGGGCCGGCTCAAGGTACCGGCAACTCGGGCAGTTGCCCGGGGCGCCACGTGCTAAGGGGCGCCACGTCATGCGTTTGGGATCTTCCAAATACAAAGCGAAAAATCTAAAAATAAATAAATAAAATAAAATTAAATAAAAGTCAAATGTGAAAATTTCCTGATGTGGAGTAAAATTTTCAGGGATTATAACATTATATTAGCCAATAGCATTAGAGACTACCAGTAAAGCTAAGGTCAGTTTGGCCCGACATGGGATGACATGTCACATGGGTTGATGTGGCCGCGTAGGTGAGCGTTGAGCACAAATTACATACGCCTGGCAGCGCTGCCATCCTATGATATCTCATCAGTGTTGCTACTTTGTGGAATTTTTACATTTTTTTGTGGATTTACCTCAGACAAAAGTGGCAACACTCTCTCTTATATTTTCATACATGGTTCCATTTTGAGAATGTTTAGTTGTACTTTGAGTGAATATCGTTAATTGTAATAAACTCTTTATTCCTACATTTGTAGTTTTTCCTCATTGTGAACAAATTTTAAAATTATACTTGTAAGGGCGCCGAAGTTCAGCTTGCCCGGAGCGCCAGCAACCCTAGGGCCGCCTCTGGAGAGCATACCAACATAAATACCATCCAAGTAAAATTAACGAACATTACAGAGTAGATCATAAGATATTAAATTTTAAAATATCTCACAAAACTTTCAAATCTTATACTCATCACTTAACGTACAAAAACTAAAAATTGCCGAAGCCTTTTACATTAAAAATGAAAAAACCGAAAATAATATAAAATTTAATGAACTTTCGAATATTCTTAAATTAATTTGAGAATTAATTTACAATAAAAAAAAATATATATATATATATATAACCCATTTTACTTTAAAATTATGTATAAAGCTCTGAAGATGTCCAAAGTATATGAACGAAACGCGTCAGCAGAAGAAAAAATGAAGACAGTATTCTTAGCATCCTGCAAATTCTTATCTAGAATTACTATTAAGAAACTCAGTACTGAAAATAAAAAACTATTCAGAATATTGGAAATTAAATGTAAATCCTTCATAAATAATAATAATAATAATAATCCTTTTCACTCATGCAAAGAAAAATAAAATATAAAATAAAATTACGATTGCAGCCGGCGCACGGTAAACGATCATCCTTCCGCACAATTGGTTGGTAGATAAATGGGTACCCTGGGTGACCTGACCTAGTGGTTAAGGCGCTGGACTGCTGGTGGTCAGGATTCCCCGTTAAACTGTAGGTCTAAGGTGGAGTGAAGAGCTTGACCTTCGTCAGAATGAACAATTCGGGCATTTTTTTGTTTGACCCGGGTACCCTATCCTGCATTTTTTACTTATTGTTAATTAAATAAATAAAGTTTCTCTTGCCTTTAATAAATAAGTAATTACAGTAAATGATGGAGCCTGTTAACCTTGCATATAATTAAATTATATAGATGTCTCTGGAAACCCATCTATAAATAAATAATTAAAATGGTGGTATCTGCCAACTCTCCTTATAGAAATAAATAAGTGGTAACTGGCACCTCCAGACACTCTATATATCAGATGCTGGGCCCTGGACGCTCATTATGCGACGGACTCCGGTGAAAAAAAGACCTCTCTGCTCTCTCCTCCTTAGGTTAAGGCTTAGGTTAGGTTTCCCTTTGTGGGGGTGAGGCCGTCCCAACTTATCCCCTAAAGAGGTCAGGTGGAGGGAGGAGGAGGTTGGCACTGGCACTTATTGCAACGTTTGCAATTGCATTGCACTCGTCCATTTTGAGGTCATACTACTAGTAAGAATATACAACGCGTCACATTCCCCATCCCGTGGAGTAACGGACAAAATTTTTCCTCACTTAATTTGAGTCAAAATCCCTCCACCCTCCACGCTAGCCTTTTGAGTCTGATTTTGCTCACAAATTTTTACTTTTTTTTAAGTAATACGGAAATGGCTAATAAATTTCTTCAGCGCTGCAGCTTCTGCAACAATGCAACAGATGAATCAAAGGCAATTACTGAATATGTGATTTCTACCAGTTCCTTTCCGACTTCAATTTACGGTTTATAAAGCAGAGAGAGAGAGACTATGGAGGAGCCAAAGAGGAAATTGTGAATGACGAGCAAAGGAAAACAAAAAAGGAAACGACGAGCAATGAAGCAGAAGTGAAAAGAATACTGACATATAAAGAGGCCGAGAATATGAATGTAACGGAGGCACAAAAATTAACACAAGAAGTTCAAACGGAGGACACTAGAGTAAAGAGCAAACATAAAGAAGGCAACCATGGAAAAAGACTGAAGTTATCTCTAAAAAGAGGAAATAAAACTAACAACAAAAACAAAGGCCCCAAGTGATAATATGGAAAGAACTGTATGCAAATTCTATGCAATGGGCAATTGCAGATATAAGGAAGGGGAGTGTATACATGAGCACCCAACCATGTGCAAGTTCTGCTGTAATAATGGTCACTGTAAATGCGGGGACAGCTGCAAATTCTAGTACCCCGCCATTTACAAGTATTACGCAATACTGCAAATACAAAAAAAGATGCTATTGTTACTATCACCTCCCAAAAAACCTAAAGGGCAATAGGAAAAATGAAAGAAACCTATGTATATAAATCGCGAATAAAATTTTTAGCATCGTAGACACAATACAGCTGCTGAGCTTCATACAGCACATTGACACCCCTGAGATGAAACGTTATCAGGCAAGAAGCCTCCAGAGCAGGTTACCGGAAACGGTCTTTCTCGGAGGATCATAGGGCTACAAAACACGCGACACAAACATGCACAATAGGGCGGATTGAAAATGATCATTTACAATGGCATACTGATATTTTATTGCAGTTTTTGCTGAGAAAAACGAAAATGATGATACAAATTGTGCCAGGTTCCTATAACCGCCCCATTTTTGCATGAGTACAATTTAACAAACACAGAAAATAGAGTTCTCATCTAGCATACATCCATCAACATCACATCATATGAATGAATAACCCCATTAATGTCATTATGAAACCACAATTATAAATTTTTATAACTTTAATATATTATTTGGCGTCATTCCCAGATGCCAAGGTCGTACTGTATACTTGTACGCATCGTGTCTTCTGACTCCTCAGGCACCACATTTCACCTGACAGCCAGCTGCAGTAGTTGTCCCCCAGCCACAGAATCCAGAGGTCAGATAGTGAGCATGCTATAAGAAATGAGATAAAAAATATTCTGTTACACTTGTTATAATGTACATTTGAATGACGTGAGTAAACTGATTTGTTGTTTTTCCTTAAGCAATTAAAATTCACTGAAACTTATTTGAGTTTTAGTTCTTATTTTTCAGTTAATAATTCACCTCTAGAAGAGCAGAGATGGAATCAACATCCCACACACCAGTGTCTCCGACAACTAAAATAACATCCTTCTTCACACAAAGCTAGCAACATCCCCTCTTGCAGCAACTCTACACCAACAACTTTCCATGCAGCAGCATCTACGCTTTCAAGTTCCCCATGCTATTCAGCAAGGAAAAAATTTCTGAGCAGAAGGCATTCTAGGCAACATTGTATGTTTGGAACTTCTGAGAAGTTTTTCCTCATAATCTTTTGCCAACTAACTTACAAGTGGCTCGGTACTTTCTCTATCTCAAAGAAAGGAAAAATGCAGCTAACAAGCCAATCATCAGAAAAATAACTCAAGAGCTACTAAAACTTTTGCAGCAAGCATCAATCCGCACAGTTCAGGAAAAAGCTGTTTCAAAAGGGAGCAGGATTCATAGAAAGAGGAGCAACATTGAGTAGATCAAAAACATCAGTGAAACAAAAAAATGAATATATGAATAGTCTCAGGAATTTGCTTGATATATGTGCCTGAAAATGTAATTTAAAGTTTCATACAGACCTAGGATGCAGTGATGATTGTGAAGAAATTCACATAGATTGCATATGTCGGAGAGATAAAAAAGTACCAAAAGAGGAATTACAGTTTCCGCTTGATCAAAGGAGTGATCGTGAAATGTTCCACTGAAGTTGAACCTTTGAGCTTTGTAGAAAATTCTTCAGATGAAAGCAGTAACAATGGGATAGTGGAAACTAAAGACTGTGGTTCTGAAAATACCAGAAGCCAAATAAGAATGTCTTTGCGGCAAGTTGCAATGCAGGCAGATAGATTTGGTGTATCAGATCATGTTACTGCTGCTATTGCAACTGCAACTTTGATAGACGTTGGTATGACTACCAAAGAAGATTACCATCTCGTAATAGACAGAAGTAAAGTGCGGAGAGAAAGAGAGAGACTTCGAAAAACATAAAGTGAATCCTATTACTTCCATATACTTCGATGGTTGAAAGAAGCAGATATTAAGTAAAGTGAAAGTCAATGATAGGTAGTACAGTGAAAAGAAGAGTGAGGAACACTATGTAATGATTGCTGAACCAGGTGGAGAGTATATTACCCATCAGACACCAGCATCGAGTAAGGCTGCAGACATAGCAAATTCAGTATTGTCAGGTATTCAAGAGAGACATCTACAAAATGATATAGCTGTGATATCACAAATACCAACACTGGTAATAAAGGAGGTGTGATTTATGTAATGGAGAGAGCACTTAGTAGGCCACTTCACTGGTTCACTTTTATGTTTCATAAAAAATTAATTACCTCTAAGACATATTTTTGAAACATTGGATGGTACAACATCTGGGGCAAGTACCTTTGTTGGTTTTATTAGGAAAGCCATTCAGTTTTGTGAAAACAATCCAGTAGTACAAATGAAACCTATAACTAGCGGTGAAGAACTATTACATCTGCCACAACACATTTTTTATTATCTTAGTGGAAATCAGCAATATTTATACCACATTATTTCATCAATTAGAAATGGTACAGTTGATGAACACCTTGCTCATGTAAAGCCAAGTCCTCTTAGTCAAGCTAGATGGTTAAATTTTCCTAATAGGGTTTGTAGGTTTTGTTTCAACAATGAAACCAACAAAGAAATTTTACAGGATAAAACACTTCAGTGTGAAAAATTATGGTCCTAATTGGTGTGACATCAAGTGTAGACCTAATTGCATAGATGGCGGAAGGCATGTGTTTTCTGCTATTAATAGGGTTAAGCATTTGCCAGAAAATCAGCAGAAATTGTTAAGAAGTATACAGTATATCCCGAAATGCAGACTTTGCTCACTTGTAAAATATTCTCCTGGCAATGTTGTGTGACTCAGCTAGAGAAAAACGTGAAAAAGATGTTAGCAAAATCATGGACATGCGAAAAGAAACTGGTCAAAATTTAGAATTAAGAGATTTCAAGGTTCATAATCTTAATTTTGATGCAACGGATTAGGATGAAACAATTAATTGGAATGATACTAAACTAAGTGAGCCACCTCTTACAATGAAGCTAACAAAAGCAAATATTTTAGCTATCAAAGAAAATGCATTGAACATTCCAAATTTTCCAAATCATACCCAGAATGTAGAGCGTTGTATTAAATTAGTGACGGACTCTTCAAGTTTGGTATTTGGATTTAAAGCACGAGATGGTTTTATCAGAACTAGACTGATTTCACGTAGTCTGATGCCAGACGTAGAAACCAGAAAGGATTTTGCTAAAAGTTTGCCTTCTTTATTCGAAAAGTTAAGGTTGTTTTTTGCAGTTACCATTTGTGTACTCATTTGCTGTGTGTTTCTATACTCTATGCGTATTAACAACAAATTAAAAACAAATTAAATTTTTTTTTATTTTTCTTTCCTTGTTTCTTTATATTCCTTGCAACGCAACATTAAATTCGAGAATATCATTAATCCGGAAAAGAAAGAGTAAATAGAAATTCATTAAATAACCTGACAATTATTTGTAGAAGATATATCTTTAAGTTTTGTGTGGATTATATCTATTTGTTTCCCCCACATCATAGCCAAGAATCAGTTATAAACCACCGTAAACCCAGTTACGACACCCATTTCATATTTTCATATTTTTCAGTTTTCTTTGTATTTCCTAGTTAAAACCACAATATGGTCTCAGTGTGCCTGAAGGGAAAGAAAACTTTTGTCTGGTTTCGTCCTCCCAAGGGGCAACGTAAAACTAAGACCATAAATATTATCCTGGCAAATATTTAAGGGCTAAAAGCGAACCACTCGCTAGAATAGATTTATGGATGAAACAAGAGCTGACATCGCGTGCCTTACAGAAATACATCTTGAAGATGGTGAGAAAACTGTGAAAACGGCGAATACTGCATAGTGAAGAAGGAAATACATATCGATAGTTACAACTTACTACGAGCTGATAGAACAACAAGACATAAAGGTGACTGTGCTATATACGTACGTGAGAGTCATACGGCAGACACCATAATAAGTAAATTAAACAGCTTCGTGGAACTTTTAGCAGTGAAAATATAAAAACTACACGTGGTACTTATTGTCATATACAGACTTCCAAACACTGCAACTGCAAATTCTTGGATGCCATTAGTGATGTCAGAAACCAAATAAAGACCTTGAACGCCCCATCCCCCAGTATAATACTCTTCGGAGATTTTAATTTCCCATTTTTAAAAAACAAAATGATAGGAAGAAGTGCGAGGTTTGTTTAAAAAGTATCCGGACTGATGCGATTATAGACAGAATATAGTACTTACAAGTCTTGTGACTTAGTCTCCTTCAAAGTACACTCCTTCTGAAGCCACACACTTTGCCCAACGATCTTGCCACTGTTGTAAACATTCTTCGAAAGCACTTTTCGGAATGGCCAAAAGCTGTTCCATCGAATTTCTTTTAATTGTCTCAACATCATCGAATCGGTGTCCTTTCAGAGTTTTTTGAGCTTCGGAAACAATAAAAAGTCGCATGGAGCCAAATCCGGCGAATATGGAGGTTGCTGTACTTGGAGGGTAGCGTCTACTTGAAGAAGATCGGAGGAAACAGCCGCAGAAGTGGGAGTCCGGAGACTGGATGCTTCATCACAATAACACGCCATCTTACTCGTCTCAACTTGTCTAGCAGTTTTTGGTCAAAAATGTACCAGGACAAGGGTGGACAAAAGAGAAGACTTGGAACAAGCAAAAATGTTGATAGCTCTAACAAACGAATTTATGTTAACACAAGAGATAAAAGGTAACTCCAAAAATAGTAACTGCTTAGATCTGGTATTCACGAACAACACCAACTTAATTGATGATACAAAAATAACCCAACCATTATCTGAAACCACAACATATATAGGGTGTATCAATTTTAGGGAACAAAGTGAAATCTTTAAATTTTCAAAGACTACTAGTGACCAAATGATGCATTTTTATGTGCTAAAACGAAGTATGGCTTTAAAATCCAGATTTGACCACTCATAGCTAATGTTTGAAGTTGAAGTTTACGAAAAATCAGCAATTTTTGGAAGTATTTTTTTCATTGTATATAACTACATTTTACATACATTACTTATAATTAAAGACATTTTGATTATATTTCAATATTAAAACTTAGAAATATAGATAGGTTTCTTGAACTTTGCCAAGGATGCTATATATAACTACATTTTACATGTACATACAATGAAAGACATTTTGATTGTATTTCAATATTAAAACTTAGAAATATAGATAGGTTTCTTGAACTTTGCCAAGGATGCCATGTCGGCCTTGCTCTTGTTCCTGGACATGAGCTCCCTACTGGCCACCTGGCCACTGATGTACGCCTCCCTCCTCTCTTGTGAGTAAACATGTTGTACTGCTTCAGTTGTCATCCTTACACACCTCTCTACTAACTGTGTCTGTGTGTGTGTGAGGGCCATGCAGGAACTTCCATTGGTCTATCCAGAAACTCCTTGATTGCAGCAGTGGTGAGGAAGCAGGACAGAGGAGGCTCAGTCACGCCAGAGTTCCAGTCAATAAGCTCCGAGAGTTTGGTGACATCTGGATTGATGTCAGGAGTCTTCCTGGGTCTGACACTGGAGTCTCCTACCTGTGTGTCCTCATCTCCTTCACCTCTGATTTCTAGTATCCTCTTCACTGCCTCCCTCCTCTCCTCCTCCACCTCACTGCACAGAATGGCCTCGAGCACAGCCTCAGAGTGTGCATACGAGGCTGATCTCTTCACTCTTGGCATCACTATTCCTATCACCTCCTTCTTCTGACTTCTGAGCAGCTCCAGCTGGTACAGTATATGCCTGGGACCCTCCACCCATCTGTGATTTAACTTGATGTTGAACCAGTTTGGCATGTAGACTCCCACTATGAATTCCACAATTATCCTCAGATTCCTCAGGTTCCTACCCTTCAGCCCATGTTTGGAAATCCACAATCTGCAGAACCTTAGAGCCGTGGTGACCCACCTACTGTGACAGACTGGCCCAATCTCCACGAGAGCTAGACTGAGGTACCTCTCCCGATCTGATGGCAGTGATGATTCTGTAGCCATATGATTGGTCTGTGCTGAGGTCCTTGACTACCTCCTGACTGAGATGGGGTAGAGGAGGACCAACAGTGATCCTCGTCAGTGGCGTAGCTACCGTGGGTTCAGGCGGTTCATTGAACAAGGGCCCCAGCATCCAAGGGCCCCCAACCGAACTGACAAAAAACTTTGTTAATGCCTTCTCTTTGAAAATTTGTACCTACAAAAATTCGACATATTTTTTATTTCTATTTTTATTTGTAAATAATTACAAAACTTACTTTTTCAGAACTTAGATAAATTTTATAAAAATTAATGCGTCAATATTGTATTTCTTTGTGTAAGCAGCGCAGCCATAAAAAATTTATCCGCGTTATTTTCATGTTCTAACTTGGTGGCTGTTGCGTTGAGTTTTTAAGTTGAAACGTTTTGAGTTAAAGTTTTTACGAAAAAAAAGTCAAAATAGTTTTTTATTTCTTTACGTTACAGGTAAGTTAATTTTATAATTTTTTCTGTTTTTTTTCCTCTACCTTAATCTAATTTTTATTTTTTTTACTGTTTCTTTTTAGTGATAAGCTTTCTTTAATTATTTCTCTTGTTCTCTTTGTTTTACAGCTTTGTTCGGTATTTTCTTGTAACAAACTGAAAACTATGTACTTTGTGTACTTTTTTGGTCAGTTTTTTTTGGCAACGAGCTCCAAACTGTTGGTGTTATTTCTTTACGTTACTGATAAGTTTGTTTTATAATGTTTTCAGTTCTTTTCCGCTTTAATCTAATCCTTAGTTTTCTATTACTATTTCTTTTTAGTGATAAACATTCTTTATTTTTTTCATTTTGTTTTACAGCTCAGTTCAGTACTTGTAACAAACTGAAAACTGTGTCCTTTATGTACTTTTTTGGTCAGTTGTTTCTGGAAACGAGCTCCAAATTGTTGATGTTATTTCTTTACATGACTGGTAAGTTTGTTGTATAATTTTTTCTGTTATTTTCTGCCTTAATGTAATTCTTAATTTTGCATTACTACAGTGGAAAACGGTTATAGTCAAAACTCTTATAATAAAAACATGGTTGTAGTCAATGAAGGGGCACTCTTCTGAACCCTTAGTAAAAAGCTACGGATATAATAAAACAACTTACGGATATAATTAAACAAATTGGCAGTCCAAAATTATAAAGTCATCAACAGCTTATTACCAACCTATATTAACTTTCTACGTTCAATTAAACTATCCTTAGTCAACAATCACGCTTCTAGCATGGTAATAGCAGATATTTTCAGCCTTTTATTATTCTATGTGGCCACAATGTCAAACTAACATATTACATTAATTCTTGCTGAAAAGGTTCAAGAAGACATGAAGAGAACGTATCTGTCAGGTCACGCAAAACGGGTTGAAAGGAGCAAAAAAGTGAAAGCTTCAACAGAAAATGTGCCTAGATTGACAACATTTTTTTCAAACTTCAACTACTGATCGCCGTCAAATTTCTCATGCTACAACTTCAACTGACACCAACAAAGAGCCTGAACAAGACAAAAATACCGATAATTGCACCATTACTTCGTCAAGCACGAAAAACAATGTGCAGAATGCCCCTGAAATTGCCTTATGATGCGCTAAAAAAATTGATACTTTATCGAAAGATAGTAGGACTAGCTCAGTTTTCTGTCACAGTAGCCCATTTCCATCCGATAGAGGGTTGTATTCTGAACAAATCAATGACAAGAATTTGAAAGATTTGCTTGCGAAACATGGTCCATGCCAGCCAAATGAAGACCAAGTGTCATTTCCTGTTGACAATAACGGGCGTTAATTTTCCAGTACCCGGTATTTCACAACCACACCGGTCGGAACTAAAGTAAAGCTGAAATGGCTCACTTATTCACCAACATTGAACTGTGTGTACTGCCATTCATGCTGGTTATTTGCTGACCGCCATTCACCAAGTTTCCGCTCCGAGTGGGTAAATGGTGTAAGAGGCTGGGTTCACATGACACAAAAAATTAAGAGACATCAAGATTCATCTGTTCATCATTTTTCAGTCGTAGCTGAAAAGGTTTACACAGATCAGAGAAACCGAATTGACAAAGCACTGAAGTTGCTGAAGAAGCAAACTTTTGGGATAAAGTTTTAGAGCGACTTGTAGATATTGTCTTTACACTTGCTTTAGAGACTTTGTCATTTAGAGGCTACCGTGAAGAAGTGGGTGTGCTGGGTTCTGGGAATTTTCTGTCACTAGTTCAGCTACTTTCAAAGTATGATCCTGTGATGAAGGAACTCTTAGCAAGGCCAAAGGGATCAGTTCGCTATTTGAGTTCCACAATTCAGAACGAACTAATATCTCTTTTGGGGATACTGAAACAAACACAGCTTCAGTAAAAGAAACTTTTCTTGGGTTTATTCCTGAAAAAGATCAATCAGCTGAAGGAATCACGAAAATGATCATGGCCAACATCGAAGAAGCTGGATTAGACATATCGAAATGTCGGGGCCAAGGATATGATGGCGCCTCTGTTATGAGCGGTGTATATTCTGGTGTTCAACAGCTAATCAAGGAATGTTCACCAAACGCTCTGTATGTACACTGTGTTTGCCATCAATTAAATCTTTTCTTCGTGATGCAGCCCAATGTTGTAATGAAATGGTTACATTTTTTCCCATTATAGAAGAAGTTTAAAAGTTCTTCGGGTATAGTGCACCAAACTGGGCTCCGTTGAAAACTTTCGGACCAGAATCTAAAATCCACACACTGAAACATCTGAGTTCAAGAAGGTGGGAAAGCCGGCACGAGTCGGTGTCAGCGCTTTTAGAACAATTTCTCGCCATACTAAAAACTCTAGCTCATCTGAAACTTACTTCCAAAAATGCTGACGTTCGCCGAAGTGCTGGCCAATTGACTGACAAAATCACAAACATGAACTTTTTGGTTACACTTTTGATGTGGGAGAAAATATTGCATCCTGTTTATGCTGTCTCTAAGCAATTGCAGACAAAATCAGCTGACCTCTCTGTATCAGTAATGCTTCTTAATGAAGCTATTGGCTTTATTTCAGAACTCAGAAATGATTTCGATGCCATATGCCAATCAGCTGACAACATGGGGAAAAAGTGGGGTATTGAAGTCTCATTCAGGAATAACAGAATTCGGACAAAGAAACAGTTCTTTGATGAATTAGCAAGTGATTCTCGTCTGGAAAATCATCTTGACCGATTTCGAGTCCACGTTTTTCTGCTTGTGGTGGAAACTTGCCTTGGCCAGCTAAAAACAAGGTTCAACTCACTTTAAGATGTGGTTGATGTGTTCTCATTTCTTTTTCCGGATGAGCTTTTAAGTCTTCCAGAATATGATTTACAAATTCGAGTAGCAAATTTCACCAAAAGGTACACTTCCGACGTATCTTCTGATCTATTTCGACAGATTGTTGCACTCAAAGCCTGCGCAGAAACTTTTATCAGGAAAGCTAATAACCCCAATGACATTCTAAACACACTGATGAAGCTAGAACTGAATGTATGTTTTCCGGATTTGGTTACTGTTTCTTGCATTTTTTTTACTCTTCCTGTTACTGTTGCCAGCACAGCAGTGAAAGAAGTTTCTCAAAGATGAAGTTAATTAAAACTCTCTTCGATCCTCAATGGCTCAGAACCGTTTGTCTGACTTGGGTATTCTGACAATTGAAAGAGACCGTTTCTCAGAATTAGACAGGAAACAAAATATTGAAAGAATTTGCAAATAGCAAAGCTCGAAGATATCTTAAATAAGTGTATTAGTTTGTACACGTACGTTGCTTGTAAATTTATATACACTGAAAAATGGGTGATTAAAAATTTTAAAATATGTGATCTTTAAATTTTTAAATTTTGCATAATACGAACATATAATACAAGATATGCAGCGTGTTTTTTTTTTCTAATTTAAAGGAAGGTTGTTTTAAGCATGTTAAGAAGCATGAATCAGGCGCAGCAGGAATCTAAGGAGAGAAAGAGATGGCGAGAATTGGTGAAGGGAGCAGCAGCAAACTCTGCTTACCCCTAGCATGTGGGAATCGGCAACACGATTAATTGATTGCTTTTAGGAAACGGAATAATTGGTGAGGCGAAGGCCTCGCACTTTCTCTTGAACAGGGGCCCCTAAATTTCTAGCTACGCCACTGATCCTCGTGAAGTTTGGGTTGATCTCCAGTTCAGTGGCAGTGTCTAACATCTTCCCTAGGGGCCCAGACCACTTGTTGCTCAATGTCTTGCCATCCAGTGCAGTCACCAGGTGTCTGAGACTCAGCTCCCCAGTGTGCAAGTCACAGACAATCCACACCAACTTCCTGCTAAGCTTGGCCTCCACATAATGCATTACTCCTCCCTCCCAGCCAGTATTCACATTAGTACTGTCACACCCTATGGCCAAAAGGGTCTGGTCTGCTCCTCTCTCTCTTAGCCAGTTCACCAGATGCTCAGCAATGATCTCAGCATGACTTCTCTCCTCTGCAGCTTCCTCTGGTACAAAATGCCACAAATATTTCCCACCTAGTTCATTGCACACTAGGGTGGATCGATTTTACATTTTTTTCGATTTCCATATTCTAATAGAGACAAAAACTTGCGCATGCATGAGAAAATAGCCTCTGCAAAATCTTAGCTTAATAGGTAATCATCTTCTGCCCCCGGCAGAGCGATGAAAATCATATTTTAGTAGTCAAAAATATATTTTTCTTATAATTTTTAAAATATTTCAATATGCATCAAAATTATTCCTAATAACTATAAAGTCGATGAAAAAGACCTCATATGATCGTTTTTCCAAGCGCGTTGTCCTACGTTAATATCTTTTGCCCCCGGCAACAACGTCAAATGTTGAAAAAATAGGTAATTTATATACATATTTTCAGATCGACTCTTTGTCTTAAATAATGCATTTATATATTTCCCATAGCATTTATATCGTTGCTTAGGCATGAAATAACACACACGCAAAATTTTATGACTCTAGGCTAGGGTTTAAAGGTCATCTCTGGTGAGTGCTGCCAGCAGCAGCAGCAGACTAACAATATTAGCACGGACGACATTGTGGCTATCGGCTGTGATGGTACCGCAGTGAACACGGGTTGAAAGGGTGGAGCCATTCGTATGATTGAAATGAAACTACAAAGGCCAGTTCAGTGGATCATATGCCTATTACACGGTAATGAATTATCACTGCGACACCTCATTCAAGACTTGGACGGCAAAACAACTGGGCCAATGGGCTCTACTGGACCAGTTGGAAAACAACTGAACGACTGCGAAAAACTTCCAATTACAGAATTCGATGCCATTCCATCTCCCGACATTGACATAGATGATGCCGAGTTGAGCACTGACCAAAAATATTTGTTAGGCATCTACAGAGCAGTGTCGAGCGGTAGCTGCTCTTCAGCTCTCGCGGCTCGAAATCCAGGTAAGATGGCGCATTCCAGGTGGCTGACAACAGCAAATAGATTTCTGCGCCTCTATGTTTTAACCAGTGAACCCTCCAGCACCTTCAACGAAATTGTGCGATTCATTATGACAGTTTACGCATCAATTTGGTTTAAGATAAAGAAAAACTCCAGTTTCACTGAGGGCGCAAAACATTTTTTCGAAATGATGCGTCTCTCTCAGACCATGCCTCAAAGATCTAAGACAATCGCCAACAAAGTCCTCCGTAGAAATTCTTTGCTCACCCAGAAAATATTTTGATCTCCATGCTACATGCCGATGAGCAACACATAAGAGAATTGGGATGGAGAAGAATATTAAAAGCACGATCAAAACAATCACCAGCGGGGGAAATTCGAGCCTTCGCCATGCCTGAGCTGCTCTACGATAGTCAAAACTATTACGAAATGAACAACTGGCAAACGGCTGAGGTGACCGAATCCCCCGTTACAAAAACAATACCTGATACCCGAATAAAGAGTTTGTTGAGACGGGAGACCAGCCTGATGGACTGATCCCACTATTCCCTTGTCATACTCAAGCGGTCGAGAGACTTATCAAAGTAGTAACCGAAGCCTCTGCCAGTGTAAGTGGAATAGAAGAGAGGGACGGATTCATCCGCTCCCGTCTTCACTCCCGAACAAAAATTCCACGATTTGATTCTAAGAAAGATTACCGTATGTAAATCGACATGCAGCCAAAGGAAGGGTGGTTGGGGCTGGATAGGGTGGAACTCGACGTACAGCCACCTCCTCGTGGTGAGTTCTGGGTTGCTAATTTTATAAAATTAGCAAGCGAGGAGCTGTACTTAGTACTTATCGTACTTATAACATCGCATTAACGTAATTATAATCCACATTTAGACTTTTCTCGGGGACAGAAGATATTACTCTAGAGTCATAAAATTTTGCGTGTGTGTTATTTCATGCCTAAGCAACGATATAAATGCTATGGGAAATATATAAATGCATTATTTAAGACAAAGAGCCGATCTGAAAATATGTATATAAATTACCTATTTTTTCAACATTTGACGTTGTTGCCGGGGGCAAAAGATATTAACGTAGGACAACGCGCTTGGAAAAACGATCATATGAGGTCTTTTTCATCGACTTTATAGTTATTAGGAATAATTTTGATGCATATTGAAATATTTTAAAAATTATAAGAAAAATATATTTTGACTACTAAAATATGATTTTCATCGCTCTGCCGGGGGCAGAAGATGATTACCTATTAAGCTAAGATTTTGCGGAGGCTATTTTCTCATGCATGCGCAAGTTTTTGTCTCTATTAGAATATGAAAATCGAAAAAAAAATGTAAATCGATCCACCCTATTGCACACTGTGTCGTGTTCTTCCTTAATGAGGCCAGGAAAACTGCCTGTCACTGCCTGTCACTGCCTGTCACTTCCCTCGCTCCCATCATCACTTTGGTGTCATCTCTTTTCCATCAAAGAAAATACAGGTGATGCCGTTTTCCCTAATCTCTTCATCAACTTCTTGACCAGCTCTTTAGTCAGTCTCTCCTGAGCCCTCCTCACCTTGTTTGGTCAATCACCAGTGCTGTGTCAAACTCTGTGATAAGACCAGCATCAATCCAGGCAGCAGTGGCAATCTCTGCAGTCTCTCTCAGCCCAGTGTGATGTCTCAAGCTCGCCAGAGCTATGTTGGTGATTATCTTCAGTGTTGTATTTCTTCTTAGCCACAGGCAAGGAGGAAGTTGTCGCAGCCTCTGGCATGAAGTCTTCGCCCTCCTCTCTCCACCCTGCCTCCTCCAGTATATCTCCAGTCTCCTCCAACTCCATCTCCAGCAGTGACTCCTCCCTCAACTCCTCTTCTTTCTTGGCTGACTCCTCTGCCTTCCTCCTCCTCTTCTTTCTTGGCTGACTCCTCTGCCTTCCTCCTCCTCTTCTTTCTTGGCTGACTCCTCTGCCTTCCTCCTCCTCTTCTTTCTTGGCTGACTCCTCTGCCTTCCTCCTCCTCTTCTTTCTTGGCTGACTCCTCTGCCTTCTCCTCCTCTTCTTTCTTGGCTGACTCCTCTGCCTTCCTCCTCCTCTTCTTTCTTCTTGGCTGACTCCTCTGCCTTCCTCTTCCTCTTCTTTCTTGGCTGACTCCTCTGCCTCTCCTCCTCTTCTTTCTTGGCTGACTCCTCTGCCTTCCTCCTCCTCTTCTTTCTTGGCTGACTCCTCTGCCTTCCTCCTCCTCTTCTCCTCGGTCTTCCTTCTCTGCTCCTGTCTCTGCAGCACTGCTTCCTGTCTCTTGGTCTCAGGGTGATCAGCTAGACCCATCTGGTGTGCCCCCACACTGTCCACCTTTTTTCTTGACCATTAATGAAGGCAAACTCCTGCACTGGTATCTCTGTTCGCTCCTCTGCAGCTGCAGTCAATGTGAACCTCACTGTTGCAGACAGGGTTGCACCCAAGCTCACTGCAGCTCCTGATCACACAGTGACAGGTCAGGATGTCCACCTATTTGTGCAGTTTCATTATGAACCTGTCTTTGACCCCTAGCTTCACATTGCCAATGGACACCTTCACTGCCTCATCCCACAGTGCCTTCACTTTAGCCCTGATCCTGACCTCAGTATTGATTACAGGTCCTGTGAATAGAGCGTGGCTTTGCTTCACTGAGCAAGTAGCCCTGGAACAATGCCGTTGTTAATCAGGTCATTAACTGGGTAATTTCTCCTGTCTTCCTCACTCATCTCTCTCCTCAACAAACCATACCTCAGCAGATCTCTGGCTGTGGGCAGCTCAGCAGAGGGAAGTTCCCTCCCAGTCCCCACCAAATAACTTAGGTGACAACTTGATTTGCTTCGGGTTCTGATTTCTTTCTGACTCGTTCTGTGGACCTGTGAACAAAAGAAATGTCATTGAAATTTAGATAAGCCTACTGATTATGATTACATAAAATTAAGTTAATTGAAATTCTTAATATCCTCCTATAAGCTCAGATAAAAGGTTGTGTTGTTATAGGTACAAGACTTACTTATTCAATTTCATATATATATCAACAACAATTTCATATATCTATCATATCAAAATATAGAGAAGTTTGGGTCACTCATAACATTTCGAATAATTTGAATTACACAATATTTACATTACGAAGTAATCAAAATTGTCAAATAGGAGGGAAAACACATGCATTCACAATCAAAACTCTAGCAATTGTGACTATGTGAAACTTAGAAACCATACTGCACACCAAAAATAACCAAAATTGACCACACATATCAATGGCACATTGATATACGATGCTACAGTCATATTTAGGTTATATTTCAAACCTTTATGGTCAAGCATAAGTAGGTAAATGGCTTTTTTAAACAACACTAAAGATATTTCTAAGTTTGCTAGATAATATGACATCATTTCAGCATTACTAGTTTTTGAATTGTTGACTTTACTAAAATTGACACTTCCTAACAACATAATCGAGATATCAACTAATATGACGACAGCCTTAAAAGAAAATGCTCACAGTGAAAAAAGAAGCAAATTTGAGATTTTTAACCTTAACTCCAAGACTATAAATTGAGAAAAAACCAGATCCCACATGGCCCAAATAGAGTGAAAAATAATTTTAGCGTAAAAACAACCGAAGAAATGCAATCAATCTTAGAAGAAAAGACACTGGAAAGCACAACCAAAAGAAAGAAGAATTTTTTTGAGAGGCAAAAGCGAACAATATTCCACAAAAGAGATTAGCTGCGAAGTTAATTAATTTCACAGACTACAATATCAGGGTAGTATTACAAGAAAAAATGGAGAGTATCTATAGAGAAATACAAGCACTAATTAAGGGCCATACATACAGGGAAGAGGAAAATGCGGTAGAAGTAATAAAGGAAAACCCAAAATACGAGTACTTCTATAGCTATGCGAAAAGGAAAACAAGAACGCGCGCCACTGTCGTGCCCTTAAGGAAAGGAAATGATGAACTAACCAACGATTTCAAAGAAATATCTGAAATATTCAGAGCCAAGTACCTCAGTACCTCAAAATATGACAAAGTGGTACGCGACAAAGATAACACTGGGCAACACGTATTTTATTGAATGATATCTGACACTTGATTTAGGTAATTTGGGTGCGCTGAATACGAATTTCAACTCGGTTTGGCTCTATCAGGTCCTGATTCTTGTCGACAGCCTATGTGCCATTTTCCAGATTTTTCAAATTAGGACTAAAAAATTAAGTCATGTGTTAAATTTTTTTTTCAAGTTTCATGAATACAAGCAGTTCAACTACAGTAAAATTACATTATAACGATAGAAATGACTTAAAATAAAAAAACAAACAGATATGAAGCTTTCACTGTGGCAAAAATTTTCTTTTGTAAGACTTTCTAGCGTATTGCTTGTTGATGGCAGGTCTCTTTTCAAGCACCAGCAGTAATTAGCCATCATGTGGGAATCCCAGCGGCCTTGGTACCGTTCCTCCATAATTTTTATATCTTGGTGGAATCTCTCCCCTTGTTCGTCACTTACATCACCTAAATTACTTGGAAATTGGTCAAGATGGCTATTCAAAAAATGCATTTTTATGCTCATATTGCAACCTAACTCTTTGTAGTCCCTTAAAAGTTTTTTTACGATTTCTTCGTAGTTATCTGCCCTATAATTGCCTAAAAAGTTTTCTATCAAGTCCACGAATGAGAACCAGCCATTTTTTTCGCGTTCATTCATGACATTAGGAAAATTGCTGTCTTTAATCATTGTTCTTATTTGTGGACCGTCGAAAATTCCCGCCTTGATTTTTTCATAACTTAAACTTGGAAATTTGAAGTTATGTATTTGAAACACTCGCCGTTCGTATCTAAAGCTTTACATATTGTTTAATGAGGCCTAGTTTTATATGCAGAGGAGGAAATATGATTTTATCTCTGCTCACTAAAGGTGGATTAATTACGTTTTTTCTCCGACATTAAGTGATGTTCGTGCTGGCCAGATTTGTTTGAAATAATGTTCTTCCTTGGCTCTGCTGTCCCATAAGCAAAGGAAGCAGGGATATTTAGTATACCCTCCTTGTTGTCCTAGCAGAAAATAACCATTTTTTAGTCAACACATATGATCCACTCGTCCTCCCTATATTTGATAAGATTTAAAACCTTTCTATATGTTCATACTTTTCTTTTAATTTTGTTGAGTGCCCAATCGGTATCGAGCCGTATAGATTGCCATTATGCAACAACACACACTTAAGACTTCTTTTCGAACTGTCTAAAAACAAGCGCCAATCATTTGCATCGTAAGACTCAACCCCCATCTTCTTTAACAAACCAACTATGTCGCAGCAATATACTAAACTATCCTCTGTTCTAAAATATTTAACAAGTTCTTCTTTCTTTTTCTGTAAAATGAAATGTATGTGTTTGAAGTAAGCAAGTTTTCTCTTTAAGTCTTGAAGCTAAAATTTCCGCAGCCTTTTTTGGCAAATTTAGATCCCTTACAAGATCATTCAACTCGGTCTGGTTAAACTTTTGCGGATCGTTTTGACTTTCAAATACGCTGGGGTCAAAATCGGTGTCTGACTCCTCAAAGTGCATAACAATATTTCAGGAACATCTTCAACTAATTCTTGAGTTGGCAGACCCTTAAATTTTGGAATGGGGATCTCATTTGAATGTAGCACAGGTCGTATCGCGGTGTCGAAATTTGGGTACTCGATACAATGTTTATTTTTCTTAGTGAAACCCGAAGTCTTGACAAAGCAAAGGTAGCAATCGGTCTCGTGGTTAGTAGGCTCTCGCCACACCTGATATGGAAAAAAAATTGTAAAGCGTTAAACAAAAGCGACGAGAGACTTGTTTTTATGAATTTTATCAAAAGTTATCACCCAAACATTTAACATTTCTGTGTGTTTCAACCTTATGCAATATTTGAGATTCTTATAAACATTTTCTGTAAATTTTTGTTTATGTACCTAAGTTACAATTACATTTAGGTAAGTTACAGTATACTAGTGATTAAATTACGTAGTTTTATGAAATCATAAACTTACCATCGGAACTCCAAAAGGTATTTTGAATCCGAACCCTTCGTCCAATGTCGCAGTCTTTCAATGCATATAGTGCAGGCTTTATGTGGAGCCCACGATTTATCTTGGTCCCCCAGTTTTAGGCCAAAATAAGCTAAGTAAGCTCTTTTTACGAAGTCAGTTATATTTGCTCGTTGATGTGGAAGTGTAAAATTTCCACATATATAACAGAAGGAATCAGGGTTGTTTTTGCATTTGAACTTTCTAGTGCTTGATGACATATTGCTTGATTGTTCTGCCAATTTGTAAAGGTATTTAAAGCCCTTAATTCATATAAATTTAAGAAAATCTGAAATATAAACACAAAAATTAGTTTAAATAGGTACTTATTATGAAATAGGTACTTACAATCTATGAAATTAAACTAGAAACACGGATGAGTAGGTACAATATAAATTACGTCTAATTAAATCAACTATATTAAATCACGATGACAAAATTACTCACTAAATCATATGCCAATTCAAAATTATGTTAATGCCCAAACTTAATTAACTAACTCAACTGACTGACTGACTGACTGACTGACTGATGAATTGACTGATTAACTCTGGAAACGAGTCGCTTTTATATATTTTAGTTGTCCCTCTAGAATACTCTACAGAGAACAGGAACGCTCGAGAAAATTTTAGAATTCTATGATATTTTTAGCTTAATTTACTAATATTAAAATGGGTTAAAAATGACAAAATTAAAAATATTTTTAGGGTGTTACATATAAAAATATACATAATACAACAATACCATAACAATAGGTACAAATACCTAGATAAAAACCTAGTTGCATAATGTGTAACTGCAAAAAGACAGCGAGTATTGAGAAAAAAACCTTTTTATGAATACGACGAAAGAGGAGGGGTGTTGAGCAAAATCAGGACCTGATAGAGCAAAACCGAGTACAAATTCGTGCTCAGCGCACCCAAATTACCTAGAACTAACTGTCAAATCTAATTCAATGGACAAAAAGTTGAAATTTGTTCCCCAGTGTAATTCTATGAAGAGAAATTACAAGGAGAGTGTATAACTAATTTTGATTTTACCCCAGAAAATATAGCGCGAGCTACAGGACAAATTAAATCATACTCAGCTGCAGTTTCAGGGAAAATAAACGCTTTATCGATTAAAAACTGTGAAAATGAAATAGCTAAACCCTATGCTGCATATGAAGAAGATCCTGAATCCGGGTGAAATACCAAGCATCCTGTAAAGAGCAAACGTTGTCCCTACATATAAAGGAGGGATAGATTTCAAGCAAAGAACTATAGATCAGTGTCACTGACGTCCATTCTCACCAAAATACTTGAAAGACTAATTAGAGAGATAATCTGTGACTTCTTGGAGATATTGGAAAGATTTAATGAGAACAGCACGGACTCTGATCACGAAGATCATGCCTGCACAACTTATAGAGCACTATAACAATATCAATGACGCATGTGAAAGCAATGAAAATTACGATGTCATCAGTATACACGAATTTTGCTAAAGCGTTCGACAAATGTGATCATGACATAACCCGGCATAAGTCGTACAACCGCAAAATTTTAGAAAGCAAGTGCTGTGCAACAGTGCACCATTGCAACATTACAACACTGCACCATTGCAAATTACACCATTGCATGCAACATGGTGAGTGTTTTAAACCCCCCCTTTCAGGCCCCCCTTCACCCCACCCATAAAAAATTATATATATATATCTGTCAACTCCAAAGGTAACCTAACCTAGTTGCTCATGCCCAGTGACGTGCACAGACTTTCAGAAGGGCAGGGGCTCAGTTGAAAAAAGGGCACTCCCCTAACATTTTTAAAAATGAAATCCGCAATGCCATATAGGCTATATATATGTATACACACACACAAAGAAAAATTTTAAAATTGTATGTGGTAAATATTCTTAAATTCCATTAAATTCAATGCATTATTTTTGTATATAAAGCTGATTAAAGAAAATAAATGAAAATTTGTTGTAAAAAGGCATGTTTTATTGCAAGATTTTCAAAAGATATGAAGATATTGAAATATTGGAGTGTATTTACAATTATTATTCAATTTTATATATTGACTTTTAGCTTGCTCATCATATAAATTACAGTATTCTGCTGTATATACATTTAAATATGGAATAATATGAAACTCTAAATTAAAGATTTATAGAAATATACTGTGGGCTATTTAATATGATGGCCACAGCTCTTAAGTAGCAATAGAAAAATATTGATTCTTATCAGGAAAATACAAAAGCAAAAATTATATCTTAATCATCTACAATGAAATGCATACTGAAGAATAAGGAAGCCAACATGTTTAATAAATCATAATAGCAGTCTCCTGTTGTCTCCTGTCTCGTTTTATAATAAATAATCTAGGTATTTTTATTCACTTTTAATGAAAATTGTATTGTTTTTAAAAATCAATTTCATATTAAAAATGAAAAGGTTATGATATGTTGTTTAATAAATCATTTATTAATTTAATGAAATTCATGCCAGTACTAAAACCCAAAATCCATCGTTTGACACACTGGTGTACTGATGGGCCTAGCCTAGTAGGCCTAAGACTAAGTAGGGGACGTGGACGTTTTTACCAACTTTACGAGTAATGTCATACAATATTTTTTGGAGTAATGTCACACTGCTTTGGATTCCAACTTACCATAATTATCAGTGAGAAATCACTAGTTAGCTTAGGTTAACGTAAAACAAACAAACAGTAAACAATACACCCACATACCCGAGAGACGCAATCAACAGTGAACAGCTGCAGTCATGTTACCACTAGGGACGCCCTCCCTGATTGACAAAATAATAGTAACGGTATGTTAAGTTATTATTCTAATAAAAAAATCATAGATCAAAGTAATTCCAGTTTTGAAAATCTGTTGAAGTAGCAGTAACTAAATAAAAATATAACTAATTAATTCAAATTTATGTCGAATCAATATATTTATGAATTTTGACTAAAAGGGCACTTTTGATATGAAGAAGAAAAAGGGCAGGGGCTCAAGCACCCCAAGCCCCCCCTGTGCACGTGCCTGCTCGTGCCCACCAAACAAAAACAAAAATATATAATATATATATACAGTGTGTGTGTGTGTGTAGAAAAGCTTCTTTTTATATATATATATATATATATATATATATATATATATATATATATATATATATATATGTCTATATGTGTGTGTGAACTCCGAGGGGTAACCTAACCTAGCTGCTCAGTCCTACAAATATATTGTATATATATATATATGTTAACCCCCCCCTTTATGGCCCTGAGTCGGTTCGGATTCGACGGGGGGGGGGGTTCTGGTTCGGAGGCAAGCAACGGATGTTTCTTCTTTATACTTTTCTATAATTCTTTCTAATTCTTTTCTCTCGATTTATGGGGTCGACACTCTGTTAATTCTTTTCTTCCAATAATAGAAGATAGCCCAACTCGAGGGTGAAAATAAAAACTTTCTCTTACTTTGGTTTACTTCTTAAAAATTACAGTTGGTACTCTGAATTTACAAGGGTAGAGGTTCGACCTCTTTCGACCATGGCTCAGGCCGGAATCTAAAAAATATTAAGGAGGCAAGGGGCCTCTGCCCCCTCCTAATGAGGTGCTAATCTGAAGTACAATGATGAAGTGCTAATCAGAAGTCTAATGCAGAAGTGCAATAAATGAAGTCCTATAATGAAGTGAAGTATTTTACAAATATACGTATAATATAACTTAAATGTTTGGGGAGAACAGTTGAAGGTTAAATTTCCCCCTTTTTTTTAAACACATGATCAGATGTTTTTTTGAAAGATTTCAACTAAAAACAATAAAAAAATAAAAAAATAAAAAGAACAACTATCGCTGATTCTACATTCCTGAAAGCGATATAATTTCGTATTAGCACATAAGCACATTTTGAGTACATGACTGAGTACGTATTAATTTTGGTTCATTACAATTACGATTACAATTACCATTAATTCATATTCACTTATTATTGTTTTAATTACAATTCCATTAAAGTACATTCTTACATGATAAATTAAATCATTACATTTAATTACAATTTTAGCAAATTGTTAATTGACATATCTACTACTGAAATAATCTAAATAGGTGATACCATTGATATAATGAAGGGGAGTTAACCGTTGTTCTATAATTTAAGGGATTAACAACAATGTTATATATTTATAGTTAACAATAATTACGCCAAATTATGTTAAATAATTTAGAACCTGGTTGGTTATCAGTTTGAAAGTCTAATTAGCCAGCGATGAGGAAAGCGGAGGAAACACGATATTTATGATAACGTAATACATAAGTAATACGGAATTTGAATGACAGTTAGGTAGAATAGTAAGTACAGGTAATGAGAACGGGATACTATGTGACGTAAGCCGATAACGACTAGTGGCCAGGCAGAGAAACAATACAGTATATTATAATAACATAACACATAATATAACATAACACATGATAATGTTATAAATTCGAATCAAAGCGAAAGGAGACTTTTTACTTTGAGCGTTCGAATTCTGCTGCGATGAGCGGAATGTGATCTTGCTAAGCATTTATTCGAGTTCATCTCGGGAGGTCAATATATTAAAAATAAAAATGAAAAAATAATACGAGAACGTTTTTTCGCGTTCCCGAACGAACTGCGAAAGTCTTGCATTTCATGATTGACACGAGTAAAGATGATTATTTAATAAAAATTACATACGATAATGGTCAAGCTAAAATATGGACGTATGGGGGCGGGGATGAGATGCAAGACAATTCATAATTAATTATAATACTTTTATAACAAATGGAAAATGGATGATGGATACGACTAACCATAGAAAGGGTAGATCGTAGGGTTGTGACATGAACAAAAATAGGAAGCTACAAGTAAAGTTATTATCCAAACTCGCGTTTAAGCGATTTTGGTTCTTATGTAAAAATGGACAATGAATTCATATAATGATGGTGTAGGAATTGTTCATTGTTCACTTTTTACATATATATTATAATATATATATATAGATATATATATATAATATATAATATATATGTGGGTGTTGCATAGAAAAGCTTCTTTTATATTTATGTATGTATGTGAACTCCAAGGGGTAACTTAGAAGGCAACCATTCACCTCACAGCCGCCGTATAGATATCACCGTTATTTACGCACATATAAACTAGCACCGCTATACCTCAAAAAACACACCCCTTAGAATATTTATTATTATTATTATTATTATTATTATTAGTAGTAGTAGTAGTATTGCTATTATTATTACTATATATTATTATTATTTTTACTTTAATAAACTTTTTGAATTTTCTAAGTACGATATTTTCAATTTCAGTTAAAGTAAATCTCGATAAACTACACACACACTCACTGTATAATTTCTAATATATATGAAAATTATTTCACGAAAGTAACGTGAAAAATATTTAGATGAATAAAACCACGAAGGAAAGGAAACACAGAGTGGTGCTCAAGCGCTTTCGTCTAATGACATCCTCAGGAACACTGAAGTAAACAGAGTTCAAGACTATATATACACAGTAGGTTACAAAATTTTTTTATATATATAAAATAAATTATAGAAATAAATTTGTGGAAGGAGCATACGAATTTATAAGGGAAATTTACCAAAGTTTTAGCACTCTGCCCTTCTTGTCTAAATCCGATCTGAACGAATTCAAACAACGGATCGAGTTCAAAAAGACCTTGGTTCGTGTTAAAGTTGGATAATAGCAGACTCAAGAATATTTCTGTTAACAATTTTGCTAGAGTGAAACAAAAACTGAAGCATTATTCCAATCAATACAATGGATAACTCTGACAAATGGACAAAAATGGCACTGGACGACTGTCCCGTTCTAACGAATATTGATGCTGTTTACACGCGTGTGCAAATCCTTTCCCGTCTGACCAATGTAAAAGGAATCACATTGTTTACAACCAATTTTATAGATAATCCCTGAATTATTGATAGGGCTATGTTTTACTGATACTTTTCACAATATCATAGTAAAAAAAATCATAGTAAAAAATAACCTATCAATAATTCAGGCATTATCTATAAATTGGTTGTAAACAATGTGATTCCTTTTACATTGGTCAGACGGGAAAGGATTTGCACACGCGTGTAAAACAGCATCATATTCCATTAGAGAGGGACAGTCGTCCAGTGCCATTTTTGTCCATTTGTCAGAGTTATCCCATTGTATTGATTGGAATACTGCTTCAGTTTTGTTTCACTCTAGCAACATTGTTAATAGAAATATTCTTGAGTCTGCTATTATCCACTTCAAATAACTTTAACATGAGCAAAGGTCTTTTCTAACTCGATCCCGTTGTTTTGAATTCGTTCAGAACGGATTTAGACAAGAAGGGCAGAGTGCTAAAACTTTCGTAATTTTCCCTTATAAATTTGTATGCTCCTCTTCCAAATTTTTTTTTCAAGTTATTTTTATTTTTTTTCTATTTATTTTATTTATTTTTTTATATTTATTTTTTATATTTTTTTTTGTGACATATATCATTCAGGCATTATCTATAAAATTGGTTGTAAACAATCCATTTGATCTTGTGTTGAATTCGGGCAAAGTGCTAAAATTGGTAGTTTTCCTTACAAATTTGTATGCTCCTCCACAATTTTTTGTTTCTACATTTATTATAATATATATATATATATTTTTTTTTTTTTGTAACCTATATATAGTCTTGAACTCTTTATTTACTTCAGTGTTCCTGAGGATGTCATTAGACGAAAGCGCTTGAGCACCACTCTGTGTTTCCTTTCCTCGTGGTTTATCCATCATATATATATATAATATACAGGTGATCAGAAGTAGCGCCCGATTTCTGTCAGTTGTTGTTTTGTTTGCCATTTGTATTACAGTGTACAAGAAGGTAGAAATAATGATGACATGTTTATCTAACCATTTATTCGGGGGAAAATTATTACGGAACTGTACCAAGCTGTTTTACTTGCAATTTTCAAAGTGCCCTCCCTCGTGATCGATGCACAATCTGACAGCCGAAAAAACAGAAATCGGGCGCTACTTTTGACTCACCCTGTATATATATATATATATACAGGGTGATCAAAAAGTCGATGTGCACCTATATTACTCAGAGACAAAAGTGCATACATACAAGAAGTTAAATATTTTTATACAAAATTTTACGATATCGTGCAATTTGAATTACTGTAATATTACACGTATCGTATAATTTTTTATTAAATATCTAACTTCTTGTATGTATGCACTTTTGTCTCAGAGTAATATAGGTGCACATCGACTTTTTGATCTCCCTGTATTATCACGGTTGAGATAATAAACCAGGGGTGGCCAAGTTTCCTGGACCCAAGAGCCACATACGACGTTTTTCAGATGTACGAGAGCTGCAAAATATTTTAAAAAGAAATTAATTATTAAAAACATATACATATACTGTACATATAGTTTATACTCACATTATTAAATTGTTTAATTACTGCTCGTAGAAGGCTTAGTTTGGGTCTTCATTTTGGCTGTTAATGCTTTAAAGTCTGGCTGATGAGATGTTAAGGCGGTATGAAGAAGCTCAATCAGGTGTTCGTTAGTGAGGGCAGCACGATGTTTTGACTTTACAACTTCATTACCGAGAAGAGTGCTTCACAGCATAAGTTGTCCCAACAACTGAGATAAGTCGGAAACTGGTTTTCCTGAGGTGAGGATACTTTGTCTCTGTACTTGCTTCCAAAACGGTATGAAGAAGCTCAGTCAGGTGTTCGTTAGTGAGGGCAGCACGATGTTTTGACTTTACAAACTTCATTACCGAGAAGAGTGCTTCACAGCAGTAAGTTGTCCCAACAACTGAGATAAGTCGGAACTGGTTTTCCTGAGGTGAGGATACTTTGTCTCTGGTACTTGCTTCCAAACTGAACTGTAGATAAGCTTTTATGTATGAACTTTAAACCCACGTCCTCCTGTAGCTCCAAAGTTCTGTTTGTATTGAAGCAGCTTCTGTAACAAAGGTGTGGTAACAGGACAGCCTCGTTGACGATATCAATCAGGAAAGGATTTACAAGAAATTCGAAGCATGGTTTTAGCTTCTTTAGTTCATCAAACCTGAACTGAAAATCATCAATTAGTCCTTCTAATTTACCTTTGTATTCCTCCAATTTACTATCTTTTATTTCAATATCAGGAAAAGTGTTTGCTCGGTTTTACAGGTGGGGAAAGTGGTCAAATTTTTTGTTACTAGATCTTTTTGGAAGAGCTTTATTTTATTCTGGAAACTGAAAACTGTCTGTGTAAGTCAGAAATGACCTTACCCTTTCCTGAAGTGCCAAATTTAGATTTTGAAGGTGTTGTATTACATCAGTAAAAAAACATCAGATCCTGCACCCATTCGTAATCTTCTAGTTGTGGGGTATACTTTCCATTTTCTTTCAAGAAATCAATGATAGGCTCCAACAGTGGCAACAAATCTATTCAGGAGATTACTAGTTGATAACCACCTTACAATACAGTAGAATGAAGGTCATCTGGCTTATCTTGAAGATCCAGCTCCTCGATAAAATTTCTAAACGCTCGGTGCGTTTTTGCATTTGAACGAATGAAATTCACATTTCTAGAACACATTTCATACACTGTCATACCTAAAGTACTTGCTTACCAAATGACCACGTGAATGATACAGTGAATAAGAGACACACAGGATACTTTGGATCGCGTGTCAAGAGCCCAACTAGGCCTACATTTTGTCCTACCATAGCTGGTGCTCCATCTGTTCAACACTGACAAGTTTATTCAATGGTACTTGAGCATTTGATAATGCTTCGTCAAGTGCGTTCTTTATGTCAACCCCTCTGGTTGTTTCTCTTCGGGTCATTAAGTCCAAGAGTTCTTCTTTCACATTTCCATCGCCAGTAACATAATGAACAATATCGCCAGTTGAGGGTTATCTTTAATATCTGTGGATTCATCGAGGCCAAACTGAATGCAACAGAATTCTTCAAATCACTGTGCAACGAGCATGTAATTTCAGCACTGATCTGGGAAATACGTCTCTCTGTAGTGTGGCGGGAAATAGAAATACTTGCTATTTGTTCTCGAGCTTTGTGTTATCTGGAGCGAGAATTGCAGTAACATCGGCATATTCTTCTTCACAAATTCTCCACTACTGTAGGGAAGTTGAGCACGAGCAATATTCCATGCCATAACAAAACTAGCTTCAGTAGTTAAGTCAGCTGTCTTACACAATGATGAAAGTACAGTTTGTTGGGCAACTAGGCTAGATTTCAACATTGTTAAGTTAGTCTTCCGCAATTCTGATTTGGGAGGAAATTCCATAATAAAATTTTTGTGGTTAGTTTCATGATGACGTTTTAAGTTACTGGCTTTAAAGTGATTGAGTAACCACGTGGCAGAAAGGAGACACAGGTTTCCCACCCTTAAGAGTAAAGGCAAAGCTCTTATCCCACTCCTGTTTAAAAACTCTATTTACTTCTTCATATTCCCGTTTCTTACACTTTGTCTGCTCGGTCATTTTAATCAAGTAAGGGGTTGTATAACTTTCAATTGTATAGCTGAGAAAAATAGCCACTATTTGATCTAAGAAGCCAATTTTAAAACACACTCACTCTTTTTTACACGCGGCCCGCAGGGTAGCTCGAGGGTTACTGGAAACTGGTGAGTGGCGATTGGTGTTAATTACGTAATTACCCTGCTTTGTGTCTGTCACGCAAAAGAAATTGTCGTACGCATGACACATTTTATTGTCAATTAAATTTTTCCTTTTTTTTCATATTTTTTTATTATGTGAAAAAAAATTATATTTGTATTATGAATTTTGTCTTTTATGATAAATACAATAAAAACCAAAATTGTCTCGCGAGCCGCAGTTAACAACCTCGAGAGCCGCATGCGGTTCTCGAGCAGGGGTTTGGCCACCGTTGTAATAAACCATTACCACAGTTTATTCGATAATTAGGATTTCACGCATTTTGAAGTCTTCAGGTGGACATTTGAGAAACTGATCATCTTGGAGAGAGCTTATACAACTGTCTAAAAGATCTATTATTAATTTAGAGTTCTACCAGAACCTTTTATTATAATTCACCGAGAATTCCTCCCCATTAATATTTTAATAATAATAATAATCTTTATTGAGAAATAACACATTACATAAGATATACATTTACGTCCATACTGGTTTTAATTTATTATTATAAGTGTATGAGATATAGCCAACACCAATCGCGGTATGTGCGATCCCACACCAACCTTCTAGAATTAGTTTCTTGCACTGATGTGTTGGACGAACCGAATAAATAAAATGATTACATTTGATTTATTTATTTGAATATCTTAAAAAGGGCAAACTATTAAAAAAATAGTTGAATTCAAGGCATCTACAAAATATGAAATGAGGTCTCTGTCTCTCTGTCTCTCTCTCTCTCTCTCTCTCTCTCTCTCTATATATATATATATATATATATATATATATATTAATTAACTCATATAAAGTGGTGAATTATGAAATGTACAACTGTAACTAATTTATAACAATTAGAATGTATGGCCCAAATGGGGACATAGGCATGTGAAGGGTTAAAATACTACTAATAATAATAATGATAATAATACCAAATTTTAATAGTGCTAAAAATTTATTTAAAATAATTATGTTGAGCGTCCTCTTATTAAATTAAAAAATCTGTGGGATGCATAAACCAATTTTGGCGAAACCATGCCCCAGAAGAATCACTGCCCAATCAGAATTCCTACGAGATGACGAATGGCTTTTTGAGTTTAGGCCCACGTCACTTGAATTAGAGCAATGCCTCACATATAAAAGGGGGCACTTTCATATCAGAGCATATTAGTTATTTTTCCAGTGAACATTCTCGATTGGTCGGCTACAATGGGGTCCAACACACCAGAATTTCAAACAGTGAAATGGAAATCTGTTCTTCACCGCAGGTGTTTGAAGTGGGAGATATTTTGTAAGTAATGAACGTGAAGTAACTTGAATATACAGTACAGTATATATGCATATTTTGAGAGTAATGAAGATAGTGTTATGAATATATACACATATGTTCATTTATATATATCTATATATATATGGAAGAGTGATTCTCCTTTCAGCTCTTCTACAGAGCGGAGACGACTATACAACTTTTCACGGTAGGAGAGAATTATTCTCATCGCGAGATGTGGGCAACATTTATGGAACTGCGCACGCCAGGGCAATGCATTGTCACACGCACGAGATGTACGTAGATAAAATTATATATTTGTAAGTTATTTCATTTTTTGTCAAAATGTTTAATTTTAGGCCCTTTTATGTTTTAAGTCGAATTTTCTATATAAATTTGAATAAATATGACCGTCAAATATTGTAAAAATTTCCTGATTTAAGAATATATGAACTTAAATGTGCCCATAAAATGAATAAAAAATTTCTGTTTACAATCGCCCTTTTTTTCTCTCTTAAAGAAGCTGGACGGGGGGGGGCTGGATCGTGTTGCAGAACGTTTCCTAATAGCGCTGAAGAAATTGAAATCAACGACGATGAATTGAATAGTGGATTAGAAGTTTCACAGGACACTCGGTCCTACGATTATGAAACACAGAGCGTTCTTTATCATCGTAAAATTTTTAAGTTTTCCTTTTCTTGTGTGTGTGTGTGTGTGTGTGTGTGTGTGTGTGTGTCGGGTAAGAATGAACCAAGTATTTTCAACATTTTATGAAATGCTAAAACTGAGAGACATTCTACAAACTAATACATAATTTCTTTTATTTTTTTCGCATATATATAAATAGGAGTGACAATAATCTCATTTTATACATTACACTGGTATGCATCAATTTTGCTGTCAAGGGTTTTGTAAGTGATTCTTATAGAGTTTTTCCTGCTGATTTCGAATCTGCAATCCGTTTTTCTCAATCAGCTCAGGTTATCCGGCTATGGCCTCATAAGTAAAATAGAATTTTTCGTGATTTTGTCAAAGCGGAATTGGAACAGTAACATCTATCATCACTTGTTTCACTTGTATAATATCTTTTTTTACTTTTCAGGCATATAGATAAAATATTTCATAATGAATAGAGCGTGTAAAAATGATCCCAATAGATTCTGCTACATATGTGGGACGGTTACCATGCCAATAACCAGTCCCAAATCACTAAATTTGTGAAGACAATGTATAGAGCATACTTTGGAATTAAGCTAGGGGACCAGGACAAAAATTTCGCCCCTCATATGTGCTGCAAGACGTGCATTGAAAATTTGAGAAGATGGAGCAAAGGCAGAGCGAAATCTTTGCCTTTTGGAATTCCCATGATTTGGAGAGAAGGAAAGGATCACGTGACAGATTGCTATTTCTGCATGACAAACCTCCAAGGTGGGCTTATAAATTTATTTTTCTTAAATTTTTGAAATCCTCGTATGAAACTTGACATAATATTCACCATAATGTAATATTCACCATATATAGCATAATATTGACCATAATGGTAATCATACATTTACATACATATTTATAGTATTTACACATACATATTGTTATACAAGTTACATTTACATATACAATGATTGTATATTTTCTTTCTTTTTCATTCATATTGTCCCCGAAGGGACAATATGAATGAAAAAGAAAGAAAATATACAGACTCCATCGACCTATTTCATATCTTACAGACCGCAGCCTTCCCTCACGAGCCGCCACTGTCTGAATGCTTCTTCTATTTCATATGCAAGTTTTACATCCATGTTTTTGTGTTTCTAGTTTCAGAAGTTAACAAGAAGAATAAACACATTGTTGTATACCCTGACATTCCTTCTGCTATGAGACCTGTACCCCATGGTCCTGGAATTCCAATACCCGACCCACCTCAAACCCTGGACTTCGATAATTCTGATGATGAATCAATGACCAATGCCAATGACCAGTCCCAGTCGTATATACCTCAAAATACCGCTTCAAATGAGCCGAGGCCTCTCAACCAGGCCAAACTTAATGATCTTACCAGGGATTTAGGACTTTCCAAATTAGCTGCCGAGATCTTGGGCTCACGACTTCGAGAGGACAACTTGCTGGCTCCGGGAACAACATTCTCCTGGTATAGGAAACGAGAGGAAGAATTCCGCAAGTTTTTTGCAGTGCACGAAAATACCTCTTCCTTAGTGTACTGCTGCAATGTTGAGGGGCTAATCGAATCCTTGGGCCTGCCATATAACGCATCAGAATGGAGGCTATTTATAGACTCGTCTAAACGAAGTTTGAAAGCAGTACTTCTCAACATTGGGAATAGGGTTGCATCAGTCCCTGTAGCACATTCCGTACAACTTACTGAGCTACGATAACATGAAAATTTTACTGGATGCTCTCGTATACGACCAACATAACTGGAGGATCTGTGGAGATTTGAAGGTAATACTAATATCATAAGTAAACTATTGCTATTGACTATGTTGTTTTTCCAAAGGTTATTTGAGAGCGTATAAGAACACTTAACTTCCCCACAGAAGTGATACAGTCCAATGCATAGATTTTTTTTATCTGATAGAACAAATTCTCTAAATTCTTTAAATATTTTCATTTTTTTTCAGATTGTGGCATTTGTATTGGGAATGCAAGGGGGATACACGAAATACCCATGTTTCCTCTGCAAATGGGATAGCTGAGCGGATGAGAAGCACTATGCACAGCGTGAATGGGCATCCAGAGAGAATTTTGAACTTGGGTCGCATAATGTCGTTTCAGTGCCCCTTGTACCACCAACAAAAATTTGCTCCCACCACTTCATATTAAGCTGGGCTTGATGAAAAATTTCATCAAATCAATGAATAAGGAGGGTTCAGCATTCCGATATCTCGAGAGTAAATTTCCTCATATATCTGATGCTAAACTAAATGCTGGGGTTTTTGATGGTCCTCAAATTCGAACTTTGATCAAGGATACTCAGTTCGAAAACGCAATGACTCCAACTGAGAAGAATGCCTGGCAGGCATTCAAATCAGTTGTCACTGATTTTCTTGGCAAGCGTAGAAGTCCAGAATACGAGTCCGTTGTCGAAAACTTGATGGAAGCTTTCAAAGCTCATGGGTCGCGCATGTCCATAAAAATGCACTTTTTGTGGTCCCACTTGGACTATTTTCCTGAAAATTGCAGGGATTATAGTGAGGAACAGGGTGAACGATTTCACCAAGATATCAAAATAATGGAAGAGAGGTACCAGGGAAACTGGGATATCAATATGCTGGCGTACTATTGCTGGGTTTGAAGCGAGACGTGCCCGAAGAAAAACACAGCGGAAAGCCAAAAAAACTTCATTCCTTCCTCAATAAACTTTTTTCCATATTCATTGTATGAATAAAAGTATTTATTCACACAATGTTTTCATTTTTCACGAGTGTTCTTATAATATTACTCGTATCTACAGTGTTTAAGCAAAAAAAATCAATAAATTTGGGGATAAAATTGGACTTATAATAAATGGCCAATAGAGAAAAAACCTGACCTGATTGAGGAAAACCAATGTCATTTTCGAATTGAGCATGGTCGAATTATATAATATGAGTTGAAAAAACCCTCACAGCAGACAAAAAAATTTCATATGCATACCAGTGTTATATATATATATATATATATATATATATATATATATATATATATATATATATATATATATATATATCCAATTTCATTTAATTACAGATTTAACAGCCAATACATTTCAGATAAGTTATAGAACATAATCTATTTTTATATGTTACACAAATTATTATTATTAGGGATACATTTTATAAATTAGTTACAGAATTAACATCCATCACATTTTAAAATAGTTACAGAGACGCTCCCGCCTTTAAGCATTACACAAATTATTAGTTGTTAGGGATACATTTTTAATTTATTCAATATAATAATAAAAGCTATACTGCGCATATTGTTACAAATTAAAATAATTAACTGATCAAGTTACAATTATATTTACACGTAAAACATCACACAATACATCGAGTGCGTACAAACTGGAACCGTTTTTTATATGATTGCATACTAGTTCATCATTCCGCTCAGTTTCACACCAGTCGAATAATTGCAGAAATTTTGTGAATCTCCCGCCACGAGCCATGTGCATGAGAAAACACACACAATACATGCCATAGACATTGCTGTAGTAGCTCTGGAATCGGTAAGATTCCACATTACCTATTGAATTTGTAGTTGCTCGAGAAATTTTACAATAACACAATCATTCCTTGGATGTTCGCTAAGTGAATTAAAATAGTACATTCGCTCCCTATTTTTAAAAATAAACGGCTATCCAATGAATCCCTTCTCCACCACCAACATCCGTATTTAGAATAAGTGCGACGTAGTCTCTCGTAGTTGTTAATTTCAACGTGTCATTCTTCGCAAACACGCTGATAAATTTGGTGCGTGTGAATCGATCACTCTTCATCGCTCTCTGGATTGTATTCGTATCCGTTTTTAAAAGTCTGTGACTACACCCTTAAACCTGTCAACTTCGATTAGTGCTTGCGAGTTGAGGTAAACTACTACACTAATACGGGCGTCTAGCGGCTTAGCAAAGTCCAATCTGACTGAGATGTTCCCACTCTGCTGTGGCCTTATGTGTGTGTTTATACTCTCAGATAAGTCGAAGAAGAGTCAAAGGGGTACATAATGACCCTCTCAGCGAATTATTTCTGCGTTACGCCGATTCCTAATTCGTTACAAGTACCGACAATATGTGCAAGGTTGCTATAAGCTCTCGAGCAAAGTGGAAACTCGTTATCTGTAGAATAATTCGTTTCCAATGTCCCACCTAAGATCACTCCATTGACGTACAGGATTATATTTTATGGCAGAGATTTTCGAACTTAAATGCGGTCTTTTTGTATTTTCCATTCACAGAAGCGTGTTCTTGCATACCAATTAATATCCTTTTAGGTAGAGCTCCAAGAGCAACATTTTCTATCTGCTTCGATGTTAGCCCTGAGGGCACCTTACAACTTAAGTTGGACTCTATTAATCGGGTATTTTATTGTAACGTGTAGTAATTTTTTTTCAATTTCTAGTTGTTTAGCAGAGCTTAATTTCACTCGACGCACGGGCAGATATGTTTCCATAATATGAATCACCACAGGCTTCGAGCTCTCTTCTTGGTCAGCACCCAGATTTAAGCAAATCTCAGGACTCGTACGGGTGAGCTTTATTTTCATATCGACCCCATACACTAGCAGCTTCTCGTGGAATGTAAAAATCTGTGTGGAGGCGCCCAAAGCATTCATATATCTTCTTTTTAGAATTTTTAAATTTGGCTTTTATAGTACTTCCATCTTTAGCTTGATAATAACCTTAGGCTGTTAAAAAGGTATCCTTCGCTTCTTTTGAAAAGTTGAGGATATTTTCCAGTTAGGCCCGTAGGTGATAGTAGCCAGACCTTCCCGAGACGTTGATCTGATTTAAATACATGGCACACTGACTGAATATGGAGTGTATAAATTTTGTTTCTGGGTATACAACGTAATCGTTTTCACAATCTGTTCCATTTGAATGTGCTATCCGTAGTTTGGCGTAAATGTACACACAACTTGGTCCAAAAAGTAAGGGCCTAAGCTTGGGATCATGAATTCTATAGGAGCACTTGGCGAGATAATGGTGTTTAGTGGATTAACTCTTATAAAGTCACTATGTTCTATAGATATTTGTGTTGGGGCAGGTCAAAGAGGGCCAGCTCCGATTTACAACATTGTGAACTACACGGATGGATGAAACGTGCCATAGCGCATCAGAAATAGTGCCACCTCTCTTGGCAAGTAGGAAACAGTCTATGATTCATGAGAGCAACGTCCTTAGCTTATATCAGTTAAAAAAGTGGTCAACCATAGGTTTCATGCGCTTAGAACAATTCTTCTTTTTTGATGGCCTTTTACGTTTAACGCCACGAGTTGGTAACCCCTTCTTCCTCCGTACAGGGCGATTCTTCTTCCCGCCACCAAGCATTTTTCTCTTTCCATCTTTGATGATTTCGTCCAGTGTACGCTTAAATGCCTTTTTAGAGCTTCTTTTGGCTTAGCCCTGGCCATTATATCTTCTACCATGTTAAGACCTGATTGTAATGCTTTCCTGCCGAGATATCTGGCACCACTCTTCAGCAAGGGGACAGCCGTACGCAGTATTGTTGAAAAAATGAAACCAATCTCATTCCCGCGCTGGTATCGCACCCCTCGATAGACTGTGGAAGGCCTTCGGGTTATTCTCTCACAGTGCAACAGAAGTGCAGCTTCACTGTTAAGCTCTCGTCACCGAATGGAAATTTTTTTCCCTTCAATCGTTCTTATATATATATATATATATATTATATATATATATATATTGAGATACTGATTAGCTGCGACTTTGACATAATGAGGCTTATTGTATGTGATACTTAAGCTCCTTCCTCTATGATTGGGAATGTGGGTGATGCGTAGCAGCCGTACCTGGGTATTCCCAACAAACTGATTTCCACGATATTGCTGTTCAATTTCTCCAATTTCAGCTGATACAATAAGCTACACAAGTCATGTTGTGATTCATGAAAAGTATCTCTTTGGATGGTTGCCCCATATCTGCCCTCGGTTATAATTTTGAAGAGCCCATTGTCTTTAATATGTCTGTTAACTTTTGATTTTAGAGTCAAAGCATGTGCCGGGGTATCTTTGTTTACGATTTCGTCCACTAAAGCAGACGTAAGATTTGAACTTTTCAAACTACCATTTAAATCTCTTACAACATCCTCGGCTGTATCATATTGACTCGGTCCTAGTGTTACTTCTGTAGTGTAGTACTGTGCCTCCCCACTCCGGGCGGCGCGCATGGTTGTTCCGAGTTACTCCGACCTTTTCACACTCAACACGGTTTCTAAGAACCGTAAAAACGGGCTCTTTATTATCAACACTTAAAAATTTGGTAGCCAATTCAAATTCGCATATTCCTACCTCATATGATTCACGGCCCATTTCAATTGGCCAATGAAGTTCTGTTACAAAGTTGGCCAGAGTGTTGTTAGGATGTACAGACAGAGAAGAAGAGGACGGGAGTGTGACGTAGAAGTGGTTAGGCGCCATGTTGAATACTATTTAAGATTCATTATTGCATCAGCTTTTATATTGGTGTTGAAGTTTTCTGGGTACCCTAAATATTTCACCAGGTACATTTTTCTCTTTCCTGAACCTTTGTTACCTAATTTTTTTTTCAATTTTAAACAGTTTTTTTTTTAAATTAAACGACACTTTCTCTAGCTCCTCGCCATAAAAGCCCCCTGCAATTTCTTCCCCATTCAAATCTTCAACGTAATACAGCATCACCTCGTCTTTATGTCTCATGGCCCTAACTTTAAAAATCTCACCTGTCCAACCTTGCTCAAATCCCTTCATGAATTTATTCCCTGAACGCGACAGTCTTACATAATCATTGATTTTGAAACGCCTAGGACGTGGTGGCATTCTACGAATATCTTTTCTCACCTTACGTTCTGTGTGCGTACCTCTTTCTAAAATTTCATTAGGTGTTGCTCCAATCATAGGCGTACGAGCCGGGGGGACTGATGGGGCTGAGGAGGAGCTGAATTCGGGTAAACTGGCTCTGCATTCGGGGAAAATGAAAAAAATAATAGCTTGTAAAAGTTGAGAGATGCTAGCCTTTCATCATATTATAAATTCAGGATCAGAAAGTTATAAGATAATTTCATATTTTTATTTATTAGCTGTAGTTAAGTACTTATTAATCTGTTATTAGTATTTATAGCTATTTTTTTATTCCAGGTTTAATCTAGATTTTACTATGGTAGTGTGTTTTCTTTAATTTCTCAAAAGATATGTTGTTTCAACTTTCATTTTACATTGTGAGCACAGTAGGTGCTACTAAATTTATTTAAGTTGTGTTGGCTCACAAGTTTTTATTATCTTTATTATGCATAAATGAAATATTTGATATAGTCTTATGCCCTATTAATCAAAATTAACTAAGTACTTGTATGGATTACAATACATCATGGAAGTTGTATAAAAAAAGAAAAATCATACAATTAATTTTGCAAAGCATGACACGTATCCTTTGGTAATGTTAGTGCTTCTAATGGCCTGTTGGAGTGAGGGAGCCTGAGACTGTGATGATCCTAATTTTATATATATATATATATATATATATATATATATATATATATATATACACAACTCAGAATGGTTCCCTGAGAACATTATATGTTAAACACAGACCGTGCATGGAACAAGGAACTCTTCTGGGAAAATTAAATCCACTATAGTCCGGATAAGTAATGGTAACCATTACTTATCCGGACTATAGTGGATTTAATTTTCCCAGAAGAGTTCCTTGTTCCATGCACGGTCTGTGTTTAACATATAATGTTCTCAGGGAACCATTCTGAGTTTGTGTATACTAAACGGACGTGTTTCGTGCCTTGAAAAGTGGACGCTCAATGTCCCGGTTGAGGTTTAAGTTTTGGTTTTTTTGGCTAAAAATACAATAGTTACCCCCTTTTTCTTTGATTTATTCAACACGACGTGAATGCAACGAGTCTTTTACTTATATAGAGGTTCTGAATGTAGGGATCTAGGCTTGCTTTAAACCCTAGATCCATGTCCCAAAGCTGGATCCTGTCTGCTTTGCAGATAGCTGGTGAGGGAAGCTATATTTATGGGATCTCTTTGCGAGAGACCCGTTGCCCACGTCGGGCTAAAATCATGAAAAAGAAAAAACTATGGTATTTGTCATTTACCATTACTTATCCGGACTATAGTGGATTTAATTTTCCCAGAAGAGTTCCTTGTTCCATGCACGGTCTGTGTTTAACATATATATATATATATAGTTAATTACATTAACTATCTAATTTTGGGCATTCTTTGTTGTAACCTAAAAATTCGGGCAAATTTGTATCAGCCCCCCCCTCAAAAAAGATTAGGTGCTGTACACCTATGGTTCCAATCGCTCGGTGTTTTGAATGGTTGTAGGATGAGGCCAGCGAATGCAGAATGTCTATATATCTGTCTGTGTTTTTATGTGTGAAATAGCGATGCATGCGTTCCTTTATGGTACGTTGAACTCTTTCAGCTAAAGTTGCCTTATGTATAGAATTGCTAGTGTAATAACTGATATTAAACTCTGTCAACATGTTCTGAAAAGCTCGGCCTATAAATTGTTTCCCCATGTCTGTACAAAAATAGCCCAGAATCCTGTTTTCTTTCAACTTCAACATTTTGGTGGCTGGTATCCAGACAATTGCCCCCTGGACAATTGCCCCCTGGACAACTGCCCCCGGAGAACTGCCTCCCTAGGACAGTTGTCCCATGGCCAATTGCCCCCAACTAGCTTGCATATTTATATATGTGTGTGTGTGTGTGTGTGTGTGTGTGTGTGCGTACTGCCTACACTCTTCGCAAGTGTCACTGCTTGTTGCAGTATCGATGAATGACGTCACTGGTAGTTTGATGTTCTATGAACTAGATCACACCACCAGTGACGTCACAGGTGACCTAACGCTCTCTACCAATGGGAGTGCAACAACAGTGATATATATATATATATATATGATGCAAATCCACAAGGAAAAAGAAACATTATTCCAAGGCCTTTCGCGAGATGACAAAAACATATACAACTAGACAGAAAAACAAAAGGATTAACACATGATTAACAAGAGTTGATTAGAGGCAAAAGGTATTTTAACAGGATAATGTCAGTTTTATACATTCCCGCACTGTTATTGAAATTATTCTCGTTCTCGTTAACTTCTCGTTAAAAAACCCAGATATAATCGAAAGGAATATTCTAGAATGTGCATTTATCATTTTAGAAATAATTTCAATAACAGTACGGGAATGTATAAAATTGACAATATCCTGTTAAAATATCTTTTGCCTCTAATCAACTCTTGTTAATCATGTGTTAATCCTTTTGTTTTTCTGTCTAGTTGTATATATTTTTGCGCTTAATTGTGAAATTCATCATATATATATATATATATATAATCATGCGGGTTGCTTCTACAGAGCTTCAATTTAATATTTAGGAGAAATCCAATGACAAGGAGAAGTGTAAATGCCATGAAAAGTCTTCTTTAATGCGCAACGTTTCGAGCAATACGCTCATCTTCAGGCTGTATAATAACAATGTGAAATTAAAATCAATAATTGAATGAAAAACAAGACAAAGAAAATTTCTATAACCTATTCATAAAGGCAAATTTTAAAAGACTGAGAAAAGAGGGTTAAATTCTAAGTTATACAGATTTACATATAAAATTAAGAAGCTATTTTTAAATACATATAGTAAATGTGAAATTAATACACTGGAAAAATTAACAATAGTACACTGGAATAATGAAACTAACTAACCTTTCACTGCAATTTCCGAGGCTAAACTGATTTAAGCAGAGGCAAAACGAGAAAACAAAAGATCGAGCCCTCGCCATCTTTTGTTTTCTCGTTTTGCCTCTGCTTAAATCAGTTTAGCCTCGGAAATTGCAATGAAAGGTTAGTTAGTTTCATTATTCCAGTGTACTATTGTTAATTTTTCCAGTGTATTAATTTCACATTTACTATATGTATTTAAAAATAGCTTCTTAATTTTATATGTAAATCTGTATAACTTAGAATTTAACCCTCTTTTCTCAGTCTTTTAAAATTTGCCTTTATGAATAGGTTATAGAAATTTTCTTTGTCTTGTTTTTCATTCAATTATTGATTTTAATTTCACATTGTTATTATACAGCCTGAAGATGAGCGTATTGCTCGAAACGTTGCGCATTAAAGAAGACTTTTCATGGCATTTACATTTCTCCTTGTCATTGGATTTCTCCTAAATATTATATATATATATATATATATATATCAGATCTATATATATATATATATATATATATATATAACCGTGACGTCATCTTGACACACGGTGTCGGTGTTTCGAGAAAAGATTTCGGCAGTCTGTTGTCAGCTTTTGATCTGCGTGTATACTGCAGTTTCTGATTTCCGTCTCTGTTGTTTGTGTCTGTTAAGGTTAAATATTTATTTGTTAAGATTTTGTGTTATGTATAGTGAATTTTAAGTGCATTCGTGACTTTGAAATTATTAATTTACTTTGATTTGCTCTTCGTTTTCATGGGTCGAAAGGTATATCTTTTATTTTGTGTATCATCTTATCATGGAGTTCGTCCAAAGTTAACGAGGTAAAAGGAAGCTTATTTATAATGGCTATATCGATGTAAAGCAGAAAGAACTGGAAAATAGTATTATATCTTAGGAATGTGAGAAACGTCGGCACAGCAACTGTAAAGTCAAAGTTAAAGTTTGTGGAAATGAAGTAGTTGGCTATGTAAATGGCCACACCCATGCTGCTGACATACGGCGCCCAGAGTTACTGTCTGTCAGGCAGAAAATCAAGGAGAGAGCTATTAACACCCAAGAGACCGCGCAGCAAATTATTACTCAAACAGTTCAGACTATATCAGAAGGTGCCTCAACGCAACTACCACCTATAAGACATATTCGACAAACAAGCTGTCGGTGCCCCTCATCCCATTCCATCAAACTTCGCTGATATGGTCATTCCATTTGAGTACAAGATGACAACTGATGGTGAAGATTTCCTGCTGTACGATAGTGGACAGAGTGATCATCGTATGATTGTGTTTTCTACAGCTAAAAACCTCAGGCTATTGGAGAATTCAACTGATTGGTTTGCTGACGGAACATTTAAAGTTGTACCTGAACTGTTTTACCAACTGTATACTATTCATTCTCTGACTTCAAAACGAGTTATTCCTTGTGCTTATGATCTGCTACCAAACAAACAATGAGCAACATATCAAGACCTTCTCCATCAACTCCTCACCATCAACCCTATGCTCAATCCAAAGACTTTTCTCATCGACTATGAACATTGAAGAGGTTTTCCCTAACGCAACAATCAAAGGATGTTTTTACCACTTATCACAAAATATATATCGCAAGGTTCAATCTGAAGGATTACAAGAGAAATATCAAATTGATACTGACTTTGCCATGAAAATTCGAATGCTACCAGCTCTGGCATTCATTCCAAAAGATGAAGTGGTTGACGCATTTGAGACACTGCAAGAGAATATGCCACCTGAAGCTGATCCTGTCGCAGATTACTTCGAAGATACATACATTGGCAGACAACGTCGACATAACAGGCGAGCTCCACGTTTCCCTGTCAGCATATGGAATATGTATGATCGTGTAGTCGAAGATTTACCTCACACCAACAACTCCTTGGAGGGATGGCATAATCATATGCAAGCTAACATTACTTCATTCCATCCAAATATCTGGAAATTTCTTGAAGTGTTGAAGGAGCAGGCACTGACCAACATCACCATCAACCACATGATTGCAGGAGATGCAGTACCACCTAAGAAGAAACGTTATCAAAATTCGATAGTCAGAATAATAGCAACCATCGTACAAGACTTTGAGGACCGACATGTGATGGACTTTTTTAGAGGAATAGCCCATAACTTGCAATTTTAGTGTGTGATATATGTCAGTGAGTTTTTAAATACTGAGTATGACTGATCCACAATTTTTTTATTTATCCACAATTTTTTATCAGTGTTTTACTAATTAAGATTTGTAGTGTCAAAAAATTGTGAGTGTGATTTGTGCATTTCGTGTATATAATTATATTATTATTATGCATAACAAATAAAACATGAAAATAAAGCATTAACTTTTATTTTTATTTTCCCCTCTCTATTCAGTCGATTCTATGTTTTATGCTCGGCAATAGGGGCAATTGTCCAGGGGGCAATTGTCCTAGAAGGCAATTGTCCGGGGTCAGTTGTCTGGGGAGCAATTGTCCAGGGGACAGTTGCCCTAGAACCTTGGTGGCTTTAGCAACTGTTTAAGGCGACTTATTTTTCAGTGGAATTAGCTACAAATATCTAGAGAATACATTTATTATGAATAGGATGTAGCAGTATCCTCCATTATAGACTGACTATCTCTGCATGTCTGTTAAATCCGCCTGCTATATAGAATCAACTGAGGCTGCTGTTGTCTTAGCTGTTTTAAACCTTTTTCTCACCAGCTTATGAAGTGTATAAGCATCCTGCTCCCGCAAAAAACCTCTCAACATGTTTTTTCCCTACTCCCTCTTTATAAACGCTTCTGTAGTCTATTAACGCCACCCTAGGAGGCTGGGCAAGAAATGTCATAATAACGTTTTCTTACTGCGCGCGGGGAGGGTTGGCCGTTGTTGCTTGGTTTCCTCTTTCTCCTCTTCAGAGATGTTACCGCTGGGGTGAGGGTGTGTTCAGCTGTGGTACATGTGAGGCTTGTCGCAGGTCTTTTAACCTGTTCAGATTACCTATCAGTGTTTTTAGGACGTTTATTTGCTGTAGTCTTTCTTTAATATGTTCTCATCCTGCTGGTGAGGGTCTATCCCACTTTCTCACCAAGTCTTGTACGATGGTAATGATGTTCGAGCTCTTCAACAACAACCTCACCTGCATCGGTCCATTGTATAATGGGATCCTCACTCAATAGAGTGTAAGGACTTAAGCCTTTATTCCTCAATGTATGTGGGAGAGCGCTTTTTAATACATGCTCGATATGTTGCGCGGTCGCGCCGTTGTTCTTTGGCTGTTCGTTTCTAGCTTCGAGCCCAGGTCCTATGCCTCCACGCTCAACATCATCAGCGCTGTGCCTAATAACTACGGGGACCACGGCCGGCTTCTTATAATTTTCGTACTCATGAAGAAATTTCTGCAGAGCTTCTTGATATAAGATCCTTTTCTCATCAGGAGATTTTTCACTGTTTAATAAGTCTAACAATTCACTTTCCATTCTTTTAAGACTGCTTTGACGGGGTTCTACAATCATATCTGGACTCTTTGAGTTTTGTAGTGAAGCACACAGCTCGTGTGGAATCACGACTACTTTCTTTATTATATTAAACTCGACTGTAAAGGTCCCAAAACTAATAATAAGATGGGTAGGAATAAGCCCACTTTTTGTACAATAATTCGTTTTTTCTTCCCCACAGTTTACCTTTACGAGCGAGTGCGCGTGTTATGTTCTTGTAACGACGAAGGCGAGCTTTCTGAAGGGGTTTCATTGGCACATTACATTTTATAACGTTAAGACAGATTTCACAGATGCATTTTAAAAAGTCGGAGTCGATATTTTTAACAAACAGCTGTTGCAATGCCCGTGGCAGTCGATAATAGATTTTTATTAATTCACGATATTTCTTTAACCTCTTTGTCATTCTGGGATATATAGGGTGTCCATAAATGATTACCCTGATTAAAGCATGCTATAACTTTTAAATAAACACTCGTATTCAAACACAGTTTTAATCATAAGTAGATAAACATACAAAGTTTTGATACATAGTTAATGAACGTAATAAGCTTCCACATGTGCACCCCTAGTGGCACGTAAAATGTCTAAACGGTATTCACACTCACGCCACACATTTTCCATTTACTTTGTAGGCGTGTAACTTCAAACGTTTGTGTAACACCTTGTGCACCGTAGACTTCGGTATCTTTAGTTGGCATGAAGCTTGTCTCACCGATTTCCTTGGTGACCGTGTGAAAGCAGTTTGAATGTTTTCCACCGTCCCATCGGAAACTGATGGTCTACCACTGCTCTTTCCCTTTTCCACGTTTCCAGTTTCCAAGAATTTTTTCATCCACGACTTAATTAACTTCACATCAGGTGGATTCTTTCCATACTTTGTTCTGAACCTTCGCTGAACACTGACAGGAGATTTTGTTTCTGCAAGCCACACAACACATTGTGCCTTCTCTGTCACAGACGCCAATTTAACTGAACAGCTACTAAAGCTCTCCTAGCGGCGAATGCGGTAGACGAAACACACCAGCACAGAAACTCTATGGGTGTACGAGATCACTTGTAAAAAGAAAACGGATGCAAGATTCGTCATTAAAACATGAGAGCATACTATTTTCAGGGTAAACATTTATGGACACCTTGTACACTGTTTCAGCTTCGTTTAGGAATATATTCGTTCTTAGAAGCACCCTAAACGTTTTTCGCGGGTGAAGGGCACAAAGCAAATATCCCTATCGTTGGCTTGTAGCTTTTTTATAAACTTCCAAAAACTCCTTACGCTGATTCGGGAACATTTGATTGGCTAATATCCCAATTTGTGACACATCTCTACATTGTGCGAATAAAACTAGATATTGTGTATTTAGCGACACATTGCGCATGTATCTATTTTTGAAAAATAGATTCTGATTGATGAAGAATACGCTTATGTTAAGATGGTGGGAGAACACTGTAAATGTCTCGGCAAACGTATTATCCATATCTAACATGAGATCATCAATTACAATGACTGTGAGCTTATTACTCTTCAACGAACTAACATCATAAACATCTTTGTGGAAAAGAATATCATCTTGGTACTCGTTGAATACGGGCTGGTATGTCGAATAGCACCATATGACATTATGCACAAATTTGAGAACATATGCCCCTTATCTTTAATGATTTTAAGCATAAACACAGTTTTTCCATAACGTGTAGGGCCGGATATAATGCATGTGGAGGGACTTGTGAACCTGAATTTTTCTACATAGTCCATTTCTAATACGTCATACTCTTAACTGGAATATATTTACAAAATATAATAAAATTTTAAGTGATGCTACAGTCTTGTTTTTCTTCTTCCTCAGAACCTTGAATGATGACGAGGATGAAGTACTGTGCTAGCAACATGTCCACATCATAGACATTGCTGATGATGCCGATGACAGTGTAGTTGTTGTTGAGGCTACAAACTCCACTCCAGCTAGCGAGCCCCCAGCAACGTCAAATGTAGCACTCCCATTCGACAATTCGAGAAGAAAACGGGGGCATGACAAAGTTGATGATTCACCTTCCACATCAGGTGTAAAGCGTGCTAGGAGTGCGCTGGTTGTTAGACCAAGAGTAAAGAGCCCCAGCCCTCTACGTCTTACGACACAGCCCCCACATTAGTTCCTTCTAAAAATAAAACTGTGCCCTTATTCCTGTTGAATACCGTCCGTACCCTCCACAGCAGCATCTCATTCTGTAGACAGTAGCATAACATTCGAACTGGTGCTTTACGGTCACCCCCACCCTAGCCCTGAATAGAAACCGGTACGTACTCAGGGTCGACCCGCGAACCATGTATAGCAGCGGCGTTGAACACAGACTGCGACGCGTAGTCGAACGTATTGTGAAGTTTTCCCATCAGAACAGTGAGTTACGTGAAGCCAGGACGCGACTGTCCTTCGGGTTCGGGTCAGGTGACGGAGATATAGATGATTTTTGGGTAGTAATACCCTACAGGCGCTTGCTGCTGTGGATATAGACTACATTTTGAGTTGTATAATGCAGGCCTCTTAAAGTAGCAGGACATACGGCCACACCTTATAAGCTTAGCCTCAATTCTCAGGCTATTTACAGACGGCATATAAACACCGAGGGTGGTTGCGGCTTTATAGCAATAGTGTTGGCTCATATGTTTACCGTGCTAAATACAATTGCGTATAATATCTAGCTGTCGATGGTTGTACAGCGTGCACGTAAACTGGCCGCAGACTGCAAGATCGAATTTGACTGCAATATGGGGCCTGAAGAACTTAGAAGGGTAGAGCAGGAAGTGAATGTTCGTATAGTTGTAGTTGGAATGGATGATCGTCGTAAGACTGTGTATGTTTTTAAAAGCAGTGTGAGAGAACGTACAAAACCCCTACTTATTTTAGAGCTGTCAGGGACAACGTATCTCCCCATCCGCAATATAAGGGCTCTTTACGGAAGTTATGATAAAAGTCGAAAATATGAAAGGCATCATGATTTGTGAAGGGATGTCTCGAGTTTGCGGATGATATAGTGAAGTATTGTAAGGATTGCCACATAGTATGCGAACAGTGTAAAGATTCCAAATGTGAAAGCCGTGAAGTTGAAGCTGAGAAGGACTATAATATGTGTAGACGCACATTTTTCAATAATAACTGTTTTGGATTTTATAAATGAACTTGCACGTGCAGGAAAATGAGAATCTGTGAATGTGGCATGTTTTATATGATGGACAATTGGGGAAAATTCATGCATAAATGTGATGAAATTTGTCGTTCTACATGCCATGAGAGATAATGCTGATAGTGTAAAGCAAGTATGCTATATGAGAGACGTCAAACCAAAAAATAAGCCTTGTATAACTGTATACTACGATATAGAGACATACACGGATGCTGAAACCAAAGAGGTTATCCCACATCTATTTGTAAGACAGACTATCTGCGACGAGTGCATGAACGTCGAGTGTGATGAGTGTCGCAAATGTGGTAAACGAACAAACGTTTTTAAAACGAGCACACACGACAACCCCGTGAAACTCTTTGTGTCCTATATTGTCAAGTGAGCGGACAAGTTAAAAAAATGACTGTGTATATTCTTACCCATAACGGCGCAAAATTTGACTCACAATTCCTTTATGAGGAACGGCTTGAACACGAATCATCGGAGAAAAGAGGAAACAAGCTTATACAGATGCAAATAAGAGGTAATGTTCAGTTTGAAGCCACTTTGTTATTCACACCCTGTACATTAGCCAAGCTACCCAAGGTGATGGACATAGCCGCCGAAGTTTCAAAAGGGTATTTCTCTTACACTTTCCTCACTAGCGACACTTTAAATTACGTAGGACTGCCACCCCACAAAACATTAATTTAACTATGCCAATATGAGTGATACTGAGCGTGAACATTTTGAGAGGTACTACAACAGTTTTAATGAAGCTAATCCTTATAATATAGCGGATGAATGTGAGCGTTATTGTGTGAATGACGTACGCGTAATTAGATTATGTTTCCAGGCCTTTATAAGGATGTACATAGTCCGATTCAACTGCGACCCGCTACAAGCCGCAACCACGATCGCCTCATTGTGTTTTACTGTGTTCAAGAACAACTTTATGCCTAAAGATACACTGGCCATCATTCACAAAAACAACCCACGCAGTTATGGGGATAAGGCTACTTACTGGCTCATACATCTGCAGCAATAGACTGGTGTATACATAAAATATGCCGGCAACAAGGGTTCAGCGTCGTGCCACGAAACTAATTCCGTCATTGCGCAACAAGCCTTATGAAGATAGGATTAAAGAGTTAGACTTTCATTCACTCGAAACTAAGATATTAAGGGGGGAGCTTATTGAAGTTTTCAAAATCGTTAATAAAATCGATAACGTAAATTTTGACAAAATGTTCACTTTCGATAATAGCCATACTCATAATAACGGATTTAATTTGCGTGGCAGACGATTCATTACTAACATCGCTAAAAACTTTTTTACGTTTAAAGTAATTGATAAATGGAATAATCTTCCTGCGTCCGTCGTGAACTGTACCAGCGTTAATGTGTTTAAGAACCGTTTAGATAGGCATTTTAAAAATATTAACGTTGTTTAAAATAATAAAACAATTAGCAAAAGGAGCTCTCGGGTTGGTGATCGGGGATGAGTCTGTTGACGACTAATGCCAGCTTGTGACATGCCAGCGTGTGATATGCCAGCAAAAAAAAAAATTAAAATAACACGAACTTAGATGTAGCTCGTAGCGTAAACTAACCCACTTTTTGTTATTCTTTACACTTTTTTTCCTTCTCTCCTTATTTGCATGTCTGTAACTCTCTTCATTGCATGTCTGTAGTTTGCATGGTATGATAGTGTTCGAGTTAAGAATGTGTTGCATGGTTTGTAATGCGTTCTTATTTTACTTCTTTTCATCTTCCACCCCTTTCCGGCGGAGTGGGCTGCATCTTCTACCTCCCTATGGAGTAGAGGACCGGTCTGCAACTGCTAGAGGTATGTGTTGCTTTGAGTTAAGAATGTGTTGTTCTTTGAGTTAAGAATCTGTTGCATGGTTTGTAATGCGTTTTTATTTTACTTCTTTTCATCTTTCACCCCTTTCCTATCCTCTTCGACTATTTTTCAGACTTGTCGGCAGTGGCCGGCGGATGATAATGACGAGTCTCTCTTTCTCTTTTTCTGAATGAATTTTAACCCACGAATGATAGGTTTTGCTACTTACTTAACCCCTTATTCTCCTCTTCTAACCCCGTACTCTTTCCTTTCTCTCGGGCTAACCTTAGAGTGGATCTTAGGGTCTTTGTTAGCCTTAGCTTCTGTAGGTCTGTAGAAGGTCAACGGTCGTTTGGTTTGGGTGGCTGGTCTAAGCGAAGAATATGTCACTGGTGAGAAGACTGCATACTCCTTTAACGACTGCTGGTGGCATGGATGCCAGCGTCTCCCGAGTGTGGAATCGTAGGAGATATCCATGGTAGATCTCCTGCCGAGAGTCTCGCATGGACCCGCACCAACGACCAACTTATAAGCTCCCAGTTCACTCACAAGGTCTTGTGGGAGCACGAATTTGATGAGCGGATGAAGACAGATGGACAGTACCGCGAAGAAATAAACACCATCAGGCGTTCAATGGTGGTGCATCCTCTCAAATGCGGCGATAGTTTGTTTGGCAGGCGCACAAACCCATTCAAACTATACTTTCTACCTACGGAGGGCGTGAAACTCCATTACTACGACTTTTGTTCTTTATAGCACTACGTGATGAAGAACAATCTGTACCCCGTAGGAGCACCTGAAAAACTGGTGGGGCCCGCCCTGCCTACCATCGAAGAGTTCTCAGCTAATTTGAACGAGAACTATTTCGGCCTTTCTTTCGTAGATATGCTCCCCCATCGCGATTTATGGATGCCAATCTTACCCATCGTTATAGATTACAAGCTCATGTTTCACCTGTGCTTGAAGTGCGCAGGGGAGAACAATGGGGCATGCAATCACACAGCCAACCAGAGGAAGATCAGAGGCGTGTATACAAGTCCTGAGCTATCCCTAGCCGTTCATCCCGGTTACAGAATACTGAAGATATATGAGGTGTTGAGGTTTCAGAAGATCTCCAACATTTTCACATCTCATATAAACACTTTTTTGAAGGATAAGGTAGAAGCATCAGGGTACCGCGAGGAGTCGAGACCGAAAATGAAAAAACGGCGTATATTCAACGCTACCGTGATCGTAAAGGGATACAACTTGAACGGGACCAAATTGCGAAGAACCATGGCAAGCGCTTTAGTGCAAAGTTGTACCTAAATAGTCTTTGGAGAAAATTTGCTCAGAATACAAACAAGGGGAACGTCCACCTAGCCCAAAGTTATAAGGAGGTGTGGGATTACGCCAACGCTCCCGATAAAGAGGTCATGGTGATCGTGAATGTGGTAATGCGTACATAATAAACTACAACAGAAACTGAATTGGCTACAGATACATCACGTGTTACAAACATACCTGTAGCCAGTTTCACAACAGCATACGCCCACATCAAACTTTGGAGTCTACTGCATTCTGTTGGACGGAGGGTTCTGTACGCAGATACAGATAGTGTGTTATTCACAGAGAGGGTAGGTGAATATATACCACCTGTTGGGAATTCCTCGGAGAGTTGACTGACGAAATCAAGGATGAGAATGGAGATAGCGCCTACGCTGATTATTTTGTCTCAACAGGCCCAAAACCATACGGGGTACTGGTGAGGGTGGGTGGGGGCATCACGCTTAACCAGACGAACCGTCGGATCATCAACTTTGATTCGCTGAAGATGCTAGTGAACTTAGAAGATGAGGGTGAACAACCACCACAACTGACTGTAGAGACTCACAATTTTCGGGCACAGAAGCTCGGGGGGCGTGAAGGAACTTAGGAGCAGGAAAGTGTGCCGTAACACATATAGAAAGCGCTACCATGTGCCTGGCACCTGCGATACTCTTCCCTTTGCATACCGCGAGGCGTGAATATTGCTGTCATGTTAGCGTATATTTACTTGTTGAAGAAATTTTAGTTTATTTATTTTTCTAATTATTACATGTATTTGTCTCAGTTATGGTGCATGAATATTTGTTATTTATATATATCATGAATTACAGACTATTTACTTGTTGACGATGTTTTACTTGTTATTTATTTTTCTATTTAAAATAAGTCACGTTTCAGTGAGCGTTTCATTTTCACCTTTGTGTGTGTGTGTGTGTGTGTGTGTGTGTGTGTGTGTGTGTTTTAAGGCATAGCGATGGTAATTTATATGCACAAAAAATAACTGTACGTCAAATACGGCTGGTTGCGAGGTGAACGGCTGCCTTCTGAGCCTGATGGCTGTGATGCTGAAGACACCATTATGCGATGTGCTATGGCTACGAACGGATGGATCTTCTCTCTCTATCCTTGTGTTTAGGCTACCCACACACTCACATGCATAATATAATTTTGTGGACCTGAGCAGCCTTAGGTTACCCCTTTGAGTTCACATACATATACAGGGTCATTCAATAAAGACGCAACAGTTTAAATTGCTTATATTTCGTAATATGGTTAACATACAGGAGTGATTTTTGTATTAGTTTACAGCGTACAATTGGGAGTTTTTATTTAATAAAAAACATGTTTAGAACCGGAGGGTTTCTTTCCAAGAATTGCAAAAATGAACCACAAAAATCATTTCTAACAGCTTTCGCTCGATCAGTGAGCGTCTGATGCATTTGAAGTTTGTACGGAAACATGCCCAGATCTTTCTTTAATATCCTGTTGGTCGATGAACGGGATATTTCCAATTGTTGAGAGAGACGGTTAACAGATTTCTGAGGACTTCGCGTAAATGCCTCCTTTGCACGTTTAACGTTATTCACTGATCTTGCGGTTCTCTTCCTACCCACAACACCTTTCTTATTGTCGGTTGCAGTAGCCGTATTTTCAAACTTTTGAACTAGCCTATATATCGTAGATCTGTTTGGACCTTTCCTGCAGTTGAATTTCTTGCAAAAATTACGTTGAACTTGAACTGCACTGCCGGTAGCATAAAACGTTTTCACTATAACCACACGTTGTTGTAAAGTGTACATCTTCCTAAACACTGACTAATGACGCACTACTACACCTTTGGCTACAAGAGTCGTTCGCATAGCGCCTTACGCTACTAGGCCTAAGCGGTAACAAAACTCCCAGGTGTACGCTGTAAACTAATACAAAAATCATTCCTGTATGTTAACAATATTACGAAATATAAGCAATTTAAACTGTTGCGTCTTTTTTGAATGACTATGTATATACGAGGTGTGATCGAAAAGTTTGCAAGTGGTTTGGAAGGTTTCGAGAAGGAAATGAGTCTTTGGAAGATGATGAAAGAAATGGTCGTCCGTCCGTCTTGTTTGTAACAACTTCATCTCCGTAGACAGCTGCAAGCATTCCGTGCGTTTCTGTAGCCGTCTTACCAAGTTTAAAACAAAATTTGATGTTTGCACGTTGCTCAAATTTCGACATTTTCTGCAAAACCGCCAGACGCCACAAAAATGCCCTCACACAAAGCAATGCCATGGCGCACTGGTACATAGTTGAATGGTGTTTGTTGGCATCTGGCAAGTGGCCAAGGTGACGTCATCAGCCATACACACTGACATCACCAAGTGACACGCGTTCATTAGTCGCGGGACTATTTACCGAACTTTTTTATCACACTACATATATAAAAGAAGCTTTTCTATACCCACCCCTATATATATATATATATTAGTGATGTAGGTCACATCCGCATCCGCATCCGCATCCGCGGAACATCCGCACATTTTCTCGCATCCGCATCCGCGTCCGCATCCGCACTTTGGACTGCGGATGTCGTGCGGATGTGGACCGTTGAGATAAAACGTCATTAATAAGCGGAAATTATCAAATTCTACTATACTAATAGAACTAGTTCATTGTGCGCAAAAGTGATGCAAGCGACAAGACGAGAGGCTGTGCTTGTATGAAGTTACTCTCTTGCAACCTATTTAGATCCACGTTACAAAGCTAAGTTATTTTCACTTAGTACATTAGAACGAGTTAAATAATCACTTGGCAAAGCAGTTGAAGAGCTTCAATCTCTTGAATCTGTCGCTTCGCCACCCACCAAAAGAATAAAAGTTTCAGTGACAGAACCAACACCTTCAACAAGCAAATCTATCACAGAATCTGTCTCTCAGTTTCTTGAGTCAAGCAGCAATGACGAGACCTAGGCGATGTCAAAAGATGTAGTAAAAATGATCGAGAGCTATCACCAAGAAAAACGCCTGGCTGCATGTGACAATCCTATTAGTTGGTGGAAAAATACGCAAATATCTATCCATACTTGAGTAAACTTGCAAGGAAACATTTAGCCTGTCCTCCAACAAACGTACCAAGCGAGAGATTATTTAGCAGTGCTGGATTAATATATGATGAAAAGAGAAACAGACTGGCAGCAGAAAAGGCAGAAAAATTAATGTTCCTTAAGCATAACCTTCCTATAATTAAGTTTGAACATTAAACGATGAACATCTTAGTTTACTTTATTTTAATTACTCATTTATAAATATGCCTAATAAAACTTTAAACTTAATATAAATAGTTATCAAGCTAATTAAAGATCTCTTTCTATAAGGGTGGAGGTTGGGGAAAGAGGTCGGTGGGGTGCATTTGAGTTGGGTTCACGTCCCGCAATCTGGTAACACAATTATGGTTTCTAATTGTGGCTGAAACAACAAAATATAACGAATTTATTTGCAGACGAATTCACTAATTGATTTCTATATTAGTTAGATGCTTGATATTATTTTATATGTTCAGAGAAAAGTACAGCAATTATTGTACAATTAATCAATTATACTACATTATAGCTACAGCTCTCTCTATATAATAACTTATTATATACGTTAAACACAACAAATCTCGAATATATCCTAAAAAATAACGAAAATGTAGACATCCGCATCCACATCCGCATCCGCGGATGTTGAAATCAAACATCCTCATCCTCATCCGCATCCGTGGATGTGAAAAAAATGACATCCGCTACATCACTAATATATATATATATATAATACTGTTGGCCTGATCAACTAGGTTAGGTTACCCTTGGAGTTGACAGATATATATATTTTTGTGGGCCTGAACATCTAGATTAGTTTACCCTTGGAGTTGACAGATATATATATATATATATATATATATATATGTATATATATATATATATATAATTTTTTGGAGGGACGAGGATGAAGGGGGCCTGAAGGGGGTGGAGGGGGGTTCAAAAACAATCTCAACATGTTGCATGCAATGTTTCATTGCATTGCAGTTGCACTCTAACATTTTGCGGTAGTACTACTCACATAAAATAAAATATGGGAATAATAGTCAAAGTGTTAAAATGGATCTACAACTTTCTTAGAGAACGTCGGCTGGCTGGTTTTAAAAATCGAAGGTATACCTTTATCAGAATCGGAAGTACACAGCTCAGTACCAAAAGGAACAGTATTGCCTCCACTCCTATTCATTATCATGCTAACAAACATAGACAATGCTATGCTAACAGACATAAACATTGTCTATGCTAACAGACATAGATAATGAAGTAAACAACAACAGTATACTGTACTGTGGTAAAATCCTTTGCGAACGATACAAAGGTCAGCCGAAAAATCAGTAACGCAAAAGAGGTGGAGCTCCTACAGAGGAACAAGAACAGAATATACAAATAGTCAGAAGACGACAACATGAAATTTAATTGCGAGAAACTTCAGCTCTTAAGATATGGAAGAATTTAGGTTCTAAGACAGACAACACATTATGCCCCAGATAGACAGGAAGTTCAGAGAAGGAAGAAAGCAATAGATTTTGAGGTTATAATGACCGATGATGCGAAATCTGAGACAAAATCAGATAGCGATAAACAAAGCAACAAAAGTTGAGGGACAGGTATTGAAAACCTTTAAAAGAAGGGATAAGTGAGTAATGATGCTGATCATACCAAAACTTGAATACTGCTGAGCCTTGACGTCCCCATATAAAAAGGAAATTAATAAACTAGAAGAAATTCGAGGAAATTTCAACGCCAAAATTGATGGTTGCAAAGACTCAACTACTGGGAAAGACTTCGTAAATTAAATCTATATTCACTGGAAAGAAGAGAGATAACCATAAATTTACACGGCGAAAATAATAGAAAAACTGGTACCTAACCTCAAACTGAACCCGGTAACCACCCAAACAACAGTGGAATGTAGGAAAGGTAGAATGTGTAGTTCCCAAATTAAAGGCCAGACAAGGAATACTCTCAACTCTAAAGGAAAATAGTTTGGTTGTCAAGGCGCCCAAGACTATTCAACCAACTCCCAAAGGAGATCACGAACATTACTGGTGTCAGCGTTGAATTCTTCAAAAGTAGACTAGAAGCATGGCTCAGGACGGTACCAGACGTGCCGGGTGTGCCTGACTATGTGCCATGGAGATTGTAAGAAAGGAGTTCTCTCCTTTACCAAAGCAGACCTAGAGGTAGGGCCAGTATATATATATATATATATATATATATGCGACACCCTATATATATATATATATATATATATATATATATATATATACATATACACAGGGTGTCCCATAAGTCCGGCATCATAGGAAAAATAATAAAAAAAGGCAAAACAAAAGCTTTTATTTACAGAACGTGCTCAATATGTCCACCATTGTTTTCAATACACTAATTCAGACGTGATACCCAGTCAGCAACCACACGGTTAATGATGTCAGGAGTAATGGTGTTACATGCCCCAATAATGCGCTGCCGCAAATGTTCAACACTCCTAATTTTCTCTGCGTATACCAGCGATTTCAAGTGGCCCCAGAGATAAAAATCTAATGGCGTGAGATCCGGGCTTCTTGCTGGCCATTCCACAGGTCCCTCCACGTCCTATCCAATGATCAGGGAATTGTTGGTCCAGGTATTCCCTTACTTGGGTGCTGTAATGTGCAGGAGCGCCGTCTTGCTGGAACCATGTTGGGAAATTTCCTTCTTCGTTCAAGACACTGGGAAATGCTTCTTCCTTGAGCATACGTAGGTAGGTGCCTCCAGTGACATGTTCATCGAAAAAGAGGGGGCCTATGATGCGATCCTTCCAAATGCCACACTACACCATCACCCGAGATGCACCTTGTTCCTTTGAAGAGGTATACTAGTGAGGGTTGTTTTGAGACCAGTAGCGGGTGTTCTGTCGATTTACCTCACCATTTCCATAAAAAAAAGCCTCGTCACTGAACAGAATGGTGGACGGGAAATTGGCATCCCGAGCATATTGTTCCGTAGCCCATTCACAAAATTCCATCCGCCGGTCGGGATCATCTTCGCTTAATTTCTGTAGGATCTGAAGTTTATATAGATGCCATTTGTGAGCCTGAAGAATACGATGGATGCTACTTTTCGACACTCCTGTCTCGGCGGACAATCGCCGAAGAGACTTATTGGGACTTCTGTTAAAATGAGCCAGGATAGCAGTCGCTGTATCATCGTCAGTGGACCTCCTTGAAGGTTCACTGCGTGGTTTATCTTCTATGGATCCTGTTTCCTTAAACTTTGTAACAAGTCTGCTAACACAACTCTGTGTTATTGGCTCGCGGTCTGGATGCAGTCTGTTAAATTCGTGGCCGGACGTTTCGTCGACGGACGTTTCGTCGACGGACGTTTCGTCGACGGACTCTTCGTCGAACGAACGTTTCGTCGAACGAACGTTTCGTCGAACGGACGTTTCGTCGACGGACGTTTCGTCGACGGACGTTTCGTCGACGGACGTTTCGTCGACGGACGTTTCGTCGAAAGATTTTTTTAAAAGAACTTCATTTTCATGTAAAAATAAAATGAATTTGTTTAAAAGGAGGTTTATTTTCCTTTACGGTTTTTTTTTTTGGAAAGAACTGTATTTTCATTTAAAAATAAAATATATTTATTTAAATTTCGGAAGAAAGAAATTTTAAAATTGTGCCCCTATAAACCTACAAATTATGTGCAATAACTTTTAGGTATTTATGTATATATATATTTGGTAATTATATATATATTTAGTAATTATATATTATTTATATATTAATATATGATATTAATATATTAGGAGCAAGTGTAGTTTACGTTTCCCCGACACAAAAGGGGACACAAACTACACTAGGATCTCCTAGGATCTTTAGGAGACATTTTTTAAATGAATCCATCAAATAAAACGTTAAAACTAACGAAAATATTACGACTTAACCTAATTAATCGTCAATATATATACACAGTGTATATACAGGGTGTCCCGTAAGTCTGGACCCATAGGGAAAAATAATAAAATTACAAAATAGTCCAAAAATGTATTTATAATATATATATATTTTTTTTTATTATTATTTTTATTATTTTTTTATTATGATCTTACTCCGCTGGAGTTTTATTTGTGGGGCCACTTGAAAGCCAAAGTGTACGAGGTCAAACTTCAGAACATTTTCCACCTTAAAGCACGCATTGTGGAGGCGTGTCAAGAAATTTCTGCGACTGTGATTCAGAAAGTGCTGTCGCAGTGGAGATTGCGTCTTCAACTATGTGTGCGACACAACGGCGGACACTTTGAACAGATTATGTAATAAATTTTTGGACTATTTTGTAATTTTATTATTTTTCCCTATGGGTCCAGACTTACGGGACACCCTGTATGTGTGTATATATATATATATATATATATATATATATATATATATATTGACGATTGGTTAGGTTATGTCGTAATATTTTCGTTAGTTTTAACGTTTTATTTGATTAGGTATACGCGGACAAAGTTGGGGAACGCAAACTACAGTAGGATAATGTAGGGGAATGTAAACTACACTAGGATAATGTAGGGGGAACGTAAACTTTACCCGGCTGTGGACGCTGGTTGGTTTATTAACCTCTAAGTGCGCAATTACCTGGTTGGTTGATTAACCTCTAATTGCACCATTACATTATCTGAGATGGGGGTGGTAGAAATATGAAATAGCCATTTGACGATACGTCTGTCGACGAAACGTCCGTTCAACGAAACGTCCGTTAGACGAAACGTCCGGCGACGAAAAGTCCGGCGACGAAAAGTCCGAGCACCGTTAAATTCAGTAGCGGCCTCTCTTTGACTCCGATTTCCTATGAGTAGAATTATCTGGATTCGTTCTTCCTTGCTCACAGATATTATGGCCTGTAGAAAGAGAAAAATATGAATTACGGTTTGTAGAAATAGAAAAACATGAATTTCTCCTATGATGCAGGACTTATGGGACACTCTGTGTATATATATATATATATATATATATATATATACTGTACTGTATATATATATATATATAAACCGAATGAAAAAAATATTTGTAGCTGAAAATAAATATTTTCAGCTTTCTCAATAAAACATTTAACCTTTGGAACAATTTTTGCTCCCTAACATTAGATTTCCATCAGATAATTAAATTTTAATTAAATTTTATCTCAAAATATCAAAACACCTAAAGCAGAAAAATAAAAGTTCTGTCAAGGAAAAAATAATGTCTTTTTGGGCAAAGCATATAGACATGAGAAGCAAAATAAGTTTGTGTGTGTGTGTGTGTGTCTATATCGTAACACCTTTACAGCTTTTTCACTTTTCACCCGGAATTTAATCATAATCCTTTACGGTATATAAATTACAACAAACCACACAATTTCTTATCTCGAGTTTAGAATATATATATATATATATATATATATATATATATATATATATATATATATATATGTGTGTGTGTGTGTGTGTGTGGCCCAATTTATAGGCTTCTACTTTTGGAAATAGGCTGTAGTTATTAATGATAAATTAGGCTGACGAAGTAATGATGTTGGTGATAAATATTAGGTTCACCATTTGATCTTTCGATCAAGGAGAAAGGATGGAATGCACGACCTTTTCTTTTAAGTAACAAACTTAATATTGCAATGCTTAATACAGTACGGTACTTACAACATAAAATGCAATGATTTTAATACAAAGTTACAAATGTTTGACAAGCTATGAATTAATTGTCACTATGAAAACATTATGTCAAGTCCAGCAATTGGTAATGATCACATTAAATGTACAATAATACAGTAATAACTGACACACGATAAGAATTCCAAGCGCAGGCTTAAAGAAAACAGCTTTTTACCAGAGATGAGTAGTAATGTATTTACAAATATTTAAATACATATTTAAATACAATTTCAATTTAAATACTGTATTTATCGATACATTTTTTCAGGGTATTAAAATGTGTATTTAAATACATTATTATTGATGTATTTTGTAATTATAAATACATATTTTCAAATACATTTTTAAATAAATTTGCAAAATTATCATGGATTTTTTCCCATTATTGGGAGTATTTTTGTCTCATTGTTTGTAAATCGAGAATTTAATTATTTTTCCTGCAACTGTTCCAAACTGTACTGTGCTATGTTTATTATGATTTATGTAGTCCCTTCTTTCTATTGCCTCTCTTTGGATTGCCTTTGTTGGGAATAGGAAGCCTGAAACTACTATAACAATAACAAACACTGGAAATGGAATGTATTTAGGAAGTATTTAGATTGTATTTAAATACATTTTTGAATTAATGTATTTAGAATTTAATTACGTTCCAGTTTAGAGTAACGTATTTGACATTTAAATACAAATTTGCGTGGTATTTAGTATTTAAATACATTTAAATACTGTTTTTATTTAAATGCTTGTTACAGACATGTTGAATTGCTGTATGGTACTTTATAGCTGATGTAGTTCATTTGAGTCTGTGTGGAGAAATGACACCGAAGTTAAAAGGACAAAAATTGTATGATAGGCCTATTCAGAAGACAATATTCATTTAGTTAAAACAGGCGAAAGACGTGTGAGGGCCTATTCAAAACAAAAAATCACCGAGTTAAATTAGGCGAACGTAAGCTCCACGGAACGATTGGTAGTCAGGGGGCTTAATCCAAAAAATCACCCCGATTGTTCCCTTTGTTCCAAAAGTACCATTTTTTTACCAGGGGTTGATATGACCATAAGCATTCATTTTTTTGCGGGAGCCAACATGGGCTCTCCCTGTGGCGGCCATTATGAACGAATCCATGATGGCCGCCATCTGGTCTGACATTGGGCGATAAAATAACAACCAATCATAGTAGAACAGCAAATAATGACACTTTTTGTATGTTTTTGAGTATAGAGAATCCAGTTCTGATATTTGTTTTTTAATTCAAGATATACGTCAGGTCGTATATATCCACATTTGATATTATTTTATAAGAAATGTACATTTTATGTCAATTGAATCATGATACATAATTATTGCACTTAGATTTGTGGTTGTAACAGCTATATTAACTTTTACATTGGATTTCTACTGACATTTTTTCCACTATTAATCTATTTTTTATTATTTTTGCAGGTGTTGGCATACCTGTATTCCTCTGAAGCAAGTCTATGCGGTGGTGGTCTTCTTCACATTCTAGTCTCTTCAGGCCTGCAGATATGAAGATCTCGTTAGTGTGTAGTTAGTAGTGTGTAGTAGAACATTAATACCTCAACATGTCTACTAACATAAATGGAATTAATTGGACACTGTGTTGCCTATGTCAGTCTAGCAAAGACGAGGCATTACAACAGCCAAAAGAACAGGGATATTCATCTCTTGAAAGAGATCTGAATGATTTTGTGCAGCTCAATGCTGTTCCATCTGGTATCAAGGTTAGTGAGCTCGATGATGGCTCAGGACAGGCACGTGCACAGGGGGGGCTTGGGGTGCTTGAGCCCCTGCCCTTTTTCTTCTTCATATCAAAAGTGCCCTTTTAGTCAAAATTCATAAATATATTGATTCGACATAAATTTGAATTAATTAGTTATATTTTTATTTAGTTACTGCTACTTCAACAGATTTTCAAAACTGGAATTACTTTGATCTATGATTTTTTTATTAGAATAATAAACTTAACATACCGTTACTATTATTTTGTCAATCAGGGAGGGCGTCCCTAGTGGTAACACTGACTGCAGCTGTTCACTGTTGATTGCGTCTCTCGGATATGTGGGTGTATTGTTTACTGTTTGTTTGTTTTACGTTAACCTAAGCTAACTAGTGATTTCTCACTGATAATTATGGTAAGTTGGAATCCAAAGCAGTGTGACATTACTCCAAAAAATATTGTATGACATTACTCGTAAAGTTGGTAAAAACGTCCACGTCCCCTACTTAGTCTTAGGCCTACTAGGCTAGGCCCATCAGTACACCAGTGTGTCAAACGATGGATTTTGGGTTTTAGTACTGGCATGAATTTCATTAAATTAATAAATGATTTATTAAACAACATATCATAACCTTTTCATTTTTAATATGAAATTGATTTTTAAAAACAATACAATTTTCATTAAAAGTGAATAAAAATACCTAGATTATTTATTATAAAACGAGACAGGAGACAACAGGAGACTGCTATTATGATGTATTAAACATGTTGGCTTCCTTATTCTTCAGTATGCATTTCATTGTAGATGATTAAGAATATAATTTTTGCTTTTGTATTTTCCTGATAAGAATCAATATTTTTCTATTGCTACTTAAGAGCTGTGGCCATCATATTAAATAGCCCACAGTATATTTCTATAAATCTTTAATTTAGAGTTTCATATTATCCATATTTAAATGTATATACAGCAGAATACTGTAATTTATATGATGAGCAAGCTAAAAGTCAATATAAGTAAAATTGAATAATAATTGTAAATACACTCCAATATTTCAATATCTTCATATCTTTTGAAAATCTTGCAATAAAAACATGCCTTTTTACAACAAATTTTCATTTATTTTCTTTAATCAGCTTTATATACAAAAATAATGCATTGAATTTAATGGAATTTAAGAATATTTACCACATACAATTTTAAAATTTTTCTTTGTGTGTGTATACATATATATAGCCTATATGGCATTGCGGATTTCATTTTTAAAAATGTTAGGGGAGTGCCCTTTTTTCAACTGAGCCCCTGCCCTTCTGAAAGTCTGTGCACGTCACTGGCTCAGGAACTGCAGCAACCCTCCAATCACATGCTGCAGTGTATCATAAAAGTTGTAGGAGTGCATGCAACAGTTACAGGGTAAAGCGGGCACAGGGAAAAGTGGCCACGCAAGATGAATGTGCAGCTGGGATAAGTCCGAAGAAACTCAGATCAAGTTACGGATCACCTCCAGAAACATAATTCTGCATCATATGTCTGGGTGAGGATCAGTATGATCTTCATAGAGTCTTAAGTGACAACATTGATCAAAATCTGAAGAATTGGGCCAAAACAACTAACAACTGGCATTTATATGGGCGCTTGACTGCAGGTTCTGATGCACATGCAATGGATGCATGTTATCATGTACAATGCTATTGGCGGCTTCGTGATGGAGCTCGTGCAGTTGAACGTCGATCTTCAAGTGAACCCAAGCCTCCCCCATTTGATCCCATGGTCATAGCACAGTTAGTGGCATTTGTGGATGACTCTCAGTCTGAGGTCCACAAGTTGTCTGACTTACGGGAAATGTACAAGATAATGATGTCAGATCTAGGACATCCCTGTTCTGGTAGAGAACCTCATGCAACAAGATTCAAAGACCATCTGCTTGAGCATCTTCCTGAGTGGGCTTCCTATGCACAGGGGAGAGATGTATTCATTAGCCACAAGGCAAAAGTGGGTGCTGTGCTAGAACAAAGCTATCATTCCTCACAAATCAATCAAGATGAAGCTGTGTTATTGATACGTGCTGCTATGGCACTACGAAAGCGAATCCTTCAGAAACAAGAGCCATTTAATGGTTCATTCTCTCCACAATGCCTGACGTCCCCCATAGAAGAAACACTGTTAGGTTTCATCAATGTTGTCCTCCAGGGTCCTAAAGGTAATATCGATAAACATAGTAGAGAGCAATCCAACAGTGATGCTGAACTGGGCACAAGGGCGAAGATTGCGTGCACACTGTGCCAACTGCTGATATTCAACACAGTAAAATATGCATCTTCATCAGACAGCACCCAAATCCGTCACAATAGGGATCGTGAAACGCCATTCCCACTTTACCATGGTATTAAACTGCATGGAGATGCCAGATTCAAGCACCAGATAGAGAATGCCCATCACCTTGGGCTCTCTGTCTCATATGACCGTGTGATGGAAGTCAAAACACAGGTAGCTCGTGCTGTTTGCAAGAGACACACTGAAGACGGTATTGTTCTACCCACAAATACAAGACTTTCAGTTTTCACTACACATGATGTAGACAATCTGGACAGCAACAAAACGGGAAATTTGTCACGTGGTGATTTTCATGGAACATGCATTACTGTGACCAATCACCTATCCAAAGAGAACTTGGGAATTCGTCGACCAGCAATCACACTTGATCCATCTGATACATCAAAACCCAAGTTGCCGGATAGTTATGTAATTGTTCCTCCCATCGAACTCAACACCCGTGACATTCTTGTGCCCAGAATCAACGAAGGTCAAGTTCGGCCGAACCACAGCCTGGTCAACGGTGCCAAAGTAAAAGATGATGCATGGATAGCACATGTTGGAAGAGTGCTGGAAAAGGGTGAGCTTGAAAAACGTGATGTGGTTACGTGGTCAGGCTTCAACTCTCAGCTCATGGATGATGCATCAATAAAGCCAAAGGCAGAGACTGGTATACTCCCCTTATTTCCTGATAAGGCAGCTTCTGCATCAATGATGAAGCACACGATGGAGATTGTGAAAACTACGACTGAGTTCATAAACCCTGGTCAAACCCCTGTCCTTGGGGCTGATCAGCCTCTCTTTGCCATATGCAAACAGTTACAGTGGGAGTTTCCTGACACACTGGGTGAGGATAAGTTTGTGATGCAGTTGGGAGCTTTACATATCGAGGATAAGTGTCAGCTGATGATGGGCAAGGTGCTACGAGGTTCCGGATGGGACACAGCTCTAGCTCAAGCAGATGTCCTCTCCTCTGGACGTGCCCAGTCAGCTCTCGATGATCACCACATAAAGCGTACACGATATGCTCATCAAGTGTCACTTGTTTCCCTCTCTCATTTGAAGCAAAATGCATACTTGCAATACACATCCAATGTGCTGGGGCCTTGTGAGTCATATGAGATGTGGTGTGCAAGGAAATCTGCAAATGTTCACGTTCAAATATTGGTCACTAGTGATTGAGCTTGAGCTATTGATGTGTCGATTTGTGCGCTCATTAAGAGAGGGTGACTTCCCTCTCTATGTCCAGGTGTGTGATGAACTATGTCCATGGTTCTTTGTGCTGGACCACACTAACTATGCCCGCTGGTTGCCGATTCATGTCAGAGATATGGTTGGTCTTGCTGAAAGCCATCCACAGGTGTACGCAGAGTACCTCAAAGGGAACTTTACAGTCCAAAAGTCTGCTCGTACATTCAGCCTCATCGCGAAAGATCAATCTCATGAGCAGATGAACAAAGTACTGCAGGGCTGTGGTGGAGCATCTGACCTCTATGACAAAACAGAAGCATTAGCATTGTACATGTTGGCAGGTCCTGAATGTGTCAGAATGATAGAAGAGTTTGAGAATGCTCAGAAACTTACAGAAGGACCAACTGGCCACCACAAACAGCACCTGGGCTACAGTCTAGGTTTTTGAAGGATGTCAAGTCATTCACAAAGGTGGTGTCTGAACTGGGCAACCCCTTCCTGGCCACAAATCAGGAGCTTGTAGCCCTTGACACACACGATGTTATGGAGAATGAAGTAGCAGCATCACTGTCACAGATACAGGAAGTTGGCCAAGCCCTTCATGAGGAGTATGTAAAGACTAGGCTGGACAAAGGGACAGTTCCTATATCAAACACTATAAAGAAAAACAATGTGTACACATTCAGCAATCGGCCAGACCCATGCAAGAAGAGTAGCAAAGTGGGGGTACAGAAGCAAAACACAGTGCTCATTACTCAGCTATTCCTCTCTCTACAATCACGTCCAATGCACCAACTGGATCTGCCAATCCTGCTAAACAAGTGACAGTTCAGTTGTATGACATGGCCGCCATCGTCCACATTGTGCGTCCAAGTAGAGCATCAACATTTGCTGAATATGTATCTCTACACATCATACCTTTCATTAAAGCACAGATGACTGACACAGTTGAGCGCGTCGATGCCGTGTGGGATACCTATCCTGAAGACAGTCTGAAATCACTTGCACAGCAGCGGCGTGGTTCAGGAGCACGTACTCGACTTGATCCAGATAGTGATGGTACCACACCCATTCCCAAACGAGACTGGCAGTCATATTTGAAAAATGTGGAAAACAAGAAGGAACTGTTCGTCTTTATCAGTAAACAGCTGATCAAGATTGACATGGGTGGAAAACTCCTCCTCAGCACTGAATTAGAAACTGTGCTCTCCAATAAAGCATTTGATATATCAGGGCTCCAACCATGCAACCACACAGAGGCAGATACGCGGATCATTCTGCATCTTGCTCACGCATCATCTCAGGGTCACAAGAAAGCATTCATCCGCACTGTTGACAGTGACATAGTCGTTCTTGCCATTGCTTTCTTTCAACAGCTTGACCTAACAGAACTCTGGATTGGTTTTGGTAGTGGCAAATATTACCGAGACATCCCAGTGCACAGCATTCAATCACAGCTTGGTCCATCAAAGTCGCTGGCTCTACCTCTGTTCCATGCACTAACAGGCTGCGACACTACGTCTCAGTTTCTTGGATGTGGGAAGAAGACAGCATGGACTGCATGGAATAATACACCAAACTTAACTGAAACCATGATCAAATTGACTGAAGACCCCGAGTCCTTCAGTCTAGTATCTCCTGAAATGACACACATTGAGAGGTTTGTTGTGCTCATGTACAGTAAAACATGTGGACAAGCATCTGTAAACGTAGCCAGGCACCATCTGTTTTCTAGTGGCAGTCGATCATTGGACAGCATACCACCTACCCAAGCTGCCTCTTCCAGCATATCAAGAGGTCATTGTTGCAGGCAAGTTTTGTGTGGAAGCAGTCAACCACATGCCATCAGACACTCCCTGCTTTTGATAAATGGGGATGGGAATATGACAAGCGCAGCAACCAATGGCTCCCTTTCTGGACAACTCTCGCTGATGCCAGTAAGGCATGTGCTCTTCTCCTTCATTGCGGATGCACTAAAGCCTGCAGAGGGAATTGCAAATGCAGTAGTGCTGGAATTCGATGTACGACACTCTGCAAGTGTGAGGGTGGCTGCCTGAACAATGACGACTATTAATCAGTAAACAGCCATCTATTGGATAGACATTATCATGAGATGCAGTACTGTGAGTAAAAGGAATAAAGAAGATTGTACTTGCGTATATGCTAAAGTTTAATAGCAAAAGATGTTGATGCTGACTCTTATTTTTTATCAAGTTAACTATGTAACCTGTACTAGTATTGGTACTCAAGTGGATGTCATTTTGGACAGCGGCCATTTTGATTTGGCCAATATGGCCGCCACAGTGGGAGCCCAGCTTGGTCCCGCAAACATTCAAATTAGTATGGTCATAGCTACCTGTGGTCCAAAAATGGCACTTTTGGAATGATTTGAACAATTATATGATTAAGCCCCCTGACTAACAGTGGAGGAAAACCCAACGGTAACTGTAAGAGAACTTGGCTTACAACACGGCGTTAGTCATATAACCATTCATCGTCATTTGAAGCTGTTAGGAAAAGTAGTGAAGGTTGGAAAATGGGTTTCGCATGATTTGTCACAAGCGAATCTTCAACATCGAATCGATATTTGCACATCACTACATTCTCGGCAACTGCAGACACCGTTTTTGAATCGGATCGTCACTGGGGATGAAGAATGGGTCCTCTATAACAATATTAAGTGTCGACATCAGTGGCTTAGCCGAGAAACAAAGCCTGAACCTCAGCCAAAGAATGGACCCCATCCAAAGAAAATTTTGCTATGCGTTTGGTGGGATATGCAAGGAATTATTCATCTTGAGCTTCTGCCAGATAACCAAACAATCACAGCTGAAGTCTACTGCCAACAGCTCCAACGATTGAAGATGGTATTACAAAAAAAACGTTGCATTAATTAATCGCAGAGGTGTTCTATTCCACCAGGTTAACGCGCGCCCTCACACTGCTCGAATCACCACTGCCCAATTGGAGGCATTTGGTTGGGAAAAATGCCTCATCCACCTTATTCTCCGGACATCGCACCTTCACGCTACCATTTACTCAGAAGTCTGCAACACCACCTAGATGGACAAAAGTTGCAATCCAGGGAAGCTATCGAAAACGAAGTGATCGCTTTTTTTTTAACTCGAAAACAAGGATTTCTTCGAACGTGGCATAAAAAACTTTTCTACAGGTGGGAGGAGGTTATAGAAAAAGAGAATTATATTAATGATTAATTTGTCATTATGTCATTTAATTTTTGTTGTGAATAAACTAAAAATTCGAGCAAATTTTTCCTTATAAGTCCTTTAATTTTTGTTCTGAATGAACTAAAAATTCGAGCAGAATATATGTTAAAACCTTATAATTTCGCTAACGAAAGAAATCCCGTGCTGTATACAAATTATAAGTTATAAGTGATAGTATGGGGACCAAGAATTTTGAAAGGTTATAACTAAAAGTTCCTAGTGCCGATAAAATTCGCCTAAGTGGACAATTAGGTTTGTGTATTTTAGGGAGTCCATACATAATCCCTGGGCTGGATCCAGAAACAAACAATTTGCAAAAAACTGTATCTGAGATTATATAATATTATTAGATTTAAGTTTTCTAAGATACCTACTAATTTTATCTTCCTGTTTTAAAATTAAAGCAAAAATATCATCAGTTACTTTAGAAAATCTAGTTACATCATTTAAAATATCTAACATTTTATCGACATAAACATTCCTGTCCAAAAGGACAACACCATTACTTTTGTCTGGTCTTGTAACCACCAATGACTTGCCCGAAGACAGATTTCTTAGACTTTGAAACTCTTCCACCTACATATTAGGTCTATTGCCATAAGAGTTAAAAGCATAAAATGAAGTAAAATCTAAATTACGTAAATTATTAGATAAAAAGTTAAAACCTTTAATATGTGGGTCAAAGCATGACTGTTTAAAGAGGTTCTTAAAAAATAACTCAAAATTGAGGAAATGATCGTAAAAATTAAGCTTCTTTGGAGTAAGAGAGAATTTCAGGCCTTTACAAAGGGCAGATTTTTTAATATCACTGAGAACTTTAGAAGAATAACACTGGCCAACAAAATGAAACTTTTTTTTCTCATCACAAACATGATCACACTTTTCTTAATGCATTTTTCGCGCTGATTCCGAATCTGGTTTTATTTGTTTTCTAGCACGTATAGTTATATAGATACACTGGTTTTGATATTTTTAAGTCTTTGATATTGCTATAAGAAAATTTATGGATGTATAGATCACACTTAGGAATGCTAAACAACAAATACATCATATACCTTATTCAATGTACTTATAAATAAAGAATATATACATTATTTTATTAAAAGCACTGTGAGTGTGATTTCCTTTTGTAAATTTGGCCTGGATTATCACGATACAGCATCCAACAATGGTCCGCCATCATGCTTTCATTCCAATATCCTTGGTAGCGCTTCTCCATCATCTGAATATCTTGATGGAAGCGCTCTCCTTGCTCGTCACTCACTGCACCAAGGTTTTCAGGAAAGAAATCTAAGTGGGAATACAGGAAGTGAATTTTTAACGACATTCGACACTCCATTTCTTTGAAGGCATCAAGGAGGTTCTTGACTCCATCCTTATACGCAGGTGACTTGTTGCTTCCAAGAAAGTTTTCACATATCCATTTCAACGCCAGCCAAGCCTTCAATTCCAGCGGACTTAGGACTTTTTCAAATTCAGTGTCATGCAAAACCTCCCTTATTTGTGGCCCAACAAAAATTCCTTCCTTCAATTTTGCTGCAGTAACCTTCGGAAATTTCCTTGAAAGGTATTGGAACCCTTCAGAATTAACTTTACCCATTGCTTTAACAAAATTCTTCATTAAACCAAGTTTAATGTGAAGAGGTGGCAGATAGATCTTTTGGGGATCCACTAAAGGGACAGACTGGACAATATTAGGGTGGATCGATTTTACATTGTTTTCTATTTCCTTATTCTAATAGAGACAAACACTTGCGCATGCATGAGAAAATAGCCTCTGCAAAATCTTAGCTTAATAGGTAATCATCCTCTGCCCCCGGCAGAGCGATGAAAATCATATTTAGTAGTAAAAAACGTATTTTTCTTATAATTTTTTAAATATTTCAATATGCATCAAAATTATTCCTAGTAACTATAAAGTCGATGAAAAAGACCTCATATGATCGTTTTTCCAAGCGCGTCGTCCTACGTTAATATCTTTTGCCCCCGGCAACAACGTCAAATGTTGAAAAAATAGGTAATTTATATACATATTTTCAGATCGGCTCTTTGTCTTAAATAATGCATTTATATATTTCCCATAGCATTTATATAGTTGCTTAGGCATGAAATAACACACACGCAAAATTTTATGACTCTAGGCTAGTGTTTAAAGGTCATCTCTGGTGAGTGCTGCCAGCAGCAGCTGCCACTGACGCTCCAGTCGAAAGGGTGGAGCCATTCGTATGATTGAAATGAAACTACAAAGGCCAGTTCAGTGGATCATATGCCTATTACACGGTAATGAATTATCACTGCGACACCTCATTCAAGACTTGGACGGCAAAACAACTGGGCCAATGGGCTTTACTGGACCAGTTGGAAAACAACTGAACGACTGCGAAAAACTTCCAATTACAGAATTCGATGCCATTCCATCTCCCGACATTGACATAGATGATGCCGAGTTGAGCACTGACCAAAAATATTTGTTAGGCATCTACAGAGCAGTGTCGAGCGGTAGCTGCTCTTCAGCTCTCGCGGCTCGAAATCCAGGTAAGATGGCGCATTCCAGGTGGCTGACAACAGCAAATAGATTTCTGCGCCTCTATGTTTCAACCAGTGAACCCTCCAGCACCTTCAACGAAATTGTGCGATTCATTATGACAGTTTACGCACCAATTTGGTTTAAGATAAAGAAAAACTCCAGTTTCACTGAGGGCGCAAAACATTTTTTCGAAATGATGCGTCTCTCTCAGACCATGCCTCAAAGATCTAAGACAATCGCCAACAAAGTCCTCCGTAGAAATTCTTTCTTTGCTCACCCAGAAAATATTTTGATCTCCATGCTACATGCCGATGAGCAACACATAAGAGAATTGGGATGGAGAAGAATATTAAAAGCACGATCAAAACAATCACCAGCGGGGGAAATTCGAGCCTTCGCCATGCCTGAGCTGCTCTACGATAGTCAAAACTATTACGAAATGATCAACTGGCAAACGGCTGAGGTGACCGAACCCCCCGTTACAAAAACAATACCTGATACCCGAATAAAAGAGTTTGTTGAGACGGGAGACCAGCCTGATGGACTGATCCCACTATTCCCTTGTCATACTCAAGCGGTCGAGAGACTTATCAAAGTAGTAACCGAAGCCTCTGCCAGTGTAAGTGGAATAGAAGAGAGGGACGGATTCATCCGCTCCCGTCTTCACTCCCGAACAAAAATTCCACGATTTGATTCTAAGAAAGATTACCGTATGTAAATCGACATGCAGCCAAAGGAAGGGTGGTTGGGGCTGGATAGGGTGGAACTCGACGTACAGCCACCTCCTCGTGGTGAGTTCTGGGTTGCTAATTTTATAAAATTAGCAAGCGAGGAGCTGTACTTAGTACTTATCGTACTTATAACATCGCATTAACGTAATTATAATCCACATTTAGACTTTTCTCGGGGACAGAAGATATTACTCTAGAGTCATAAAATTTTGCCTATGTGTTATCTCATGCCTAAGCAACGATATAAATGCTATGGGAAATATATAAATGCATTATTTAAGACAAAGAGCCGATCTGAAAATATGTATATAAATTACCTATTTTTTCAACATTTGACGTTGTTGCCGGGGGAAAAGATATTAACGTAGGACAACGCGCTTGGAAAAACGATCATATGAGGTCTTTTTCATCGACTTTATAGTTATTAGGAATAATTTTGATGCATATTGAAATATTTTAAAAATTATAAGAAAAATATGTTTTTGACTACTAAAATATGATTTTCATCGCTCTGCCGGGGGCAGATGATTACCTATTAAGCTAAGATTTTGCAGAGGCTATTTTCTCATGCATGCGCAAGTTTTTGTCTCTAATAGAATATGGAAATCGAAAAAAATGTAAAATCGATCCACCCTACCTGAGTGGACATTGCTTATCCCTGGGACATATGTATACCTAAGTGGCCAGTCACTTTTGGTGTAATGTTCTATAGTGGCGCGACTGTCCCACAGGCAAAGGAAACAACAAAATTTTGTGAATCCTGACTGCATACCCATAAGCATTCCTATAACTTTTAGATCTCCACAAACATTCCATTGATGATTGTCGTATTTGATTGCCTTAAGTAGTATATCCATATTGTCATATGTCTCTTTTAGATGGACGGAATGGGCAATGGGGATGGATGGCATTATATTACCATTATGCAAAAGAACTGCTTTCAGGCTTCTCTGCGACGAATCAATAAAGAGGCGCCACTCAGATGCCACATACGTCTGAGATATGGCTGTAAATAGTCCATTGATGTCATGGCAATAACAGAGAGGACCGTCTACTGAAAAGAATGCTGTTAATTCAAAATTCCGCTTTCGGTAGTAACTAATACGAACATTGTTCTCAAGTAAATTGTTCTCCTTTAGTCTTGAGGCGAGAAGCTCTGATTTCTCTTTAGACAACGATAAGTCTCTAACAAGATCATTCAACTGTCCTTGGGTTAACTTTTTAGGCTCTAAATATCTACCTTCAAAAGTGCACTCTGGTTCTGTAGATGGTCCGGAAACGCCAGTTGCACCTTCATCACTTTTCATGTCATCTATGATAGAATCTAGCCTATCACTTGGGGGAATTGGAATGGGCAATGTTTCATCATGTTTTACTGGTCTACGTGCTGAATCCAAGTTTGGATATACAATCTGGTGTTTGTTCTTGGCAGAAAACCCCATTAAGTTCACACTACAAAAATAACAGTCTTCATGATGATCTCTCGGCTTCCTCCATATCATGGGTATGGCAAATGGCATTGAAGCTTTCTTTTTGTTAAGCCAATCACGTAATCCATTTGAACAACCAGAACAGATTTGATGTGGCGCCCATGGTTTATCTTGGTCACCTAGATGGCAACCAAAGTATAGCTTGTATATTTTCTTAATGTCGGTTGTAATACTTCGTCGCTGTGTTTTAGTTGTCAACTGGCCGCATACGAAACAGAACTTGTCGGGGTCATTCTTACATTGTCGAGGCATGTTGACTGACCTGAGCAAACTATAAATTAAAAAAAAATGTACACCAACTTGACACAACAAGTTCTTGGACTGGACTGATCTTTTGACACACAAAGCACGGCGTTGTTGCCTGAATCACAATGCTGCTAGACGTAAAAGCTCACACCTGAAATACATAAGATGTATAATTAAGATAATTGAAATAAATAAGATGAATAAATTAAAAAACACAATAAAATAAACACAATCAAATGTTGAAATATTTGTATTTTGCCTATTTAAAATGGTTAAATCTGTGTAGTTATATATATGCCTTCATCTTGAAAACTATACGTGCTAGAAAAAATCTAAATGCAGTTTTGGAATCAGCGTGAAAAATGCTATCCAGCCACCACAAACTTTACTCTGATGAAAAATCTTTGTTGACCAGTGTAATTAAAGATGAGATCATAAGCTGCTAGATTATTAATTGTATTATATCCTAATTTTTGGAGTTTCCCGTTTTGAACAAAATTCACCCTTGCAATACATTTCAAATTACCCGTCTGAATGACATTCAAAAGATGTGTTGAATCTATACCAGACACCAGAGACTTAAGATTACAAGTAGACTAAGATCCCTATTACATTTATTATTGAGCCTATTTTAAATTTAATTTCTGCATCTAGTAATTGTTTTAGACAGTTCCTCTAGGTTTCACTTTTTTGTAAATAAAAGTTACTAAGTTCGAACCTCAAAAAGCCAGGAATCAGACCCTGGTTTCTGCAGCAAGTAATGTGATTTCAAAACCTGATAAGGGGAAAGGTGTAGTAATTTTAAATAAGGTGGATTATATCAATAAAGACCTAAGTATCCTGAATGATACCACTAAGATTTTAAAATTGTATGAAGACCCTCTTAAATTACACTGGTCAACAAAGATTTTTCATCAGAGTAAAGTTTGTGGTGGCTGGATAGCATTTTTCACGCTGATTCCAAAACTGCATTTAGATTTTTTCTAGCACGTATAGTTTTCAAGATGAAGGCATATATATAACTACACAGATTTAACCATTTTAAATAGGCAAAATACAAATATTTCAACATTTGATTGTGTTTATTTTATTGTGTTTTTTAATTTATTCATCTTATTTATTTCAATTATCTTAATTATACATCTTATGTATTTCAGGTGTGAGCTTTTACGTCTAGCAGCATTGTGATTCAGGCAACAACGCCGTGCTTTGTGTGTCAAAAGATCAGTCCAGTCCAAGAACTTGTTGTGTCAAGTTGGTGTACATTTTTTTTTAATTTATAGTTTGCTCAGGTCAGTCAACATGCCTCGACAATGTAAGAATGACCCCGACAAGTTCTGTTTCGTATGCGGCCAGTTGACAACTAAAGCACAGCGACGAAGTATTACAACCGACATTAAGAAAATATACAAGCTATACTTTGGTTGCCATCTAGGTGACCAAGATAAACCATGGACGCCACATCAAATCTGTTCTGGTTGTTCAAATGGATTACGTGATTGGCTTAACAAAAAGAAAGCTTCAATGCATTTGCCATACCCATGATATGGAGGAAGCCGAGAGATCATCATGAAGACTGTTATTTTTGTAGTGTGAACTTAATGGGGTTTTCTGCCAAGAACAAACACCAGATTGTATATCCAAACTTGGATTCAGCACGAAGACCAGTAAAACATGATGAAACATTGCCCATTCCAATTCCCCCAAGTGATAGGCTAGATTCTATAATAGATGACATGGAAAGTGATGAAGGTGCAACTGGCGTTTCCGGACCATCTACAGAACCAGAGTACACTTTTGAAGGTAGATATTTAGAGCCTAAAAAGTTAACCCAAGGACAGTTGAATGATCTTGTTAGAGACTTATCGCTGTCTAAAGAGAAATCAGAGCTTCTCGCCTCAAGACTAAAGGAGAACAATTTACTTGAGAACAATGTTCGTATTAGTTACTACCGAAAGCGGAATTTTGAATTAACAGCATTCTTTTCAGTAGACGGTCCTCTCTGTTATTGCCATGACATCAATGGACTATTTACAGCCATATCTCAGACGTATGTGGCATCTGAGTGGCGCCTCTTTATTGATTCGTCGCAGAGAAGCCTGAAAGCAGTTCTTTTGCATAATGGCAATATAATGCCATCCATCCCCATTGCCCATTCCGTCCATCTAAAAGAGACATATGACAATATGGATATACTACTTAAGGCAATCAAATACGACAATCATCAATGGAATGTTTGTGGAGATCTAAAAGTTATAGGAATGCTTATGGGTATGCAGTCAGGATTCACAAAATTTTGTTGTTTCCTTTGCCTGTGGGACAGTCGCGCCACTATAGAACATTACACCAAAAGTGACTGGCCACTTAGGTATACATATGTCCCACGGATAAGCAATGTCCACTCAGGTAGGGTGGATCGATTTTACATTTTTTTCGATTTCCATATTCTAATAGAGACAAAAACTTGCGCATGCATGAGAAAATACCCTCTGCAAAATCTTAGCTTAATAGGTAATCATCTGCCCCCGGCAGAGCGATGAAAATCATATTTTAGTAGTCAAAAACGTATTTTTCTTATAATTTTTAAAATATTTCAATATGCATCAAAATTATTCCTAATAACTATAAAGTCGATGAAAAAGACCTCATATGATCGTTTTTCCAAGCGCGTTGTCCTACGTTAATATCTTTTCCCCCGGCAACAACGTCAAATGTTGAAAAAATAGGTAATTTATATACATATTTTCAGATCGGCTCTTTGTCTTAAATAATGCATTTATATATTTCCCATAGCATTTATATCGTTGCTTAGGCATGAAATAACACACACGCAAAATGTTATGACTCTAGAGTAATATCTTCTGTCCCCTAGAAAAGTCTAAATGTGGATTATAATTACGTTAATGCGATGTTATAAGTACGATAAGTACTAAGTACAGCTCCTCGCTTGCTAATTTTATAAAATTAGCAACCCAGAACTCACCACGAGGAGGTGGCTGTACGTCGAGTTCCACCCTATCCAGCCCCAACCACCCTTCCTTTGGCTGCATGTCGATTTACATACGGTAATCTTTCTTAGAATCAAATCGTGGAATTTTTGTTCGGGAGTGAAGACGGGAGCGGATGAATCCGTCCCTCTCTTCTATTCCACTTACACTGGCAGAGGCTTCGGTTACTACTTTGATAAGTCTCTCGACCGCTTGAGTATGACAAGGGAATAGTGGGATCAGTCCATCAGGCTGGTCTCCCGTCTCAACAAACTCTTTTATTCGGGTATCAGGTATTGTTTTTGTAACGGGGGGTTCGGTCACCTCAGCCGTTTGCCAGTTGATCATTTCGTAATAGTTTTGACTATCGTAGAGCAGCTCAGGCATGGCGAAGGCTCGAATTTCCCCCGCTGGTGATTGTTTTGATCGTGCTTTTAATATTCTTCTCCATCCCAATTCTCTTATGTGTTGCTCATCGGCATGTAGCATGGAGATCAAAATATTTTCTGGGTGAGCAAAGAAAGAATTTCTACGGAGGACTTTGTTGGCGATTGTCTTAGATCTTTGAGGCATGGTCTGAGAGAGACGCATCATTTCGAAAAAATGTTTTGCGCCCTCAGTGAAACTGGAGTTTTTCTTTATCTTAAACCAAATTGGTGCGTAAACTGTCATAATGAATCGCACAATTTCGTTGAAGGTGCTGGAGGGTTCACTGGTTGAAACATAGAGGCGCAGAAATCTATTTGCTGTTGTCAGCCACCTGGAATGCGCCATCTTACCTGGATTTCGAGCCGCGAGAGCTGAAGAGCAGCTACCGCTCGACACTGCTCTGTAGATGCCTAACAAATATTTTTGGTCAGTGCTCAACTCGGCATCATCTATGTCAATGTCGGGAGATGGAATGGCATCGAATTCTGTAATTGGAAGTTTTTCGCAGTCGTTCAGTTGTTTTCCAACTGGTCCAGTAAAGCCCATTGGCCCAGTTGTTTTGCCGTCCAAGTCTTGAATGAGGTTTCGCAGTGATAATTCATTACCGTGTAATAGGCATATGATCCACTGAACTGGCCTTTGTAGTTTCATTTCAATCATACGAATGGCTCCACCCTTTCGACTGGAGCGTCAGTGGCAGCTGCTGCTGGCAGCACTCACCAGAGATGACCTTTAAACACTAGCCTAGAGTCATAAAATTTTGCGTGTGTATTATTTCATGCCTAAGCAACTATATAAATGCTATGGGAAATATATAAATGCATTATTTAAGACAAAGAGCCGATCTGAAAATATGTATATAAATTACCTATTTTTTCAACATTTGACGTTGTTGCCGGGGGCAAAAGATATTAACGTAGGACGACGCGCTTGGAAAAACGATCATATGAGGTCTTTTTCATCGACTTTATAGTTACTAGGAATAATTTTGATGCATATTGAAATATTTAAAAAATTATAAGAAAAATACGTTTTTTACTACTAAATATGATTTTCATCGCTCTGCCGGGGGCAGAGGATGATTACCTATTAAGCTAAGATTTTGCAGAGGCTATTTTCTCATGCATGCGCAAGTGTTTGTCTCTATTAGAATAAGGAAATAGAAAACAATGTAAAATCGATCCACCCTAATATTGTCCAGTCTGTCCCTTTAGTGGATCCCCAAAAGATCTATCTGCCACCTCTTCACATTAAACTTGGTTTAATGAAGAATTTTGTTAAAGCAATGGGTAAAGTTAATTCTGAAGGGTTCCAATACCTTTCAAGGAAATTTCCGAAGGTTACTGCAGCAAAATTGAAGGAAGGAATTTTTGTTGGGCCACAAATAAGGGAGGTTTTGCATGACACTGAATTTGAAAAAGTCCTAAGTCCGCTGGAATTGAAGGCTTGGCTGGCGTTGAAATGGATATGTGAAAACTTTCTTGGAAGCAACAAGTCACCTGCGTATAAGGATGGAGTCAAGAACCTCCTTGATGCCTTCAAAGAAATGGAGTGTCGAATGTCGTTAAAAATTCACTTCCTGTATTCCCACTTAGATTTCTTTCCTGAAAACCTTGGTGCAGTGAGTGACGAGCAAGGAGAGCGCTTCCATCAAGATATTCAGATGATGGAGAAGCGCTACCAAGGATATTGGAATGAAAGCATGATGGCGGACCATTGTTGGATGCTGTATCGTGACAATCCAGGCCAAATTTACAAAAGGAAATCACACTCACAGTGCTTTTAATAAAATAATGTATATATTCTTTATTTATAAGTACATTGAATAAGGTATATGATGTATTTGTTGTTTAGCATTCCTAAGTGTGATCTACATCCATAAATTTTCTTATAGCAATATCAAAGACTTAAAAATATCAAAACCAGTGTATCTATATAACTATACGTGCTAGAAAACAAATAAAACCAGATTCGGAATCAGCGCGAAAAATGCATTAAGAAAAGTGTGATCATGTTTGTGATGAGAAAAAAAAGTTTCATTTTGTTGGCCAGTGTTATTTTTGCTCATGGAGGACAAGGTTAATCGCGTTTTGCGTTGACTCTTTACTAATGCTGTTATTAATTAACAAAGATATGCATAACTCCTTGTACACTTTGGGCTCAGCCCTTGGTATTATGTATGGTTTACCTAAAGTACACAAACCTAATGTCCCTATCCACCCTATTTTAGCCACTTTTACTAGTCACTGTATTTTTTTAGCTAAGTTTTTAGTCCCATTGCTTTCTAATTTGACAACTAATAATTTTACCATTTTAAATTCTTTTAACTTTGTTCAAGAGATAACTAAAATTCCTAATGCAGCTAAGATGTTTAAGTCCAGGTTCGATGTAGAGTCCTTGTTTACGAATGTTCCGGTACAGAAAAATATTGATATATGTTTGAATGCTTTATTTCCTAGTAGCTCCTCGAAAGTAAACCTATTCAATAAAAATGAGTTCACTTCATTACTCAAGTTGGCTGTAAAAGACACTGTCTTTATATTTGATAATAGACTCTACAAACAAACAGATGGCGTAGCCATGGGTTCCCCTTTGGTTCCCACCTTCACGAACGCCTTCTTTTGTCTTGATGACTGCCTTATTTACTTTAAATCAGTTTTTTTACAATAGATATGTAGATGACACTTTTTTGTTATTCCAACATCCGCACAGTGCCACAAATGGGTTAAAAAACGGCCAAAAACCAAAAATAACAAATTTAAGTAAATTCTATTAAAACCATTTCCACGTCAAAATAAAACACTTCTACTTACTGATTTAAGTATTTGAAATTTTATTCTCTTACATTAAGGCAAGAAAAATCTACGAAATAATATACATTGTCTTAAAATATCTTGGAGGGGACAAAATATGTTTGTTCTAACAACTTACTTGAAGTTACTGTATCACAAAAAATTGTCTGTAGTTTCATGTTCTGCTTAGTTCTATTGAAAGAATAAACAGTTTAGAACATTTTCATGCATATTTTTTTATTGAAAACTAAAAAGATAGCATCAATTAAAAAAACTATGGCAATATCGTAGATTACAGATTAAATTGTTATCTAGAAAATGTGTAAAATTAGCAAAACAAAAAATGGGGGATTTTGGGGAATGTAATTTTTGTGTTAAACATTAATGCAACCTTTAAGTAAATCAAAGAAACAAAACGTTTTTGCTACTATTTGCGACTTTGCGTGTTAGAACATGTTTTTCATGTATTAACTAACTAAGTCTGCAAGAAGAGTGATGCGTGATTCTCAGTTACACCACTCATAAAGTTAGAGTAGGAGAAAATACTGAAGTTGAAATTGCCATGAAATACGAGTTATCTCTAACTATGCTTGATGGAAAGGCTATCAATGCAATTACAGATACTACTTCAACAGTCATGTAATTTATGTTTAGCAAAACCATCCCAAATGAATGACATTGATTTTCTCTTGAAAAAAGAAATAATTAAAACTGATGCTGTTGAATATGGTCTCTCAATATTGCATTGCTGGATTAGATTTTTTGAATTTATCTTACACATTGGATATAAATTAGAAACTAAAAAATGGATGGCTAGAACTGAAGAGGAAAAGAAGAGTGTGCAAGCCAGAAAAAAACAGATCAAGTGGGATTTCAGAAAACGACTTCATTTACTGGTGGATCATCCGAAAGCAGGGGCTGGAAACACAGCAAGAAGAGCTTTCCAAAATGCAGAGATATTTTCCGAAATCACAGGTGTGAACAAGAAAGTAATTGATATGCTCTATTGTATCTTGCAGGTTCTCAGTTGTCAAAACCAAGTTGAAATTGCAAAATTTGAATCTTATTGTTGAAAAGCTGCTACGACTATTGTAAATTTATATCCATGGTATAAAATTCCTGCTTCAGTACACAAAGTACTTCTACATGGAGGTTTGGTGATGAAAAATCATCTATATCCAATTGGTTCTTATTCAGAAGAATGCCAAGAATGTCTACATAAACTAATAAGAAATGTTCGTCTCCATCATTCCAGAAAAGCATCTCGACTGAATACTATGCAAGATCAAATTCATTATCTTTTAGTATCAAGCGATCCAGTCATTAGTACAGTTCGAAAAAAGAATAGAAACCCCAAATTGAGAGAGATGTCAGAAGAGGCACGTTCACTTTTAAAAGAGAGTGAAATATTAGAGAATTTAAATATTAGTTCTGATGAGGAAGATATGTTCTAAATATGAAGTTTTTGTAATTTTGTTTACACTATTTACACTTTTTTTCATATCAGTTGTCACACTTATTTTAGGGGAATTAATTTCATAAACTTTAAGAGGTATTACGATGTTTTTTATTTACCCCTTCTGATATAGTGGCAGGTTATCAAATAATGTTTTAAACAATAGATGTGTATAGTGATTAAAATGAAACCATACTTATTTTAGTATGTCATTTGACAAAATCTGCAAAACATAGGCCTAATTAACAATTATCTGTTTAGTATATTTTTAGTAATTTAAGAAACTTAAGAAACTACAGTAGGTCATAACCTATTGATTTGGAATATTATTATTATTTATAGAAAAATCACTCAATATGTCACCATTACATATATACAAAAGGTACTAAACATAATTTTTTATTAAAATAAATCATAATTAAACATTTCAACTACATAAAACTAAGTACAATTGAAAAAAATAATTTTGGCCGTTTTTTAACCCATTTGTGGCACTGTGACCAGTCTCAGGTTGACCAATTTTTGAAGTTATTTAAATTCCAATCATCCTAACCTTAAACTTTACTAAATAAGTGGAGGAGAATGCCAGTTAGCTTTCTTGGACATAAATATTCATAGAACTAATAATAATTTTAAAACCTCCATATACCGTAAGAAAATTTTCACCGGTATTGGTACACACTTTTTAAGTGATGTTCCTTTTGGCTTTAAAGTTAATTCTATTAAAACCCTTATTGATGGCGCACTCAAGATCTGTTCTGATTATTTTTCTTTTCATTCTGAGATGTGCTTTTTAATTGATTATTTTAGCTCCAATTCTTATCCAAAGGATTTGATTATGAAACATATTCGAAATTATTTAAATCATCATTTTAAACCCCAACTGCCCGTTTCCGCTCTTCAAAAAGATAAAAGATATGCAGCGTGTCCCATAAGTCCGGCATCATAGGAGAAATTCATATTTTTCTATTTCTACAAACCATAATTCATATTTTTCTCTTTCTACAGGCCATAATGTCTCTGAGCAAGGAAGAACGAATCCAGATAATTCCGCTCATAGGAAATCGGAATCAAAGAGAGGCGCTGCCTAATTTAACGGATTGCATCCAGACCGCGATCCAATAACACAGAGTTGTGTTAGCAGACTTGTTGCAAAGTTTAAGGAAACAGGATCCATAGAAGATAAACCACGCAGTGGACCTTCAAGGAGGTCCACTGACGATGATACAGCGACTGCTATCCTGGCTCATTTTAACAAACGTCCCAATAAGTCTCTTCGGCGATTGTCCGCCGAGACAGGAGTGTCGAAATGTAGCATCCATCGCATTCTTCAGGCTCACAAATGGCATCCATATAAACTTCAGATCCTACAGAAATTAAGCGAAGCTGATCCCGACCGGCGGATGGAATTTTGTGAATGGGCTACGAACAATATGCTCGGGATGCCAACTTCCCGTCCACCATTCTGTTCAGTGACGAGGCTGTTTTTTATGGAAATCGTGAGGTAAATCGACAGAACACCCGCTACTGGTCTCAAAACAAACCCCACTGGTATACCTCTTCAAAGGAACAAGGTGCATCTCGGGTGATGGTATGGTGTGGTATTTGGAAGGATCGCATCATAGGCCCCCCTCTTTTTCGATGAACATGTCACTGGGGACACCTACCTACGTATGCTCAAGGAAGAAGCATTTCCCAGTATCTTGAACGAAGAAGGAAATTTCCCAACATGGTTCTAGCAAGACGGCGCTCCTGCACATTACAGCACCCAAGTAAGGGAATACCTGTACCAACAATTCCCTGGTCATTGGATAGGACGTCGAGGGCCTGTGGAATAACCAGCTAGAAGCCCGGATCTCACGCCACTAGATTTTTATCTCTGGGCCACTTGAAAGCGCTGGGATACGCAGAGAAAATTAGGAGTGTTGAACATTTGCGGCAGCGCATTATTGGGGCATGTAACACCATTACTCCTGACATCATTCACCGTGTGCTTGCTGACTGGGTATCACGTCTGAATTTGTGTATTGAAAACAATGGTGGACATATTGAGTACGTTCTGTAAATAAAAGCTTTTGTTTTTCCTTTTTTATTGTTTTTCCTATGATGCCGGACTTATGGGACACCCTGTATATTAATGCCATTTTATGGCTACTTAAGTCAAAGAATTATAAAAGATCTGAAACACTTTCTCGTCCAGTTTTACCCCAAAAATTGATTTTAAATTTATTTGTATCAATAATTTTAGTGTTAGTTCCTTTTTTTAACTTAAGAAAAAGTTGCCTGATGCCCTCGTCTCCAACCTAGTTTATTCTTTTAATTCTGGTTGTAACGCCACATATATTGGCAGCTCAGTCTGGCAAATTAAGGTAAAGGCCAATGAGAATCGTAGCATTAGTAGTCGCACTTCTCTACCACTGAGTAAACGAGCCAAATTCTCAGTCCGTGAACATTGCGAAAGTGACAACCATCCATTTCACAACAACTTCTCAGTTTTAATCACCCTGCCAAATGAAATAGACTTGATAATTATGGAATCCTTGTATATATATATATATATTGTAATTTACTTCAGTTTTTGTTTGATTTTATGTAGTTATTAAACTTAATTGAAATTGAGGACAGTGCCGTCATTGTGGATTCTTTTTCTTGTTCTTTCACCAGTTTTATATAATTTTATCTTTTACCTTTTATCGTTTTAGCAACTGATGATGGAGTTTGACCACCAAAACGTCTAATATTAAATCTTCATTATGTTGTTGTTGTTGGTTAGCCGATCAGCCCACCCTGATCGAGCAAGCGGCCGCACGCAGCTAACCGATCGCCCTCTCCGGAGTGGACCACAGGTTCAGCGCACTAGTAATGTTGTGTTATGTTGTATGTTGTATGTTCTGTGTTCTATGTTCTATGAGCGTTACAGTCTGTCATAATGTGTTCAATTGTTTGTGGTGTGTCCTGGCACAGGTGGTAGGCGTCGTCTATGGAGTTGTCTAGTCTGTGTTTATATGTCTGTAAGTTGGGGTGATGTCCACATCGGAATCGTGCTAAGTTAACTCGATCCGATCTACTCAGGCTGGTCTCTGACCTGTCAATGGGTCTTTGCTTCGCACCTAGAACCGCATTCGGACCGAGTCGTGTCAGTGCTTTGTGGGTTAGGTGTGTGTGTATGTGTTTTCTGTTACCTTAATAGTGCGAGGTGTTGGTGCATGATTGTACATGTAGTGGCAAGGGTGTTGTTGGTTAGTTGTCGCTGCTACCATAAAAAGTGTTCCCCTCATGTCTAAATGTTCCCTAACTTTCTGTATTTTTGTTTCTATGTGCAGGAGCTCTATTGGTGTTGTTTGAGTGCATCCTGTAATGATACGAAGTGCGTTGTTTTGTATTGTCTGTAAGGTGTTTATGTGTGTGTTTGAGATAATGGATGCCCAGCATGGGCTAGCATAGTACATAACTGAGCGAATATATTGTTTGTATATGAGTGATGTTGTTTCCTGCTGGTGTCCAAAGTTTGTGCCTGTTAGTACCCTAAGCGTGTTAAGGCTTGACGTACATTTGTTTTTAATGTCCTGAATGTGGTTTGCAAAGATAAATGATGTTTGTATGTGACCCCAAGTATTTTGGTCCTGTTGTGTGTGGAATGTTGTGTTGTTTAGTGTAAGCTGTGGATTTATCTGGTGTTCTTTGGTGTTGCTTGTAAGCAAGGTGATGGTTGATTTTGTGGGCGCTACGTGAGTTCTATTGTGTGTGAGCCAGTCTTTGTATACTGTTTATGTATGTTTGTAGGTTATTTGTAGCGGTGCCGATGTTGTTGTGGTGGATGTTTGAGTGATGTCATCTGCATATGATGATAAGGTTGTTACTATGTGTTGGAATGTCATTCATGTAAGTTGAACAGTGTTGGAGAGAGAACAGAGCCTTGAGGGACCCCGTTCGGACAAAAAGCTTGTTTTTGATGACTTGCCATTAAATGTGACATGTGAGTATCTTCCTGAAAGATAGTTGCTCAGCCACCTTTTGGTGTTATTGTGCATGTTTGTGTTGAGTATTTTGTTTATGAGAGGGAAACGTGGGATAGCATCAAATGCTTTACAAATGTCTATTGTTGCTAATAGTGTACGTTCAGCTGGTTGTCTGGAGTTGATGCCACCCATGATGTGCTGCGTGAAGTTATTGAGTAATGTCGTGGTTGAGTGGTGAGGTCTGGATCCATGTTGAGTAGGCGATAGTGGTATGTGTGGGTTGGTGATTTGTAAGATTAGTCTTTCTGTTACTTTGGAAGGTGTGCATAGTAAAGTAATGGGTCTATAGGAAGCTGGTTTTGTTGGATTTTTGTTTGGTTTGAGTAGTGTAATAATTTGACCTTGTTTCCATATGTCAGGAATAATACAGTGTTGGTGTGAATATGTGCTGATGTTTGTGAGAGCTAGTATTCCGTGTGGGCCCAAGTGTTTTTAGGTGTATGTTAGATATGTTGTCTGGTCCAGTAGCCTTCGAATTCTTAATGTTTTTGATGATCTTGGTGGTTGGTCTGTATTGAAGGGTGTAATGGTCGTGTCGAGTTTGTAGGTTTTCTTGTGTCTGGCTGTTTGTCTGTCTGCGTGTTTCTGGTTGTTGTCTGTTTAAGTCTCTGTTTTCATTTTGTTGACTTAGGCGTTGATCATCCTTTTTATTCTTAAATGCCGGTTCCCTAAGAACACTTCTTTCTCTACAATTATATATTATATATATACAAAACAGTTATGAAATAGACGTAATAATACAGGCAGTAAAGACGAATTAAAAATATGTATATACAACAGTTGTATGATAAAAAGAGAAATAATACAACCTCGAGTTATTTAATATATATATATATATACAGTGGTGTAGTGCTGTGGGAACGCGTGGGAACGGCGTTCCCTTACTTTTTTTGGTAGACGGAACGGCGTTCCCTCACTATTTCAAATAAATCCGAACTTACAAATCTCTAACGTCATGAAATTTTAATTCCCACCCCTAGAAGAAATATGAGAAAGAATCATTAACTGCTTCATTTCTTTTAGCTTCGACTGAGGCAATGCTAGCCTATAAAGATCTGATGAAACAGTCACCACGGCGTACCAGTTAACTTTTTTTTAGTTAATCATTCCAGTTGTTAGCTATTTTTTATTGATCGTACTGGATGTCATATATCTAATGACACTGGAATACTGCATCTTGAACCTTGGAATATATTCTAATATCCAGTGCATATGACCTCAAAATATCCCTGAAATTGGTCAGATTTCAAAAGATTTCCCGGGGGCTTACAGTGCCCCCGGACCCCCAGCTGTATGGGCTCGCCGCGCTCGCCATTGTCCCCCCCGCATCTGAGTAACACTTTCAAAATGCGTTCCCTCACTTCTTTATTTAGCACTACACCACTGTATATATATATATATATATATATATATATATATATATATATATATATATGCATCAGCCATAAAATTGAGATCGTGATGATAATAATAATAATATAATAATAATCATAATAATAACAATAATAATAATAATAATAATAAAAATAATAATAATAATACAAACTGTAGGTTCAGTTTCGACCATTCTTAAATAGAGTAGTGAATCCGCATATATTACATCTACAATTACATCTTTATTACTTTATATAACGTACTACACACGATTTAACAACGTTTCACCACTTAAAGTATGAGGGATTCTATATTCAATTTAAAGTCCTTTTAGATCGTTGAAGACAATCTTTCTCCTTACTTTACGATTGGAAGTAAACTCTCTCGCTCGTTAAACTTGCTAGAATACACTTAGAAGCCAGCACGAACATGACATCGTTTACAGCATTATCGTTAAATTCCAATTTATAAACAGCCCTTTAGAAGCGAGCGCTCAATCTTTCCTCGCTGACCTTTTCAACTGTAAACTCTTCACAACTCATACTCATTGAAGAATTTTTCTAAGTCGTGCCAGACAACTGCACCTTATATAAAGATATAATTCTTCAGGGTGAACCGTGAAAGCGAGACCAGGCTTATACAATTCTATTCCGTTGAACCAAAGCTCATGATATTTGAAGGGGTCTGTACCTTTTAAATACGTCTTCAGTTCCAAACCGTTCTCGCCTTGTTCGTCGCAACACTTGGCAAAATCATCGATCAGCACAGTTTACGCGTATTCAAGAACCTTGTCAAAATAACGCATATCGGCAGCACGGGCGTCTAATATAGGCTTTAGTTTGCGGAAACCTATGACTTCAAACAATCTGTCTAGAATGAAACGGATTTGGGTAGGGGTAAGGGCGTTACTGTCAGCACTATTCTTCCACATCAGTCGAATATCAACGCAGGGCTGGTTTGTATCACGAATTTTCCACAGCATGCAAATAATGGCGTGTGAGGGGCATCACTTCTCTGTTCTCTTTTTACACTTGTCCCTACAGGTATTTTATACCTCTCCTCAGCCCACTTCTCAACCACCATGATGATTTTGTCCATCTCTTTAACACTTAAATAAATAACATTACATTTACCAGAGCTTGATTATCTATCTACATTGCGTTTACCAGAGCTTGATTATCTACATTGCGTTTACCAGAGCTTGATTATCTACATTGCGTTTACCAGAGCTTGATTATCTACATTGCGTTTACCAGAGCTTGATTATCTACATTTCGTTTCAAGTACATAATTAATAGCAACAGTATTACGCTTCAATACACGCAAAGACTTCAATACGGACACGTCGTATACTTCCTTGAGGATACTGTTTAACGGAAGCTCCATCTTTTAATAGTTTTATATCGAGTCTGTGAGGAGACCACGTCCAGTCGGGGAGAAGACAAGCGACTTACCATTTGGTTGCATATATATATATATATATATATATATATATATATATATATGAATAAAACCACGAAGGAAAGGAAACACAGAATGGTGCTCAAGCGCTTTCGTCTAATGCATGGGTCGGGGAACTATTTTAAGTATTACCCAAAAATCTATTTGAGTAAAATGAAATTACCCCCAGACTTCAAAGTAAACAAAAACAAGCCAATTGCTCTTAAAATTGTTGCATATGGTATACAAAAAATTCAAATTCAAAAAATGTTTATTGGATCCATTATTATGGAGAAATAAAAAAAAGCCACACATGCTGGCATAAGAATAGCACACAAACAAAATTAGTAAAAAGGATTGAAGAACTGAAGAATGTCATTCAAAACATCTCCACTTCAGGTTTTGGAAAAATGATGCTGTTTCATTTTTGATACAACAACATCAAAATCAGGACGTAAATTCGTAATATTCTAAAATTTAGAATAACGCCACATTTATGTAACAAAATAAAATAAAAATATACGAAAAAAATATCAGCACAAAGTGTCAAGCACTAAAAGCACCTCTTCGTTTCATGATACCATATACACGACTGAGGCTCTGAGGGAAGTCTCTCATACCGCACGCATTACCCCCAAAATTTTTAAATTTACCCCATTTGGGGTAATTTACCCCTGTTCCCCGTCCACTGGAACTCTAATGACATCCTCAGGAACACTGAAGTACATAAAGAGTTACAGCCTATATATAGGTTACAGAAAAAAAATATATAAAAATATATTATATATATACACAATAAACGGAGAAATAAAAATAAAAATTAAAAATTAAAGGATTGTGGGAGGAGCATACAAATTTGTAAGGAAAAACTATCGATTTTTAGCACAATATCAAATGAATTGTTTCCAACCAATGTTATAAAAAAAAAAATACAAATTTATACTGGAAATCTGCCCGGGTTTTAGCACTCTGCCCTTCTTGTTTAAGGTTCGATGTATATAAAAATAAATTGAAAAATAAAAGTTATTAGAGGAGCATACAAGTTTACCAAAGATTTAGCGTTCTACCCTTCTTATATATATATATATATATATTTTTTTTTTCTGTAACCTATATATAGGCTGTAACTCTTTATGTACTTCAGTGTTCCTGAGGATGTCATTAGACGAAAGCGCTTGAGCACCATTCTGTGTTTCCTTTCCTTCGTGGTTTTATTCATCATAAATATTTTTCACGTGTTAATTTCGTGAAATAATTTTCATATATATATATATATATATATATATATATATATATATATATGTATATATATATATATATATAAGTCATTGTTAAGACATCGCTACGATGAAGCAGAATTGGATAATGATGTTTATTTTTCTCCTTATTCGCAGTAAAATTATACTGATTTAAATGCCCTCTGAATATAGAAGCATTTTTAAACCACTTTATTAAATTCCAAACGCTTTCTCACTTCATAAAATTGCTCTTTACAATTAGTAAATGGGTCCACGTTAGATTTGTATTTTAATTAAATCATTTGGTAAAATCATTTCAGCAGTAAGAAGTGTCTCTCCTAAAAATCTTTCAAGCCAAAATAAATGAATAAATAAAACATATTATGTATATAATTAATTTGGCTGAGAATCTAAGCCATACGATGGCTGTGTATCTCAGCCATAGGATGGCTAGGTTTCTAAGCCATAAGACTGGCTGAGTAGCTAAGCTATAAGACTGGCTGTGTTCCGGAGCCATCCAGGAAGGTCAGGAAAGCCGATGTTTGCGCCAAGAGGCTCCATCTGGTGGATGTGCTCTCCAACATGTCTTTGATAAAGAAATGTGTTTTATTGTCCGTTTAAATATATGCATACATACATAAATATATATACACACATACATACATATTGACATATACTGTATATATATATATATATGGGATTGACCTGTTAGGTTAGATTACTCCACTCACCTCTTGGAGGGTCTATTCCCGATCCCTCTTCATGCATAAACTCCTCGCCTCAGAGAAGCACAAAAGCGGTCGACTTGGGGGTAAAAATGACCGATGATGTCAAATTCGAGACACAAAATCAGATAGCAATAAACAAAGCAAAAAGAGTAGCGGGACAGGTACTAAGAACGTTCAAAAGGAGGGACAAAACAGCAATGCTTCTCCTGCTAAGAACACTGATTATACCAAAACTTGAATACTGCTCAGTTTTGACGTCCCCATATAAAAAGGAAGAAATTAATAAACTAGAAGAAACGCAGAGACATTTCACAGCCAAGATTAATGGCTGCAAAGAACTCAACTACGGGGAAAGCCTCCGTAAACTAAATCTATACTCCTTGGAAAGAAGAACGAGGTACACTATAATCTACATATGGAAAAATGATCGAAAAACTGGTACCAAACCTCAAACTAAACCCAATTACCATCCAAACAACGCTGGAAAATAGGAAAAGCAAAATTTGTAGTGTTCCCAAATTAAAGGCCTGACAAGGGACCTCTTCAACAATGAAGGAAAATAGCCTGGTTGTGAGGGGGCCAAGACTTTTTAACCAGCTTCCTAAGGACCTCAGAAACGTTACAGGGGTCAAAGTTGAAGTCTTCAAGAGAAGACTAGATGCCTGGCTCAGGACGGTACCAGATGAGGCGGGTGTACCTTGCTATGTGCGGTGGAGAGCGCAAGAGAGCAACTCGCTCTCCATATATATTTGTTTGTTTTCTTGTCTTTGAGTCAGAAGTTTTGAATATATATATATATATATATATATATATATATATATTACAAAGGTTCTACATAGTTTCGGCACAATTAAAATGCAAATATGCTTTAACCTTCAGAATAGATAAATTCGTGCTTGTACATTTTTTTCAACTCATACCCAAAGATATTCAATAAAATATATAATCGCGTTTCATTTCTGATTTCACAACACTTTCATTCCGAATCTTACAACAACCTAAAATTTCTCCTGAAAAAATAATGTATTTAAAATGCAAAGTAAGAGGGCCACTCAGTGTATTTTTCCCCACCTTTTTTTAATTTTTTCCAAGTTTCCTTGTAAGTTCCAGAAATTTTGTACACAAGTAGTTACATACCTTTTTTACAAGTTTTTATTTTTCTACATAGTCTCCATCCTTTTCTACGGCTTTTCTCCACCTCGAAACAAGGGCCTTTATTCCTTGCTGGTAAAAGTCCGCTTGGTTCCGCTGGAGCCACCTCTTAACTCCTCAACAACTTCATCGTCACTCTGAAACTTTCTTCCACGAATAGCATCCTTCATTGGCCCAAACAAATGGAAGTCTGAAGGTGCCAGATCCGGGGTGTATGGGGGGTGGGGTAACACAGTCAAGCGCATTTTTGTGATGGCCTCTCTTGTTTGCAAACTGTTGTGTTGTCTTTCGTTATCGCGCAAAAGAAGGACGTCTTCCAGTTTTCTCTCCGATCGAACTCGCTTTATACGTCTGTGGAGTCTCTGTACGGTACCAATATATGCCTCTGAGTTGATTGTTTGTCCTTTCTTCATAATGCCCACCAGAATCACCCCTTTCATGTCCCAGAAGATGGTGGCCATAATCTTTCCTGCAGAGGGAGCCATTTTGAACTTTTTCTTGCGTGGGGAGTCTACGTGATGCCACTCCATGGATTTGCGTTTTGTTTTGGGTTCAAAGTGGTGTACCCCAAGTCTCATCCTCAGGTCCGGCGAGAGCTACCACGGGCCACGGGGAAGGATTGGTATATTGGCCCCCACTCTTTACTCAGTATTTTATTATGAATGTTTTTTGTGTACATAACAAAGAAACTGATTATATGTCTAATAGGGTGGATCGATTTTACATTTTTTTCGATTTCCATATTCTAATAGAGACAAAAACTTGCCCATGCATGAGAAAATAGCCTCTGCAAAATCTTAGCTTAATAGGTAATCATTTTCTGCCCCCGGCAGAGCGATGAAAATCATATTTTAGTAGTCAAAAACGTATTTTTAAACCCTAGCCTAGAGTCATAAAATTTTGCGTGTGTGTTATTTCATGCCTAAGCAACGATATAAATGCTATGGGAAATATATAAATGCATTATTTAAGACAAAGAGCCGGTCTGAAAATATGTATAATATACATATTTTCAGATCGGCTCTTTGTCTTAAATAATGCATTTATATATTTCCCATAGCATTTATATCGTTGCTTAGGCATGAAATAACACACACGCAAAATTTTATGACTCTAGGCTATGGTTTAAAAATATGTTTTTGACTACTACAATATGATTTTCATCGCTCTGCCGGGGGCAGAAGATGATTACCTATTAAGCTAAGATTTTGCAGAGGCTATTTTCTCATGCAGGCGCAAGTTTTTGTCTCTATTAGAATATGGAAATCGAAAAATATGTAAAATCGATCCACCCTAATGTCCAAGTCACTATTCAAAACATACAGTATGGTAATCTCTATAAAATGTATGTTCATTAATTATATTTCCTCCCTGTTATTTAATCAAAACCCCCTAGAGGTCCGGGCCCCGGGGATTTAACCCGTCTTTCTCGCCCTCTCGGCGGCCCTGCTCATCCCCAGTCACAATTCGTGAAAGGAAGTCATCCCCTTCTGTCTCGTATCGAACTAACGACTCAGAAGCAATTTCTTTTCTTTGGGCTTTGTGATCTTCTGTTAGTTCATGAGAAACAAACCGTAAACACACTTTTGAGTATCCCAGTTGCTGAATTATCGTATTCACACTTCCTTCACTAATTCCTAACTCCATTGATAGCTCCTTGTATGTGACGCGCCGATTTGATCGAATGATGCTGTTAGCACGTTGCACAGTGTGAGATGTGACAGCCGATGCCGGGCGACCGCTACGTGGCTCATCATCGAGGCTGGCTCTCCCTCTCTCCAATGATCTCACACGTTTAGACCAGCGTCCAACTGTGCTTCGATCAACAACAGCATCTCCGTAAACGTTTTGTAGACGTTTGTGAATATTTCCAACTGTTTCCTTCTCTGCGGTTAATAACTCGATAATAGCTCTCTGTTTACGACGTACATCACTGTCGGACGCCATTTCTGAAACTGCGTTAACCATCGGTTTTATAGAAGGGCGTTTAAAAGCAGTTTTATACAAGGAGGGAAGGTTTAAACTGTAAAAATCCGGTTATGTGAAGCGCAGAAAGTTCAAACTTACGGCCCAAAAGACATTTCAGCCTCATGGCCTATTATTTAGCTAAGAAAAATGGGTGGGGCAAAATATAGTGAGTACCCCTAGTAGTTAGATAGTTAGTTATGTCCGTTTTCTCATTGTATCAGTTGCTCGGAGACACTAGCACCGGACATCCGGTATTTACATGGGAAGTTAGATAGATCTTATTTAAAGCAGAACTAGATCACATTATGTATTATCATTATTAGATTACATTTTCATTCATTTTTGTATTAGCATATTTTTTTAATTCAAACGCAATAAATTTTAGCTTTACTGAAAATGAAAAAAAATATATATTTTTTTTGGTGCCATTGTTACAAAAGATATTAATGAAGTTTGGGTGAAAGTTTATACAGTATATATATATATTTTTTTTTTAATTGGGGTTGTTTAACCTTCGCAACATCTAAGGTCATATAACGGAGGGGGCCTACAGCTTTACGTGGGATCTGAACCACGGGTCGCTACATAATCTGGGCGCAGAGGACGGTCTTCCATCCAACTACTACCCAGACCCAATGTCGCTTAACTTCGCTGATCTCCGACAAGCGGTGTTACGACATCGGCCACTACGTAGCCCATATATATATATATATATATATATATATATATATATTGCGGCTTCGTAGTGTAGTGGTTAGCGCCGCTGACAACGAATCCATCGACACCGGGATCGAGACCCGGTGACGGCAGGCGGCGCGCAGCAAAACCCAGCTGTTCATAATTATTTCCACACAATAAAGAAATTGGTTGGTACATAAATGGGTACCATACGTAGCCTAAGTGGTTAACCCTTTACTGCCCAAAAGGACAAATTTCTAACCTTTCGAATACACGCATTCATTACTTAACCCTACAAAATATTTAGGCAGTAAAGGGTTAAGACGCTGGTCTGCTGGTGGGGCGTGGTTCGGATTCCACGTTAAACTGGAGGTTTAAGGTGGTGACAAGCTTGACCTTCGTCAGAATGAACAATTCGGGCGGAGGCGAAACCAAGGTTAAACAAAGGTAACCAAGGTTATACAGTATATTATTTAACGTTATATTTTGCTGAAATTTACAACGAATAAAATATCTGTCAAGTTTTTCCAGCCGACTTTTCAATATGCCAATCTTAATCAAGGAATAACAAAACAATTTTTGGTTTGTTTTGATTTTTATTAAAATAACTAATTCAATTTAAGATTAATGTCTTCAGGGTAAGGGCAAATGATATTACGTTAAACAGCACCGAGAGAGTTTGGTAATTACGATTGACGACTAATAATAAACTGACATGCTACATTTGCAAATTTTCGAGGCCTCCAAAAACCTGTGATCCTGACGCATCACAATCTAGAAGTCAACTCTGGGTATGGAAGACTTTATAACACCCTTGTAGAGAGTATTTCCCCAACTTTACCTCCAAAGGGCAATCCCCAGTTCCTAACAGAAGTACACCCTCAAAAAATTAAATTATAAAATCCATCACAGGACTTTGAGAAAGTGCATTCAAACATAACCATCTCAATTATCTTCTGTGAACAGCAATATACAAAAATGGTGTTAAAATGTTTAATTAGGAATATTTACAAAATAAGCTAAGAAAACAATTTTTATTGGAAACATTTATCAAAAAATGGAAAATAAGCACAGACGTTATTTTAGAATTTCCTTGAGTACCATTTATTACACTGGTCTGCGTCATTTTTGGAGTCAAGGTTTTTTTTAGTTGTTCTTTTAAAAGTTTTGCATGCTGAATTCAAAAAGGTAACTCATTTTGCTCAATCAGGTCAGGTTTTTATGCTATCTCAATTTAAAAAAAATTAGATAATCGTTATGAAATGAGCAAGTTTTTTTCTAAAACAGACTTACATTTTAGCCAAGTGTTAGCCAAGCTCTATATAATAAACAGACACAACTTAGTTCTAATTACGATTGTCATTACTGTTTTTCAGCATGAATAGAATGTGCAAGAATGACCCAAACAGGTTCTGCTACATCTGTGGTAAAGTCACTATGTCAGACCGGCAGTCAAACATCACACATTTTGTAAGGAAAAGCTATCACGCCTACTTTGGAGTTAAACTTGGTGATCAGGACAAAGCCTTTGCCCCTCACATATGCTGCAAAACATGCGTTGAAAGTCTGCGGCGCTGGAGCCACAAGAAGGTAGAGTGTCTACCTTTTGGTGTCCCAATGGTGTGGAGGGAAGGAAGAGATCATACTACTGACTGTTATTTCTGTATGACAAACCTACAAGGTAAGTTAGTATGAATTTAGTATGAATTTCATTTTATACTTACAAAAATATGCCTAACAATATATGAGATACTGTATGTCTTTATCTTATCTTTATCTGTCTTTATGTGTTTCCTTTTAGGCATAAATCGAAAAAAAAAGCAACACGTAAAGTATCCAGACGTGCCATCTGCCATAAAGCCAGTGCCTCATGGACCAGAAATTCCAATTCCAACACCGCCCGACAACTTTGATTCGTCGTCCGACTCAGATGAAGAAATGGATGACGGTGACATATCTGGTACATACCAACCTACTGCCGAGACAAGTCAACCCAAACTCTTGAGCCAAGCTGAGTTGAACGATTTGACAAGAGATTTGTGCTTGTCCAAAGAATCTGCTCAGTTGCTAGGGTCACGTCTTCGCGAAAATCGTTTGTTAGCTCCAGAAACAACATTCTTCTGGTATCGCAGCCGCGAAGAAGAGTTTCGAGAATATTTCACGTTGGACGAAGAAGCTTCGCTGGTTTACTGTAAGAACGTCAACGGCCTCATTGTAGCTATGGGTTTAGCGTATGACCCTACAGAATGGCGGCTCTTCATCGACTCCTCAAGCAGAAGCTTGAAAGCAGTACTACTCTATAATGGTAACAAGGTCGCGTCTGTTCCGGTGGGTCACTCGGTGCAGATGACTGAAAGTTATAGTAACGTGGAGCTTTTGCTAACTGCTTTGAAGTACAAACATCGCAATTGGATGATACGCGGAGACCTAAAGGTATGTTCGTGTCTACAAAAAAAATACAAATATATATATATATATATATATATATATATATATATATATATATATATATATATATATATATATATAGCTATAAACTAGGAAGATGTGACATCCAGCATGGAAGTAATAGATTGGAAAACCATTTTCGAGGCCAAGACAACGGAAGAGATGCTAATGACGTTAGAGGAGAAGACGCTAGAAATTCTGGAAAAACATGTCCCAAAGATACAACAAAGAGGAAAGAGAAGCAGGTTCGAAAGACAAAAGAGGGCATTGTTCCGAAAGAGAAAAAGAGTGACTGCAAAGTTAAGTAATTGTAAAGATAACAACAGAAAAATATTAAATGATAAACTACAAAGTATCGATGTCGTCATACAGGAACAAATCGAGAAGCATACAGAAAAAGAAGAAGATGACGCTATAGAAGCGATAAAGGCTAACTCAAAGTACTTCTATAATTTCGCAAAAAGAAAGTCGAAAAACCAAGCGACTATCGGACCTTTAAAAAATGAGAACAGTGATTTATCTGATGATCTAACAGAAGTATCTGAAATATTAAAAGCTCAGTATGAATCATCTTTCAGTATCCCAAAAACTGACAAATTGATATGCGATAGAAACGCCTTCTTTGAAGAAGAACCACAAGGGGAAAGTATAACGGATTTCGACTTTACGACGGATGATATTACACAAGCCATAGGGAAACTAAAAACACACTCAGCGGCAGGACCTGATAAATGGAATGCCACACTGATCAAAAACTGCAAGAACGCAATCGCTGAGCCCCTATACTGGATATGGAGACGATCATTAGACACGGGAGAAATACCGGGCATTCTGAAGAGCGCGAACATAGTCCCAGTATATAAAGGAGGAGGTCGATCCGAGGCCAAAAACTGTAGGCCAGTGTCGCTTACATCTCATCTCACTAAAATATTTGAAAGAATAGTTAGACAGAAAATCTATGACTTTTTGGAAACTCAAAAAAAATTCAATGATAACCAACATGGGTTTCGATCAGGCAGATCATGCCTATCACAACTAATGGAACACTACAACAACATTATTGATTCACTTGAAAGTAATGAAAACTATGATGTACTATACACAGACTTTGCTAAAGCGTTCGACAAGTGTGACCACGGAATCATAATACATAAACTGAAATATATGGGAATAACAGGAAAAGTAGGGAAATGGATATATAATTTCCTTAGTGAGCGGAGGCAAGTCGTTAGAGTACAAGGAGTATCTTCATTAGAATCAGAGGTCCTCAGCTCGGTACACAAGGAACAGTATTAGCTCCACTACTTTTCATAATCATGCTAACTGACATAGATGAGGACGTTACCAGAGACAGCACAGTAACATCCTTTGCGGATGACACAAAGATGGCTCAGAACAATCCCCGATGAGCCGGGCGTACCTGGCTATATGAGGTGGAGAGCGCAAGAGTCCAACTCACTACTTCACCAGGCCAACTCGAGAGGAGGGGCGACAAGCTTGACCTTCGCGAAATGAGAAGTCATCGCGCGGAACCTTTGTAAGGTTGTAAGGTAAGGTATATATTTAGGCCCTGATATATATATATATATATATATTTATTTATAGGTTATAGCCCTAGTGCTTGGTCTACAAGGCGGCTGCACCAAATACCCCTGTTTTCTCTGTCTGTGGGACAGCCGAGCAGACAAGCAACACTACGTACAACGCGACTGGCCAGCAAGACGTGGCCTGGAACCAGGTTCGCACAACGTTCTATCACACGCTCTCATGAATCCGCAGATGATTCTACTTCCGCCGCTGCACATCAAGCTCGGACTTATGAAGAATTTCGTCAGAGCACTCAACAAAGAAAGCCGAGCTTTCGCTTTCCTGAACCAGAAATTTCCACGCGTCAGTGAGGGCAAACTGAAAGCAGGTATGTTTGACGGCCCTCAGATCAGGGAGCTAATGAAAGATGCTCAATTCGACGAAAGTCTGGAGGACAATGAGATCAATGCCTGGCTCGCATTCAAGTCCATTGTCACGAATTTTCTGGGCAACCACCGAAGTCCAGAGTACGAACGTGTTGTCGAGGAGCACCTGCAGAGCTTCCAGGCTCTTGGTGCACGTATGTCCATAAAGATGCATTTTATCAGCTCGCATTTAGACTACTTTCCGGACAACTGCGGTGATGTCAGCGAGGAGCAAGGAGAGCGCTTCCACCAGGATATTCGAGTTCGAGTGATGGAAGAGAGGTACCAGGGCCGTTGGGATGTGAACATGCTCGTGGACTACTGCTGATGCCTCAAGAGAGACGTTCCAGCTGTGGAACACAGACGAAAGTCTTTGAGAAAGCCTTTTCGTCCACATTAACTGTACTCGTGTACCATTTTTTTTATATACTTTGTACATTTTCTGTCAATTTAAGTCCGTTTCAAAAAATAAACTTGCTAATTTCATAACGATTATTTTCGAATTATCTATTTTTTTTTAAATTGAGATGCATAAAAACCTGACCTGATTGAGCAAAGTGAGTTACATTTTTTAATTCAGCATGCAAAAATTATAAAAGAACAACTAAAAAAACCTTGAACTCAGGAAAACAATTTTGAAACGCAGACCAGTGTTATTAATTACACTTCAGATCTGCACACACACACATACATATATATATATATATATTATATATATATATATATATATATATATATATATATATATATATATAGACACATGACAATGAAAATGATAAGTTTTATTGACAAGATATAAATCCCATAACTTTGTACAATATTCTTGAAGGTAATAAGCGATAAGGTAAATTAAACAATAATACATTTAAAAACAAATAAACAAAAAATTATGACTGAAGAAGATAAAAGTGAGACACGTACTTAAGCAAGTAATAAAAATAATAGTAATAATTAAATCTACCCACTGGCCCACTGCTAAGACTACAAACATGATGATAATGATGATGACAATAATGCTGTCTACTGGCAGAAGACATTCCCCAACCTAAAAAAAAAAGCGTGACCGGACAGCTCATACCAGGACAACACATACCCGGACAACTTATACCGGACAACTCAGACCCGGACAACTCATACCTAGGACAACTCATACCTAGGACAACTCATACTCTCTTCAACAATTACCACCCCAATGTTGATCTTTTCATCTATATCCACCACGAAAGTTTAAACTCTGCAAATTAACCAAAATAAGATAAGAAAACAATAACAACAAATTTATTATTTACTGCAAACATATAATAAATAGAGAACCATTATTTGCATAGGATAAAATTTGAATGCCCGGTTAGGTCAACTGTACGCCCTTGACGATTGGTTAGTCGTGATATTTTCGTTAGTTTTAACGAAAATATCACGACTAAACCTAACCAATCGTCAAGGGCGTACAGTTGACCTAACTGGGCATTCAATGAACCCAACCGGGTATTCAGTTGACCTAACCGGGCATTCAATGAACCTAACTGGGCATATATATATATATATATATATAACTTGCATGAATTTTAAATGTTTAAATTTAATTTTTAATTTTACAAAATAAATGTTTTCATTAATTTTAAAAATAAATGTTTTCATTTCAAACTGTTTTCATTAATAACTTGCATGAATTCTAAATGTTTAAATTTAATTTATAATTTTACAAAATTAATGTTTTCATTAATTTTTCATTTTTTTTTCTGGTCCTCTGTATGAGTTGTCCTAGGTATGAGTTGTCCGGGTATGAGTTGTCTGGGTATAAGTTGTCCTGGTATGAGCTGACCTGGTATGAACTGTCCTAGAACCAAAAAAAGCTACAGTATCCATCAAGGTAATCCACGATACAACCAATTAAATACTAAATTTAAAAACTAAAAAAAAATTACTACAGCAATAAAGAAATAACAATCCTAAACGTAAGGGGACGAGAAATAATAAAAAAATAGTAATACAGGTTCGTAACTAGGCATACGCATTATACTCACGTGCGTATAGTTTTTTTTGCGCACATCGTAATTCCGGAAAGTTTTGAAAGTTTTTTGCAATTGAACAAGATTTCTTTAAAGAAATCCTTTAGGAAAAATTTTTAAAAAGTCATTGATACAAAATATCTCGCACTAAAATATATTTACATATTATATATATATATATTTAATGGGTGTATTGATGTAAGGAAAATCATACCATAAAATGGCATGTCTTGATAGTTGGTCATTTAGCGCTGGAAAAAGTTTTTAAATGATAATAGATTATAATCAATTAAAAGCTTAGCATATAATATATAAATTTGCATAAAAATTAAATGAATAATATATTAACTCTAATTAAGGTGACATGATAATAAATTACCAAACAATACAGTATTATCACATCACAAATGCGGTAATACTTAATATTTGTATAATGTTCAAGAATTCTTTACATAAACACAGCATAGCTTTTTTCTGCAGTGGGAGTACTTTTAAATAGCATGCTCCTGCTCTAATATGTCCATTTTGTATTGTGCATTACTTTGATATGAAATATATCTTCTTATTATTATCATGCAGTCTCCACTGCCACTGCTGAGCGCTCATTTAGCACTCTACGCCGCCTAAAGATGTATCTACGTAGTCAAATGACTGATGAACGATTGACCAGCCTCGCTCTTCTCCACATTCACCAAGATATTGATGTAGAGGTCAACGCTGTAATTAAGGAATTTGACGCCACAGTACACCGCCGGCTTGCCCTCGTCTTTGAATAAAGTATGATCCAATGTATAGGTTTTTATTTACATTCAAGTGTTTATTTATAATATATTTCTTACACTCATATGGTCATATGGTACGTTTGTAGAACATGTGTGTGTTTGCTTTTTTTTGGATCCCGTTACCAGTATAAATTAGTCATTTACAGTTAAATTATAATGATTTTTGATGCAAGAAACGTTAAAAATCGTTCGGTTCCCGGGAGCTTACCTCGCTCCCCCAGACCCCCTAGCTGGAAAGTTATTGGGAGACACCTTGCTACGCTCGGCATGTTTTCCCACAATAACTCGCTTCGCTCGACGTAGATCCGCGCCTGCGTATGGAATTTAAAAGTCTGGTTACGCCCTGTAATAGCAGTTTCTTAAAAGTAAAGAGTACATGCAATGGGATGGCTGATGCATGAGTTAAGTGGAGCTATCGACACACACTTTCATACCAAGAGATCTACAGTCTAGAAGACATAAAGCAGGACTGATGAATACCTTGGACAATGGATTGCATAAGTTTTTATTTCTTTGCATTAAATCGTATTCGGCACGTCTTGTTACCTCAGGGAGACTCGGAACGTTGCGGTTATCGAACATTTGAGAGGCTGAGCATCTTGGAGATCTTGGAGTTAATTTATTTAGCAGTTTATAGAGGGGCGGATTAACGCAAGTGCCAGGTGGATCATGGCCCAGGACCGGCGCTTTAAACGATGAAATGAAAAACCTTTTCATTTCTTGAAAATAAACGGATAAAATAGCAAAGCTAATAGTTGAGAAAAATTACTCAATAAGTGAGTCAATTTTCTCCCGTTTGGTAAAAGAAAACTGAAACAGGCGAATAAACGAATGTACGACTATCTTGACGCGGCTAGTCGCTTGTCTGGTGAACACGTTTAGTCTTTAGACACGTTTCAGAAGGTATGCTATTATGCAGCAGTCTTGTTTCATTAGTGCAGGCAAAATTTTATATTCATACGGGAACTAATTCTGTAAGCATCTTTAGTACTAATTGTGGGACTTTTTTATTCATTTATTTCCCTCAATATTGTGTCTTTAGGGATAAGGAACACAAATTCGAGATAACTTTTATGTCTTCCGGGACACTATACTGGAGCGTTGTGACAAGAATAGTAGTAATTTGCAGAAAGTCGAAATTGACTTCATAACCTGTGTACAGCTGTATGATGGGCTCGAGTCATTTATCTTTGGCCTTCGTGAGGACTTTGAGCTATTCGAAGATAAAGCGAAAATGTTGATCACCAACTAGAGCTATCGAGCTGAATACCAAAGACAGATAAAGGAAACAGTTTTTTGATGAAACGGAAACTGAATGTGTTTTCCTATCTTCCCGAAATCAGTTTTCATCTGCAACTTTCCAAGTGATTCTCGATGCACTGCATACCGAATTACGCCGTCGAAAAGAATCATACAACAGGCTACAGGCAAGGGTTGGTGTACTGTTCATATTTTAAAAGATGGCAGATTCTTGGATTCGTGAGCGGCAGTTGAAATGCAGAGACATCCTTCAGACATCGATAAGATGCTCAGTGAGGAATTTGTTCATTATGCGGGAAATATGAGAAGTGCATCCGTATCGTGCAAACCCATCAATTGTCTGACACATATCAGAGAATATGAAATAGCACAAGCATTCATACATTCACAACCTCAATCTACGCAAAAAACTCGTTGCATTTACGTTGGCTCGAAATTACTCAGAGATACGAGCAGGGTGCTGTACACTCTGCTCTTGGTCATTCAGGATAAATCAGTTATAAGCTAGTTCACGAGGAATGTTAGTAAAATGGGAGGAAAGCCAAAGGTGATGGTGAAAATTGAAATCATTTAAAATGTAGATTTCAGCAAAATGAGAGTGGGATAAAATATATTCCACTTTGGAAGTGAGATAGTCAAAGAATTTTGGATAGTTAGTAGAATTACGAGAATGGTAGACAGCGCAGATGTATCATATTTAGTTTGAGATTGGCACGTATGCTGTAGCTAGAGGATATAGAATTTGGAAGATCCGAGTTTGGGAATAAGAGAAGTTAGGTTATTGCGTACATATGTAAAAATAAATAATGAATAATGCTTATATTCCATTCTGTAAAAATGAATAATGAATAATTCTTATATTCATTTTTGTATATAAGTCCAAACTTGCGAGCCACTCTAACTATATAAAACGCAAGTTTTGGAAAAAAAATTGATTTTAGTTTTGCTGAATAATTGATGAATTATATTATTTATTTTTTTACATTACTTAATAATTTTTTAGATTTAGCTTAATCATGTAATCGTGTTAAATTCTGTAATATTAATTTTCTTTATACCTTCTCTGTTAGTTGTAAAAGATGAACTCGTCTCATGCTTAACATTTAATTTTAAATTTTAAGCATTTAATTTTAGCCCATATGCATGTTTAATTTTAATCCATAATAAAATGCATATTTTAATTTCGATTTTTAGTTAACTCGGCAAACCATGATAGCATCAGCTATGTCAATATGCTGTTTAAAAGAAAAATGACTTCATCTTCAAATATCTTTCTTATCTGTCTGGACGCTGTTAAAGCCAAAAAATTTACCTTATCTTCAAATAGTTTGCAAAAAACTCATCCTATTGAGAATAAAAAACAAAACAGGTCAACATTAAATAATGATGATGTCACCAGAATTTGTGTATATAAACTCATATAATCTTTTCAAATTTTCATTCTGATTATTCTCATTAGTCTGATCTGACCTAGAGGCTGAAGCCTTACCTATAACATTTTAATTTTAGAAGCAGTAAACTACAGTAAGAATATCTTTCTCTTCTCCTTTGAGCCCTGCTTTCTTCAGAGAACTTAGTCTTAAAATAGAAAAAAATAATTTCCCGATACGCTACAAGAAGAATCGGGGAACCATTAGATTATATATTTAATAAGTTTCACAGAATCCTCCGAGCAACTACAAGAAGAAATCGGAGTGTAGTATGAGAGAAACTACTGCTATACGGTACCAGCTACTCCAGAGTGAGAGCGGGGAATCCAAAAGGCGGGACATTTATGGTCTCCTCCCCATGGGACTCTGACGCTCTTGAAGTTGTTGTCATTGATTTTTTGTTTTCATCTTTGAAAAGATTATGTATTGAGTAAGATGCATGTATGTGTAGTGAAGAATACTGAGAGAAGTGTGTGTTTGAGAGCATGCTGAACTGCTCAGAGGGTAGATGAGACATGGAAAAAGATCGGTGTACATATTTTGATTTAATTTGTTGATATCCTTTTTATATTTTTTTACTGTTCATTTATTTTATAAATCATTTTAGAGTTTTGACTCATTTATTTAGTAATTATTATTAAATGTTTATTTACGTGTTTTAATTTTATAAATTATACACTGGGGAACAAAAAATTTTTTTTTTCTTGGTGCCTGAGATTTTAGAACTTATCCTGGATATTTTCATGCCACTGATTCATAAAATATCATCCATTTTGTTCTAGCAGCTCTAGTTTTTGAGATATTGCATACGTCATTACCTACTTTATTACCCTTCTGGAACGGTATTATGAGTTGCTCGTAAATCTAAATGCATCTGTATAATTAAATTGTAGCTATGATTTTGCTGATGTTGCTGTTTTGCATGTGTATTGTACATGTACTAACGTGAATTCTTTCCTGTTACAGGTGTTGACATGGCTTCATCACGAAGAAAGTGTTTAAATCATCGAGATGTGTTTTGTTTTATCTGCGGAGAGTACACGTTCATTGAACAGAAAAACTATTACTGATTTTGTGAAAAAAGCTTATTTTGCCTATTTCAAAGTACAACTAGGGGACCAAGATAAGCCATGGGCTCCTCATTTTGTGTGTAAAACGTGTACGGAGCATCTGCGGCAATGGACCAACGGAAAGAGGAGGTGCCTGAAATTTGGTATACCAATGGTATGGAGAGAACAGAGAAACCACAGTGATGACTGTTACTTTTGTTTGGTGAATATAAAGGGCATCGATGGACGTAACCGGAGTAAATGGACGTATCCTGACATAGACTCAGCTAGACGGCCTGTTTCACATTCAGATGAGATATCTGTCCCATCATTCAGCCATCTTCCAGAGCTCCCTCAAGAAGATGATGAATCTGCTACTGACAAAGAAAGCATATGTGGGCAAAATGACAGTGATTTCGAAGGACCGTCATCAGTTGCAGAAGGTTTTAGTCAACACGAATTAAACGACCTCATAAGGGACTTAAGTCTTTCGAAAAAATCGTCTGAATTGTTAGCTTCCAGGCTGGGAGAAAAAAATTTACTGCTGCCGGGAACCAAAATCACGTTATATCGCGACAGAGAAAAGGATTTACTGCCCTTCTTCTCAAAAGAGAACGATTTAGCTTTCTGCAACAATGTGCGCGGATTGCTGATGAAAATGGGCATATCGGAATACACACCAAGTGAATGGCGGTTATTCATAGATAGCTCCAAACGGAGCCTAAAATGTGTTCTTCTACACAACGGCAACAGATACAGATCAATCCCAATTGGTCACTCAGTCGGTATGAGAGAAGAGCACGGGACAGTCGCCCTAGTCCTAGAAAAGATATCATACCGAGACCACCAATAGGTGATCTGTGTGGATCTGAAGATGGTGAATTTTCTCCTGGGCCAGCAGAGCGGGTACACCAAGTACCCGTGCTTTATATGTCTCTGGGACAGTAGAGCTAAAGATGAACACTGGGTGAGAAGACAGTGGCCTCTGAGAGAAAACATGGTGGTTGGAGAAAAAAATATCATCAAAGAAGCTTTGGTTGACAGAGAAAGGATCATATTGCCACCACTGCACATCAAACTAGGTTTGATGAAACAATTTATAAAGGCTTTGAACAGAGATGGGACGTGTTTTGGCTGCATATGTAGAAAATTTCCTGCGCTGAGCATGGAAAAGCTGAAGGCAGGTATTTTCGATGGACCGCAAATCCGGGAACTCATGAAAGACCCGCGTTTCCAAGATTCAATGGACAACATTGAGGCACGTGCGTGGTCATCGTTTAGTATGGTTGTGAAGAGTTTCCTTGGGAACTATAAGGCCGATAACTACGGTGAACTAGTGGAGAATATGCTCGCTTCTTTTTGTAAACTTGGCTGTAAAATGAGCATCAAACTGCATTACCTCCACAGTCATTTGGATCGTTTCCCAGATAACCTCGGTGATCTAAGCGAGGAACAGGGTGAACGATTTCACCAAGAACTAAGGACCATGGAAGAACGGTACCGCGGACGATGGGATACTCACATGATGGCAGATTACTGCTGGAGCATCCAACGCGAATGTCCTGGCACATCTCATCGCAAGAAATCTCAGAAACGCGGTTTATGTGAGATGTCTCAATGAAAGAACTTTTTTTGCCGTTCGTGTCTCAAGCTTGTTTGAATTTAAGAAATATTTTTCGTACCTTATGCTTGTTTGATGTTAATACACTATTTTTGCTGACATTCATCATACTTTTGTATTCAATTGACAAAAACAGTGATTGCCAGTCAGCAATTATATAATATTATATACATTATATAGAAATATATATAGATATATATCATATCTTGATAAGCAGAGCTGATGGAGAAAAACTAATGTCATTCTTAGAATCAGCGACCTCAATATACCCAGAAACAGGTCTAACATCTAAGTCACCAAAAGTTGTGTTCCCCACTGATTTAACACGTGTGCTTTAAATAAATTATTTTTGCATTTAATGTTGTGCTTGTCATTTTCTTTTAACTTTTGAATGACTGAGTGTGTGTGTGTGTGTGTGTGTGTGTGTGTTTGTGTGTGTGTGTGTGTGTGTGTGTGTGTGTGTGTGTGTGTGTGTGTGTGTAGAATTCTTGTCTGGACGTGATGTACAGACTCCACACAGTTTGTGGATGAGATTATGAATAATTGTGTTTGGTTTGGATTTCCTGTCTGGACCACAAACCGGTTTCATTATTCGTTATATTTAATCTCTTTAGTTGCCTGCAAACGATGCTATCGTGAACACGTACTCAGCTGCTGAACATTTACGTCTAAATTTAACCATAATTACCTGTATGTGTGTGTGTGTGTGCTTATACATCTCAACCAAATTTAAATTTTAAATAATGTTGTCTGCCTCTGAGTTTCTGAATTTGCGTGTACTTTCGTAAAGTGGTACTCCGTAAAATCTGAAGAAGAAGTGAATACCGGACGTACGTCCTATCACGCGTCTTTTGAAGTTTTTAAATAGGCTTTAATTCATGCAAGAATGACGCATCAGAATACTCAAGTGCTTTATGGTTATTCTTACTTAAGTATCACAGGGATCTATAATGCTAAAGATCTCCTAAAGTATGTGACAATTTTAAGTTGTGTCAAAGAATATAACTACAGTGAAGCAAAAGTTCAATCAGTGAAGAAAAACAAAGACTCTGGATTGCGAAACTCGTTGACGAATAGTACGATAAAACATTACGCCATGTTACACATCGCCGATTACACACCTGCAATAAGAAAACAACTTAGTGATCATGGACAATATAAAATACTTTTACCACTACATCAACATTTACCACTATAAGGTGAATAATGAATTCATATCTAATAGAACCTAGTGACGAGTAACTTTTGTCTCCCAGAGTGGAACGGTATGGATACACCAATTTCTCGAATCGGACACATCAATGTTAAATGATTTACTATCGAATAATTTAACGTGTTAAGTAATTTTGTGTATATACTTTTTCCCCAACCAAAACGACATTCTTACGTCGAATCATATCCTTACATGTTTCGTCCGGCGCAGCCGAATCGCCGAGGGCGTGCTTCGATCCTATGACGTATAGCTTACCACCACTTCAGCGTCACAAACTGAAACAAACAACCTATCTCTCAACTGCATCTGAGCTTTTTTTTTATGCATGAAAGAGCGTCTGATCTGCTATCCAGATTCCCGCTTGCAGCTAAGAAATGTAAGTTTTCTGAATGTTGATTAAAGTCGGAAATCTTTGAATTGGTTGAGAAGTAGATGGATAAGAATTATAAAGTACCAGTTAGGTTAGATTAGTTTAGGTTAGGTAACTATACTCTATATTCAACTGGCACTACCTGTTGGCACTCAATCTTGGAACAAAAATTACCTCTGACGAGAAAGCTTTACGTTTTCCCTCGAGTGTTGAAATGAATCTTGGACGGTAACTTTGTACATACACGCGTGCACACACACACACAACACACACACATATATATATATATATATATTCATATATATACAGGGTTTCCTATAAGTCTGGTCTCATAGGAAAGACAGACAGCCCAATAAACCATAAAATATTATGTTCAGCGATGTGGCGTGTTTCCACCTGAACGGATACTTAAACCGACACAACACCTTGTACTGGGCACAGGATAATCCTCATGCCGCTGTTGATGCTTATCACCAAACTAACTCAAAAGTAATGGTGTGGTGCAGCATTCATGGAAATCTTGTTTTGGGACCAGTATTTCTAGAAGGAGGACTTAATGTCTAACGACATCTGCAGTTGTTGCATGATATGTTGGAACCATATTTGGACGAAATGCCACTCACAGTGCAACATTGGTTTTACTTTCAGCAGGAAGGAGCACCACTTATTTTGGCCGTGAGGTGCGACGTTGGTTAGATGAAGTTCTCCCTGAGCGATTGATTGGGCGCAGGGACCAATCGAGTGGCCACCGAAATCCCTGGACCTCACACCCTTACATTTTTTCTCTGGGGTCACCTTATGTCTGTTGTGTCCATTGACCGTCCACGTACCATTGAAGACCTTAAAGAAAATATCCTTGCTGTTTGTGCCCAAATCACACCAGAAACTTTGACACGTGTGCGCTTAAGTTTGGAACATCGTATGAACATGTGCGAACAAGAAGACATAAATTTGAACATTTGTTTTCATTCTAATGTATTACTTTTGTAAATTTAATTTAAAATAAATTTTTCTATGAGACCGGATTTATGGGACACCCTGTATATACTGTATATATACACGGTGAACCAAAAGTAGGTGGACAGTAGGTTGAATACGGTTTGTGTTATATTATATTATAACTATGGTGTTCATTATAACTATGGTGTTTGTGTTTTATTATATTAAATATTATAACTAAATTTATTTAAATTTTATTTTGTATTATAGTATACAAAAAAATTAAATATGTATTCTCAAAATAAACGTTATCATTTACTGTCCACCTACATTTGGTTCACCCTATATATATATATATATATATGTGTGTGTGTGTGTGTGTGTGTGTGTGTTAGTGGTGGACCGGATATCCGCATCCGCGTCATTTTTAACATCCGCATTCGCACTTCTGACTGCGGATGTTATGCGGATATTACCTCTAATAAATTATGTATTTTACAATTAAATTAGCTTATAAAGTATCATAGCTTATAAGGCCCAGTCATGTACATTTTATGTAAAGTATTAATTACACAGCTCAACAAAAAAAATTTTTGTTTCGTTGCCAAGGAAATTCTTACGAATTTAGGGTATTTTGGGGTTTCTGAATTCCAAAATGAAAGTAGTTTTTCCGATTTGTTTCTTGTTCTTGAGATAATGAATACCCTCAATTAATAGGAAACGTAACCATAACGCGTGCATATGGGAAACTACCGGAACATTCTAGATGGTGAGACACGCGAATATTCTTAGTGTTTACTCCGCGATCATTCTAGAATATTCCCCCCTCCGTATATAAGTCATCGGACACCCAACCAGTAGTCAGTTGACAGTTGGCAGTGGAGCGGTACGTGTTGTCTGTTGTGTTTTTCGTGTTTCTCGTCCGTGTAATGTATTTGTATACATGTACTTAGTGTACATAAGTCAATATGAAATGAACTTATAATTTTATTGTTTTCTTTTTTCAGAGAAATATGAGTTCTTCACGAAGAGGCTGCTTAAACAATCCTAATGTATTCTGCTACATTTGCGGCGAATACACTCTGCAAAAACAAAGAAAAAACATCACAGACTTTGTAAAGCAAGCTTATCTTGCGTATTTTGGCGTGGCGCTTGGAGACCAAGACAAGTCCTGGGCTCCCCATAAGGTTTGCAAAACCTGTGTAGAATGCTTACGACAGTGGAAAAATCGAGAAAGGAAAAGTTTAAACTTCGGTGTGCCTATGGTGTGGCGAGAGCCGAAAAACCACCACGACGATTGTTATTTCTGTGTGGTTAATGTGAAAGGTTTCAATCGATAAAAGAAATTCAAGTGGGATTATCCCAATTTGGAATCAGCAAGGCGACCTGTGTCACACAGCGAAGACGTTCCCATACCAGTGTTTACCACACTGCCCGACCTTCCGTTGTCAGAATTTGAAGAAATTCAGGACTTAGGTGGTAGTAGTGGAAGTGACTATGAAGGAAGCATTTCAACACCTCAGCAGTTCTCCCAAGACGGACTCAATGATCTGATACGGGACCTCAGTCTGTCAAAGCAAGCATCTGAACTTTTAGCATCCAGACTAAAAGAAAAGAACTGTCTACAGCCAGAAGCTAAAATAACAGGTTATCGGACAAGAGAGGCGGGACTTCTTCCTTACTTCAGCCAAGATGAAGAACTTGTATACTGCAATAACATCCCTGGACTTGTTCTTCAAATGGGACTGGAATATCGACCAGGAGATTGGCGGCTTTTTATAGACAGCTCCAGTAGAAGCTTGAAATGTGTTTTATTGCACAATGGTAACCGATATGCATCTCTTCCAATTGCTCACTCAACAAAACTTAAAGAAGAATATGAAAATATCAAAATGGTCCTGCAGAAACTCTGCTATCATGAGCACCAGATGCCTATTTGTGTTGATCTAAAGATGGTAAACTTCTTGCTTGGGCAGCAAAGTGGATATACGAAGTACCCTTGTTTCATCTGTTTATGGGATAGTAGGGCAAGGCAAGATCATTGGAAAAAAGTGACATGGCCTTCAAGAGAAAACATGACTGTAGGTGCAGCGAACATCATTAACAAGCCTTTGGTTGACAGGGAAAAAAATTATCTTCCCACCACTTCATATCAAGCTGGGACTAATGAAACAATTTGTTAAGGCCTTGGACAAAGATGGCGATTGCTTCAAATACATTTGTAGATCGTTCCCTGGACTAAGTATGGAAAAACTTAAAGCTGGAATCTTTGATGGCCCTCAAATCCGGACACTTATCAAGGATTCTAATTTCACAAAATTTATGTATGGTGTTGAAGCTTCTGCCTGGTGCAGTTATGTCTCAGTTGTCAAGAACTTCTTGGGTAACCACAAAGCAGACAATTATGAAGAACTGGTGCAAAACATGCTCACAAACTTTGAAAAGTTGGGTACTAATATGAGCATAAAGGTACACTTTCTCCATAGCCACTTACACAGATTTCCAGATAATCTTGGTGATTTTAGCGAGGAACAAGGGGAGAGGTTTCATCAAGATATCAAAGTGATGGAGGAAAGGTATCAAGGCAGATGGGACAGACACATGATGGCAGACTATTGCTGGAACCTCCAACGTGATTGTCCTGATAACCCACATAAAAGAGAATCGTACAAACAGAGATTTACTATACATTAATTGTAATTATGCGAATCAGCTTACTGTGTTTATTTGTTATTATACCGAATAAAATGCCATTATGTATTTCATGTGTTTACTTTTGTATGATTTGAGACAATTTCAATGCGATTTGTAAGTAGGCTCCGCCTGAACATTAAATTTTTTGCATTTTTACGTGTTTCAGTGGGGTACCAATTATCTCATAAATTAGAGCCAATCTAGCAAAACCGATGTCATATTCGGAATCAGCACCACAAAGTTACCCCAAAATCACTCTAATATGATTGGCAATAAAATGAGTGTTGACCAGTGTTATTAATGAACAAACAAATATATAAACTTCAAAATATAAATACCTGGTAACACAGAAAATTGAATGAAACTTGTTTCATTCAATTTTCTGTGGCTGAAACTCATGAGAAAGTTATTATTTTTATCATAATGAAAACATTAATATTAATTCTAATTCTTATGCATTGCCTGCCATAATAGTAATATCACGAAATTTGAAAAATTGTCATACATTCATAATTCTATATTATATTGATAGATTAACTAAATATCCGCATCCGCAAATATCGAAATTAAAGATCCGCATCCGCATCCGCAGATGTTGAAAAACTGACATCTGGTCCATCACTAGACTGTGTATATATATATATATATATATATATATATATATATATATATATGCTGCAAACCCAAAGGAAAAAGAAAAAACGATTCCAAGGCCTTTCGTGTATTCAGAGCTGCACCTCGTCAGGGAATGAAGAGAGAAGGCAAGATGCCCATAAATATATACAACGTAGTGGAAACCAACATAATGAGCACATACTTAAAAAGAGTTAATGAGAGGCAAAAGGAATTTTAGAGAGAGAGGGTCTTTAGCTTCACTTGTACAGAACAAGTTCCTTATGGTCATATTCGTTTTAGCACAAAGGCTTCGAGATTGTTTTTTTATATCCGAGTCATCACTTAAGGAGCTGGTGATAGTTTGACACAAATACTTAAACTATTGTACTTCTTCACTTACTTCACATCTCATTTTAAACTTAATATCAGCTGGCTGATTACAGCTTTTAGGATGAAATTGCATAACCTTAGTTTTTGTAACATTAAAAAGAATATCATGTTTCTGTGAATACATTTCGCAGACTTTTAGTAGCCGATCCAGACCTTTAACAGAGGGACTTATTAACACCATATCATCGGCATAAACTAAGTTATTTATCCTTGTGTTATCTATAAAACATCCCACTGTTGCCTCATTAAGTGAAGCAATTAATCCATCAATGTACTCATTAAACAGCATAGGAGAGAGCAAAGAGCCTTGTCTCACCCCGCAAGAGGAGCCAAAACATTCAGACAGTACATTGCCCCACCGAACGGTAAAACATTGGTGGGAATACCAAAATTTCAATAATTTTAATGTGTACATGGGAACCTTCCTGTCTTCTAGTTTTTTAAATAAATTATTGTGGTTCACTCTATCATATGCCGTACTTATATCTAGGAAACAGTTATAAATAGTTGAATTAGTGTCAGTGTATGTAGATATTATTTCCTTAAGCAGATAGATACATAGGTCAGTGGAGTGGGGCCTTTTAAAACCAAACTGATTAGATGTCCATAGGTAATCATTTAATCGGAGTAACAAAAGTTTTTCTAGTTGTTGTTGCTGTTTAGCCGATCAGCCCACCCTGATCGAGCAAGCCGGCGGCACGCAGGTAACCGATCGCCCTCTCCGGAGTGGACCAGAGGTTCAGCGCACTAGTGATGTTGTGTTGTGTTCGTTGTTGTGCTAGAGCTGTACAGTCTGTCATAATGTGTTCAATTGTTTGTGGTGTGTCCTGGCACAGGTGGCAGGTGTCGTCTATGGAGTTGTCTAGTCTGTGTTTATATGTCCGTAAGTTGGGGTGATGTCCACATCGGAATCGTGCTAAGTTAACTTGATCCGATCTGCTCAGGCTGATCTCTGACCTGTTAATGGGTGGCGGCTTCGCACCTAGGACCGCATTCGGACCGAGTCGTGTCAGTGCTTTGTGGGTTAGGTGTGTGTGTATGTGTTTTCTGTACTGTGTGATGTCTGTGGGGCGTGGTATGGAATGGAGTATTTGGTTATAATGTCTCTCTGGTGTTACCTTAATGGTGCGAGGTGTTGGTGCATGATTGTACATGTAGTGGCAAGGGTGTTGTGGGTTAGTTGTCGCTGCTGCCATGAATTGTGTTCCCCTCATGTCTAAATGTTCCCTAACTTTCAGTATTTTTGTTTCTGTGTGCAGGTGTTCTATTGGTGTTGTTTGAGTGCATCCTGTAATGATACGAAGTGCGTTGTTTTGTATTGTCTGTAAGGTGCTCGGACTTTTCGTCGCCGGACTTTTCGTCGCCGGACTTTTCGTCGCCGGACGTTTCGTCGCCGGACGTTTCGTCGAACGGACGTTTCGTCGTCGGACGTTTCGTCGAACTGACGTTTCGTTGAACGGACGTTTCGTCGACAGACGTATCGTCAAATGGCTATTTCATATTTCTACCACCCCCATCTCAGATAATGTAATGGTGCAATTAGAGGTTAATCAACCAACCAGGTAATTGCGCACTTAGAGGTTAATAAACCAACCAGCGTCCACAGCCGGGTAAAGTTTACGTTCCCCCTACATTATCCTAGTGTAGTTTACATTCCCCTACATTATCCTACTGTAGTTTGCGTTCCCCAACTTTGTCCGCGTATACCTAATCAAATAAAACGTTAAAACTAACGAAAATATTACGACTTAACCTAACCAATCGTCAATATATACTGTATATATATGTATATATATACACACTGTATATATATTGATGATTAATTAGGTTAAGTCGTAATATTTTCGTTAGTTTTAACGTTTTATTTGATGGATTCATTTAAAAAATGTCTCCTAAAGATCCTAGTGTAGTTTACGTTCCCAAACTTTGACCTAGTGTAGTTTGTGTCCCCTTTTGTGTCGGGGAAACGTAAACTACAGTTGCTCATAATATATTAATATAATATATTAATATATAAATAATATAATTACTAAATAAATATATAATTACCAATATATATACCTAAATACCTAAAAGCAATACCTAAAAGCTATTGCACATAATTTGTAAGTTTATAGGGGCACAATTTTAAAATTTCTTTCTTCCGAAATTTAAATAAATATATTTTATTTTTAAATGAAAATACAGTTCTTTCCAAAAAAAAATCCCGTAAAGGAAAATAAACCTCCTTTTAAACAAATTCATTTTATTTTTACATGAAAATGAAGTTCTTTTAAAAAAAATCTTTCAACGAAACGTCCGTTCGACGAAACGTCCGTTCGACGAAACGTCCGTTCGACGAAACGTCCGTCGACGAAACGTCCGTCGACGAAACGGCCGTCGACGAAACGGCCGTCGACGGTCTGTAAGGTGTTTATGTGTGTGTTTGAGATAATGGATGCCCAGCATGGGCTAGCATAGTCCATAACTGAGCGAATATATTGTTTGTATATGAGTGATGTTGTTTCCTGCTGGTGTCCAAAGTTTGTGCCTGTTAGTACCCTAAGCGTGTTAAATCTTGACGTACATTTGTTTTTAATGTCCTGAATGTGGTTTGCAAAAGATAATGACGTGTTGTATGTGACCCCAAGTATTTTGGTCCTGTGAGTGTGTGGAATGTTGATGTTGTTTAGTTTAAGCTGTGGAATTACCTGGTGTTCTTTTGTGTTGCTTGTAAGGAAGGTGATGGTTGATTTTGTGGGCGCTACGTTGAGTCTATTGTGTGTGAGCCAGTCTTGTATACTGTTTATGTATGTCTGTAGGTTATTTGTAGCGGTGTCGATGTTGTTGTGGGTGGATGTTAGAGTGATGTCATCTGCATATGATGATAAGGTAAACTTGTTATCTATGGGTTTTGGAATGTCATGCATGTATAAGTTGAAGAGTGTTGGTGAAAGGAGCCTTGAGGGACCCCGTTCGGAAAAAATTTGTTTTTGGATGACTTGCCATTAAATGTGACATTTGAGTATCTTCCCGAAAGACAGTTGCTCATCTACCTTTTGGTGTTATTGTGCATGTTTGTGTTGAGTATTTTGTTTATGAGAGGGAAGCGTGGGATAGCATCAAATGCTTTACTAATGTCTATTGTTGCTAATAGTGTACGTTGAGCTGGTCGTCTGAAGTTGATGCCATCCATGATGTGCTGCGTGAGGTTAGTGAGTAATGTCGTGGTTGAGTGGTGAGGTCTGAATCCATGTTGAGTAGGCGATAGTGGAATGTGTGGGTTGGTGATTTGCAAGATTAGTCTTTCTGTTACTTTGAAAGGTGTGCATAGTAAAGTAATGGGTTTATAGGAAGCTGGTTCTGTTGGATTTTTGTTTGGCTTGAGTAGTGTAATAATTTTACCTTGTTTCTGAATAATACAGTGTTGGTAGGAATATGTGCTGATATTTGTGAGAGCTAGTATTCCTTGTGGACCCAAGTGTTTAAGGTGTATGTTAGATATGTTGTCTGGTCCAGTAGCCTTCGAATTCTTAATGTTTTTGATGATCTTGGTGGTCTGGTCTGTATTGAAGGGTGCAATGGTCGTGTCGAGTCTGTAGGTTTTCTTGTGTCTGCCTGTTTGTCTGTCTGCGTGTTTCTGGTTGTTGTCTCTGTTTAAGTGACTTATCTTTGCATAGTGATTAACTAGAATGTTAGCTTGTTGTGTGTATGTTGGGATATTATTTTGGCTGCGACAGATAGCCGCGTGTGAGGTGTGAATGCCGCTGTTAGAGTGGGTAATGCTGTTCATAGTCTGGTATAGCCTGGATGTATCTGTGGAGTGGTTTAGTGTTGTTATGAATTCCCTAAATGTTTCTCTTTGTTTTTCTTTGAGTTTGTTGTTTATTTCTGTGTTAAGATGGTGTATCTTCTGTTTTATGGTTTCTGTGTGTGGTGTTTGTGTGTTATATTTGAGGTTGTTACGTTGCCTTATGAGGTGGGCTATTTCTCTAGTGTAATTTGGGTTGTATTTCCTAATGTTGCCCTTGGGTATGTATTTGTTTGCATTATTGATGATCTGATTAAATGTCTTGAGTGTTGTATTGATGTTTATGATGGGTGTACTGTTTAATGTAGTGAATTGTCCCTCAGTCTGTATTTTGAACTGTTCCCAATCAGCTTTCTTGTAATTTCTGTAAGTGTGCCTAGGGCTGTTGGGGCAGAGTGTAGAATGTGTTGTAATGATGATGGGCAGGTGGTCTGATGACAGTTGTTTTTCTGTTCTCCATTGTGTACAGTATGTGTTGTTAGTGAGGGGAACAGAACGTTATGTGTTGGGAGGAGTTTGAGTATCCTGCTTGATGTGGTATGTGTGTATGTTCTTCTGTATTGTTAAGAATGAAGAGGCTGTTTAGTTGTGTGGCTATGTTGACGCCTCTGGTGTTGTTTTGGTTGTGCAGGTACCAATTAGTGTCTTTGGCGTTGAAGTCTCCTCCTAAGATGACATTAGTGAGAGAGGCCAGATTGTGTAACTGTGGATTGTAATTGGCTGGCACCTGAGGTGAACTATCTGGTGGGATATAAATGTTGATTAGTATGGGGATGTGTTTTGCGCCTGTTTTAATGTTAACTGCCTGTATTTCTATCGTGTTATCTGCTTGGATTGTGTTTGTAATGTTTTGGGTAGCATCAGTGTAGCTAATGCTTTTACGTATGTAAGTGATGAGTCCACCCACGTTACCCCCAGTACGATCTTGACGGATCGCCGTGAAGTCAGGGATGGTGGGTGTTTTGTGTGTGCGTTTTAGTTTTGTTTCTTGTATGAGTGCTACGTGAATGTTTTGTTTGTGTACGAATTCCCTAAGCTGCATGATTTTGTTTGTGAGGCCATCTACGTTGTACTGTAATATGTTAATATTATACTTCTGTATGTGTCTCATGGTGCTATTGTGTCTATGTCTTTGTGTATGGTGACGTGTGTAAGTTGTAGTGGGGCCTGGATTAGTCTTAATGTCGCCAGAGAGTAAGAGTAGTTCGGGGAGCACGCAATTGCTCCCTGTAATTGAAAAAATAGCACGCTGAGAATAGGGCCGGCCCCGAGAGCCGATCGGCACTCTGACCGTGCCACGCAACAGGCCGTCGACTGCCAGTCTGGCCAACCGTAGACAGCCCGCTACACGGAGATTTGAGGAAGTTTGGCCACCAGCGCGTTTTTCTAGTAGTTTCGAGAAGCAGGAAGCGACAGCAATAGGCCTGTAATTATTTTTGACCAGGGGCAAGATATACAGTATACGCTCATGAACTCTGCAGGGATATAGCTATGAGCAAGCATGGCTGATAAGAGCAATGATATATGCAGACATACCAAGTAGACGTGTATATATATATATATATATATATATTACATATTGTCGCCTGTCTGTTTGTTTGTTTGTATGTTCTTTATGCAAGCGCAAACCGTTTGACCTAGAGCTACCAAATTTGGCACGGGAACCTCTTATGGGATGAAGAATGTTAATAAATTAAATAATTAAAATTACTGGGCCCGAAGGCCCCAGCACCGCGATTAAACTACAGAAAAACGCAGCCGTGAAAATTTTGAGCTTCACATTGTGTCAAGATTTCTGAATGAATCTTAACATTTTCATGACTAATTATTTGGTCAATAAAACTATAGAAAAGAACACAGTCATGAAAATCTTGAGCTTCACATATAATTATTTTTAGGACGACTTCAAACCGTTTCACCTAGAGCTACCAAATTTGGCACGGGAACCTCTTATGGGATGAAGAATGTCAACACAGAGTCGGTCAGCCTGTCTGTTTGTCTGTTTGTGCGAATAGTTACAGGAAGTTAACGTGGCAATGTTTTTTTGCAGTTTTTGAAAATCCCAAGAACTTTACCATGCCATCAAAGAAACGGGCAAGTTTGGGCAGATCTACATCAGCAGCCAGAAAAAATAAAGAAGCCCGGAAGCAGGAAAGCTCACAATAAAGACAATCACGTCTTGAAGTTGACCGTGAACGACATGCAACAGCCAGAGCAAGAGAAAACCTCCAAGAAAGACAATCACGTCTTGAAGCTGTCCGAGAAAGTGTAGCAGCTACCAGACCAAGAGAAACACCCCAAGAAAGACAATCACGCCTTGAAGCTGACCGTGAACGACATGCAACAGCAATGTGAAATTTATCCCGGGCAACGCCGGATACCTCAGCTAGTGTGTATATATATATATATATATATATACACTAGTGGTGGACCGGATATCCTCATCCGCATCATTTTTAACATCCGCATTCGCACTTCTGACTGCGGATGTTATGCAGATATTACCTCTAATAAATTATGCAATTTACAATTAAATCAGCTTATAAACTAGCTTATAAGGCCCAGTCATGCACATTTCATGTAAAGTATTAATTACACTGTACAAAGTGGAAAAAAACGGAAATGAGATCGTCATTTTTATGGCTAATTATATGCGTAGATTGCGAAAATAGCACTCATTTATTTGTATCACCCACCGATTTTATGAAAATGACCCTATTTCATTGTATCATTTTGAGAACCACTGGTTCTCTGAACGCATCTTTTACATTTTGTTCAGTCATGCATATGCTGTGGTGGTGGTGTTCGGCTCTGTGTTTCCACTTTGATTTTATGAAAAATTTCTTTCATTAATCATTTAAAACAAAATTGTCAGCATATTTTATCATAAATCGGTGCTATAAGTGAGTATTATTGAATAACAGCTATCAAATTATGTATATTTCACCGACAACGTCTATATTGTGTGAAATTGCAAATTGATCTATCATTTTCTTATTTTACAGGTTTTTATTGATGTTATGCTACAGTGCCTAGAGAGTGCAAAAATTCGCCAGACAATTTTTGTTATATCTGTGGGACATTAACGTTAAAACAGTATAAAAGGAAGTTGACTTCTGTGAAAAAGCCTTATGAATTATACTTCGCACGCATAGTCTTCCCAAAGCTTCGTTCTGCTATGCGTCCTGTGGAACATTCTACAGATATACCCATCCCTTTTCCTCCAGCTGAAATACCGACCGATAACACAGACTCTGACAAATCGGAATCAGACGGCGAATGCTATGAAGCTCAAGTCGAGTCCAAGAAAGAAAAACATCTCATCACGCAGCCTGAACTCAATGATTTGTCCGTGATTTAATACTTACCAAGCAAAAAGTGAACTGCTGGCCTCACGTCTACAAGAATGGAATCTGCTGGCGGAAGACGTACGAATTACAGCATTCCGAAAGCGCTCCTTGGATTTGCAGGAATATTTCACAATGAAGAACAATCTTTGTTATTGCATTGATATACATGGTCTGTTCGATGCTCTGGGTTTGTGCTATGAACCGAATCAGTGGAGATTGTTCATTGATGCATCTCTGTACAGTGTTAAGGGTGTACTGCTACACAATGGGAACACAATGCCTTCCGTTCCGATCGCTCATTCAGTCGTCTTGAGAGAAACGTATGACAATGTTGCTTTTATTCTGGACTGTATAAAATACAATGAACATGATTGGCTTATCTGCGCAGATTTGAAGGTTGTAGCTATTCTCAATGGATTGCAAACTAGCTATACGAAATACATGTGTTTCCTATGCAAATGGGATAGCCGAGCAAGGTCTGAACACTACACACGCTCAGTATGGCCGCCGCGAGACAATTCCTCACCTGGCTCTCACAATGTTATTCACGAACCACTAGTACGAAAGGAAAAGGTTATCTTGCCGCCACTCCACATAAAACTAGGGCTGATGAAACAATTTGCAAAGGCGTTGAAACAGGATAAGCCTGCCTTCAAATATCTAAAGGAAAAATTCCCAAAAATAAGTGATGCCAAGATTAAAGAAGGCATATTCGTCGGCCCTCAAATTCGCCAACTCATGCTAGACGAACACTTTGAAGCGTGATGGATGAGGTTGAGTTGGCAGCCTGGCGTCCATTCAAAAACGTGTGCAGCGGTCTACTAGGAAGACTAAATACGACAACTATGCTGTACTTGTGGATCAACTTATCAACTCATACCAACGTCTCGGATGTAAGATGTCATTCAAAATTCATTTTTGCATCCACATCTCTCATTCTTTCCGGAAAACGCATCTTCTGTTAGCGACGAACACGGGGAGAGATTCCACCAGGATATAGCCACAATGGAGAGCCGATACAAAGGGAAGTGGAGTTGCTATGTGGCCGATTTCTGCTTGAATTTAAAGCGTGACCAACCAGAAGCATCACACAAACGCCAGCATAAATACAAATAATGAGTTGAAAACAGTATAATACGAGAGCTTTATGTTAATTTTGTGCATATATGTTGAAGTATAGCAATAATTAAACTGTTCCATATGATAAAGCCTATCTGTTTATCAATATATTCCTATGTTTTGGTATGAAGATTTTAAGCAGTCATTACAAAAAAACGTGACGTGATAGAAAAAAACTTTTTCAGATTTGGAATCAGCACACTCGAAATATTAAGAATGACCGAATGTTATTCCCGTTTTTTTTCTGAACCAAAAATTTGTTTGTTGTACGGTGTTATTAATGAACAAATAAATATATAAACCTCAAAATATAAATACCTGGTAACACAGAAAATTGAATGAAACTTGTTTCATTGAATTTCTGTACTAAACTCTTAGAAAGTTATTATTTTTATCATATAAAACATTAATATTACGTAATTTTAATTCTTATGCATTGCCTGCCATAATAGTAATATCACGAAATTTGAAAAATTATGTCATATATTCATAATTCTATATATATTGATAGATTAACTAAATATCCCCATCCGCATCCGCAGACGTTGAAAAAATGACATCCGGTCCACCACTATACACACACATATATATGATGCAAACCCATAAGGGAAAAAGAAAAATGACTCCAAGGCCTTTCGTGTATTCAGAAGTACACCTCTGAATATACGAAAGGCCTTGGAATTATTTTTCTGTTTCCTTGTGGGTTTGCATCATTCATTCACTTCACGTTTTTAATTGTGAAATTCATCCCATATATATATATATATAGAGATCCTGATAGAAAAATTAGAAAAGACGTTTCTTTGCCCTATCTTCTCAATTTGTCACCCTGAATAACAAAAAATAATGAGAGTTTACAATATTTTGTCTAATAATATTATAGCTTTGGAATCTATGCAGACTCGTATTTATAAAATAAAATCTTAGTGGTTCGTCAACTGTCTCTGTTGAACTAAAAGAACGAGTAAATGCTACATTTTATTTTAATTCATCAAAATATTTAATCAAAATAAGTAAAATATACTTAGTAATGGAGGATGTTCCGAGAAGATGGACACATTTGAATTAGATTTCAAATTTTTCTAACCATTTGGTATTTTCTTTGCAGGCTAATATTGTACAAGGTTGGGAGTTTCATCTGAAATGGATAATTGACAACTAGCTCATCGCAGAAACACTGCACAGCTATTTTTAAGCAGGTTCCATGTGGAAGTACAACGAGCATTTCGACGAGATTTAGGAGTGAGAAATGACCATTCCGCAACAGAATGCTGCAGTGTGTCGAGAGATTTCGCGAATCAAGATCGCTTGGTAATACCAGAAGACCTGGCTGAATGCGAACTGCATGGGGACGAGAGAAACAATAGCGGTAATTTAGCAATTCAGTAATTCAGCAATTCAGCAATTCAGCGCAACCAATCCAAGTCAGTTCTTCGCCTCTCGCAAGAAGTTGGAACGAAAAACACACACAGAAATTTGAAATAAGCATTGAAGCTTTTCCCTTATAAGGTACAGGTAGAGCGGCAATGAAAAGACAAAGAATGGGGTGGCGTCGTTTACACTTTTGTCAAATTCTTTTTGAAATGGCGGAAACAATTGGTTCATTTCCGATGAGACAGACGCACCTCTCCTTAAATGGATATTGCCGTTACTAGTGTGATACCCCCCCCCCCCCCCCCTTCACAGAAAATAAAGACTTCCTGCAACTTTTTATGCACAGAAATATTATATTAAATTGTCTCAAACCACTCAAAAAAGAATTTTCAATACCAAGGAGTACAAAGGACACCAAACAGCGACAAACCGGCTAGTCCCTGCAAGGCTGCCTGTTTAAGAAGGAAGGTTAAAAGATGCAAAAAAATTTAAGAAAAGTTAATTTTTAAAGCAAAGCAAAGAAGGGAGGTTGAAAAGAAGGAAAAATATTAGAGATAAAGTGAAAATTTTAAAGTAAAGAGGAGGGAATCTAAGAGAAAAACCTACAATACTTTTATGCGGCCACAAATGCTTCCAACCGGGAGTTTAAGGCAAGATAAGCATCTAGTCTCTTTTTAAAGGATTCGACCGAATTACTTTGAATCACGATGGCTGGCAATCCACTCCACTAATTAACTATACGATTAAAGAAAAAATATTTAGCTTCATTCGAATTAAAACGTTTTACCCACTAATTTCAAAACATTACTGCGAGTTCTATCTACATTTCTTGACATTATTAAAATCTTTAATTATTTAAACACCTGGATGAAATCCCCTCGAATACGCCTTTTTACAAGTGAGAATAAATTTAACGTTTCTAAACGGGCAACGTATTAATTGTTTCTAAGTCTAAAAATCATCATGGAGGTCCGGTTACAGTCTCCGACAAAATGATACAATAAATCGGAAGATCCTATTTGCTTTTCTAACCGCTTCAATACATTGTTTACTCGGTTTAAGAGTGTCGGCAACAATAACACTTAAATCTTTTTTTTTTCGTAATACTCGTTTGTGTCTTTTGGTGCCTAGAATACATTTCTTTAACAGTTTTTCTACCAATATGCAATGTTTTACTGTATATTAAAGTTCATTTGCCAAATTTCAGCCCACTCGAGTAACTTTTTAAGATCTTATGGAATCTGCACACATTCTGCCGCCGATTTTATTCGTCGCCCTAGTTTGGTATCATCCGCAAATTTTGAAATTATACTCTTTAATTCCTATGTCGACGTCAGTTATATAGGTAATAAACTGGTTTCAGAACTGATCCCTTAGGCACCCGCTTGTTACATTTTTCCAGTTAGACGCTTTGCCATTGATGACCACTCTTTATGGCCACTATGCCAATTTTCGATCCATTTCAGAACATTATCATCAATTCCGTGAGAATGAAGTTTAGCTAATAATCTTCTACATGGCATTTTATCAAACGCCTTTTGCAAATCGAAATATATAATAACTGTTTTACTCTCTTCATATATATTTACAATATCATTAAAGAAGCCTAGTAAATTAGTAAGACAAGAACGATTACGTCGAAAGCCGTGCTGAGAATCTTTAAATTATTCTTTTTTGTGTTTAAAAGTTTTGTCCCAAACGATCGTCTCTAAGCTTATTAACTACTGAAGCCAGGCTAAAGGGACGATAATTTCATGGAAGCGATTTGTCCCCTTTTTTAAATATTGGCGTTATGTTTGCAAGTTTAAAACCGAACTGAACTTCTTCAGACTATAACGATTTATTATTAAATATATATGTAACAGGAGAGACTACTTCGCAATTAATTTCTTTCAGTACCCTGGACCTGCAGTTTTATTAGGATCAGTTTTGCCAATGGCAGAGAGTACTTCTGTTTCATTAATGGTATAATCGTGGAGTTTTGAATGATTATCATTGGACATGATTACAGGAACGGGAATGTTGTTCATATTTTTCTTAGTAAACACGGGAGAAAAATTTATTCAAAGCTTCCATCATTTGTAAGTCATCGTAAACTTGTTCGTTTTTCGTCTATGAGTGGACCAATATATATATATATATATATATTATATATATAAACAGGAACAATTTAAAGTAACAATTCAAAGTAACAAAGTTAAAATTATAAAAAGTAGCCAAAAAATGTAAAAGCATTAAAACTAAAAGGTAAATAGATGAAATTAAAATAAAGTTACAATTATAAAAAGTAGCTAGGAAAAATATAAAAGCATTAAAACTAAAAGGCAAAATAAAATGAACAAGGACCTTAACTAAAATATAGCAGATCTACCGATGACTCATCAGAATTGAGGTCTGGTTTTAATTTATAAATTAACAAAGATTCCATAATTTTAGGCTTAATGTCAGAGCTTCCGGCAGCAAGTACGGCGAAACTAGACTGAAAATGGGTGGTTATTGTTGTGTGAATGGTTACCTATGAGAGAATTAGGTGGTTTGCCAAGAGGTAAATTTGTAAGGACCTATTTACCGAGATGTTCGTAAGTACGGGATTTTAGGTGTCTTTTAGTCTTACCTATATATGATCCCATACAGTGGTTACACTTGTATTGGTAAACTATGGATGACTTAAGAAGTGTAGGAATAACATCTTTGTATTTAAATAAGTGATAAATCGATTTAGACGGGGTGAATAAAATTTTTATGCATAGTTGTGGGTAGAATTCCTTGAGCAATTTTAAAAGTTTGTTTCTAATGTTAAAACTTGAGGTTCCCATATAAGGTAAAGTGAAATACACGATATCTTTGGGAACTATAATTACGTCTCTATTTGTGGGGTTTATTAGTCTATTTAGGGTTCTGCCTATTGTAGTCTCCACCAATCTAGAGGGGAAATTATTCTTGGTAAGTTTTCGGATGAAATCTACTAGTTCATTGGGTAGTTTAAAATAGTCTATTAGTTAGAGTCGAAATTAAATTTCGTTTGAAACCTAAAGGGATAAAGGAAGAAAAGTTCATAGTAAGACTGGTGAATGTCGACTTTCGGTAAACCAAAGTTTCAAAAGAGGAATTAGTTTTTATTATCTTAATATCCAAAAAGGACAAAGAGCTATTAGATTCAGTTTCTGGAGTAAATTCAATATTAGGGTGCTTAGAATTAACATAATTACGAAACAAAGGGATAAGGTCTGGTGATTTGAACAGGCGAAAAGTGTCATCAGTATATCTTCTATAAAAAACCGGTTTGTAGTTGGAAGGACACTCGTTCAGCCATTTGGCTTCATGATGGCAAAGAAACGCGTTAACTAACGTGGGACCAAAGGGCAGGCCAATTTGAACACCTTCAGTTTGTTTAAAATATTCATCGTTGAATATAAATATAAGGTCTTCCACGAAAAATTTTAGTAGTTCTTTCAATTGGCTTCTATTAAAACCCTGCACCGTATCAGTATTATTAAAAAGATTGTCAATACATATATCAATAGTTTCTGCAACAGGTACATTGGTAAATAAAGATTTTACATCGAAGCTAGCCATTGTGTACGAATTATTATTTAATGATGTATCAGGTTATAACATAAATTCTGCTCGATTAGAAAACGGACGATATATAATATGATAGAATAACCTCAAGATAATGTGAAATAGTTTTAGAAATGTTGCAAAATGCACGCGGCGACAGGTTCGCACAGGTTTTATCACGATACAGAATGATACAGAATGACTTAGGCTAGTGTAGAATTAGGCTAATGAATATTTTCTCTGGTGTTTTTCATACAGTTACAACGCCACCCCTACGATATTGCAGTAATTGAAAAAACATGGAGCCCACGAAAGAGCATATTCGACATGTGATGCTGTACGAGTTCCATAAAGGATCTAACGCTAGTGATTCCGCAAAAAACATTCAAAGAGTTTATGGAAATGATGTTGTGAGCGAATAGATGTGTAGGAGATGGTTTGAGAAGTTCAGAAATGGAGACTTCAGTCTGAAAGGTTATCAACGAACAGGACGACCAAATGAGTTAGATGAAGAGTTGCTGAAAGCAACAGTAGAGGAAAACCCAACGGTAACTGTAAGAGAACTTGGCCTACAACACGGCGTTAGTCATATAACCATTCATCGTCATTTGAAGCTGTTAGGAAAAGTAGTGAAGGTTGGAAAATGGGTTTCGCATGATTTGTCACAAGCGAATCTTCAACATCGAATCGATATTTGCACATCACTGCATTCTCGGCAAATGCAGGCACCGTTTTTGAGTCGAATCGTCACTGGGGATGAAAAATGGGTCCTCTATAACAATATTAAGCGTCGACATCAGTGGCTTAGCCGAGAAACAAAGCCTGAACCTCAGCCAAAGAATGGACCCCATCCAAAGAAAATTTTGCTATGCGTTTGGTGGGATATGCAAGGAATTATTCATCTTGAGCTTCTGCCAGATAACCAAACAATCACAGCTGAAGTCTACTGCCAACAGCTCCAACGATTGAAGATGGTATTACAAGAAAAACGTTGCATTAATTAATCGCAGAGGTGTTCTATTCCACCAGGTTAACGCGCGCCCTCACACTGCTCGAATCACCACTGCCCAATTGGAGGCATTTGGTTGGGAAAAATGCCTCATTCACCTTATTCTCCGGACATCGCACCTTCACGCTACCATTTATTCAGAAGTCTGCAACACCACCTAGATGGACAAAAGTTGCAATCCAGGGAAGCTATCGAAAACGAAGTGATCGCTTTTTTTAAACTCGAAAACAAGGATTTCTTCGAACGTGGCATAAAAAAACTTTTCTACAGGTGGGAGGAGGTTATAGAAAAAGAGAATTATATTAATGATTAATTTGTCATTATGTCATTTAATTTTTGTTGTGAATAAACTAAAAATTCGAGCAAATTTGTCCTTATAAGTCCTTTAATTTTTGTTCTGAATGAACTAAAAATTCGAGCAGAATATATGTTAAAACCTTATAATTTCGCTAACGAAAGAAAAAGAATCCCGTGCTGTATACAAATTATAAGTTATAAGTGATAGTATGGGGACCAAGAATTTTGAAAGGTTATAACTAAAAGTTCCTAGTGCCGATAAAATTCGCCTAAGTGGACAATTAGGTTTGTGTATTTTAGGGAGTCCATACATAATCCCTGGGCTGGATCCAGAAACAAACAATTTGCAAAAAACTGTGTCTGAGATTATATAATATTATTAGATTTAAGTTTTCTAAGATACCTACTAATTTTATCTTCCTGTTTTAAAATTAAAGCAAAAATGTCACCAGTTACTTTAGAAAATCTAGTTACATCATTTAAAATATCTAACATTTTATCGACATAAACATTCCTGTCCAAAAGGACAACACCATTACTTTTGTCTGGTCTTGTAACCACCAATGACTTGTCCGAAGACAGATTTCTTAGACTTTGAAACTCTTCCACCTACATATTAGGTCTATTGCCATAAGAGTTAAAAGCATAAAATGAAAAAATCTAAATGACATAAATTATTAGATAAAAAGTTAAAACCTTTACTATGTGGGTCAAAGTATGACTGTTTAAAGAGGTTCTTAAAAAATAACTCAAAATTGAGGAAATGATCGTAAAAATTAAGCTTCTTTGGAGTAAGAGAGAATTTCAGGCCTTTACAAAGGGCAGATTTTTTAATATCACTGAGGACTTTAGAAGAATAATTAAAGATGAGATCATTAGCTGCTAGATTATTAATTGTATTATATCCTAATTTTTGGAGTTTCCCATTTTGAACAAAATTCACCCTTGCAATACATTTCAAATTACCCTTCTGAATGACATTCAAAAGATGTGTTGAATCTATACCAGACACCAGAGACTTAAGATTAGAAGTAGACTAAGATCCCTATTACATTTATTATTGAGCCTTTTCTTAAATTTAATTTCTGCATCTAGTAATTGTTTTAGACAGTTCCTCTAGGTTTCACTTTTTTGTAAATAAAACCTCAAAAAGCCAGGAATCAGACGCTGGTTTCTGCAGCAAGTAATGTGATTTCAAAACTTGATTAAGGGGAAAGGTGTAGTAATTTTAAGTAAGGTGGATTATATCAATAAAGACCTAAGTATCCTGAATGATACCACTAAGATTTTAAAATTGAATGAAGACCCTCTTAAATTACTTTTGCTCATGGAGGACAAGGTTAATCGCGTTTTGCGTTGACTCTTTACTAATGCTGTTATTAATTAACAAAGATATGCATAACTCCTTGTACACTTCGGGCTCAGCCCTTGGTATTATGTATGGTTTACCTAAAGTACACAAACCTAATGTCCCTATCCACCCTATTTTAGCCGCCTTTACTAGTCACTGCTTTTTTTTAGCTAAGTTTTTAGTCCCATTGCTTTCTAATTTAACAACTAATAATTTTACCATTTTAAATTCTTTTAACTTTGTTCAAGAGATAACTAAAATTCCTAATGCAGCTAAGATGTTTAAGTCCAGTTTCGATGTAGAGTCCTTGTCCTTGTTTACGAATGTTCCGGTACAGAAAAATATTGATATATGTTTGAATGCTTTATTTCCTAGTAGCTCCTCGAAAGTAAACCTATTCAATAAAAATGAGTTCACTTCATTACTCAAGTTGGCTGTAAAAGACACTGTCTTTATATTTGACAATAGACTCTACAAACAAATAGATGGCGTAGCCATGGGTTCCCCTTTGGTTCCCACCTTCACAAACGCCTTCCCTTGTCTTGATGACTGCCTTATTTACTTTAAATCAGTTTTTTTACAATAGATATGAAGATGACACTTTTTTGTTATTCCAACACCCGTCTCAGGTTGACCAATTTTTGAGTTATTTAAATTCCAATCATCCTAACCTTAACTTTACTAAAGAAGTGGGGGAGAATGCCCAGTTAGCTTTCTTGGACATAAATATTCATAGAACTAATAATAATTTTAAAACCTCCATATACCGTAGGAAAATTTTCACCGGTATTGGTACACACTTTTTAAGTGATGTTCCTTTTGGCTTTAAAGTTAATTCTATTAAAACCCTTATTGATGGCGCATTCAAGATCTGTTCTGATTATTTTTCTTTTCATTCTGAGATGTGCTTCTTAATTGATTATTTTAGCTCCAATTCTTATCCAAAGGATAACATAAAACATACGACACAACACAACATCACTAGTGCGCTGAACCTCTAGTCCACTCCGGAGAGGGCGATCGGTTAGCTGCGTGCGGCTGCTTGCTCGACCAGGGTGGGCTGATCGGCTAACCAACAACAACAACATAATGAAGATTTAATATTAGACGTTTTGGAGGTCAAACTCCATCATCAGTTGCTAAAACGCTAAAGGTAAAAGATAAAATTATATAAAACTGGTGAAAGAACAAGAAAAAGAAACTACAATGACGGCACTGTCCTCAATTTCAATTAAGTTTAATAACTACTTAAAATCAAACAAAAACTGAAGTAAATTACAATATATATATATATTATATATATATATAATTATATATATATATATATATATATATATATATATATATACACAAACTCAGAATGGTTCCCTGAGAACATTATATGTTAAACACAGACCGTGCATGGAAGAAGGAACTCTTCTGGGAAAATTAAATCCACTATAGTCCGAATAAGTAATGGTAAATGACAAATACCATAGTTTTTTTTCCTTTTTCATGATTTTAGCCCGACGTGGGCAACGGGTCTCTCGCAAGAGATCCCATAAATATAGCTTCCCTCACCAGCTATCTGCAAAGCAGACAGGATCCAGCTTTGGGACGTGGATCTAGGGTTTAAGCAAACCTAGATCCCTACACTCAGAACCTCTATATAAGTAAAGACTCGTTGCATTCACGTCGTGTTGAATAAATCAAAGAAAAAGGGGGTAACTATTGTATTTTTAGCCAAAAAAACCAAAACTTAAACCTCAACCGGGACATTGAGCGTCCACTTTTCAAGGCACGAAACACGTCCGTTTAGTATACACAAACTCAGAATGGTTCCCTGAGAACATTATATGTTAAACACAGACCGTGCATGGAACAGGAACTCTTCTGGGAAAAATTAAATCCACTATAGTCCGAATAAGTAATGGTAAATGACAAATACCATAGTTTTTTTTCCTTTTTCATGATTTTAGCCCGACGTGGGCAACGGGTCTCTCGCAAAGAGATCCCATAAATATAGCTTCCCTCACCAGCTATCTGCTTTGCAGATAGCTGGTGAGGGAAGCTATATTTATGGGATCTCTTTGCGAGAGACCCGTTGCCCACGTCGGGCTAAAATCATGAAAAGGAAAAAAAACTATGGTATTTGTCATTTACCATTACTTATTCGGACTATAGTGGATTTAATTTTCCCAGAAGAGTTCCTTGTTCCATGCACGGTCTGTGTTTAACATATAATGTTCTCAGGGAACCATTCTGAGTTTGTGTATACTAAACGGACGTGTTTCGTGCCTTGAAAAGTGGACGCTCAATGTCCCGGTTGAGGTTTAAGTTTTGGTTTTTTTGGCTAAAAATACAATAGTTACCCCCTTTTTCTTTGATTTATTCAACACGACATGAATGCAACGAGTCTTTTACTTATATAGAGGTTCTGAGTGTAGGGATCTAGGTTTGCTTTAAACCCTAGATCCACGTCCCAAAGGTGGATCCTGTCTGCTTTGCAGATAGCTGGTGAGGGAAGCTATATTTATGGGATCTCTTTGCGAGAGACCCGTTGCCCACGTCGGGCTAAAATCATGAAAAAGGAAAAAAACTATGGTATTTGTCATTTACCATTACTTATTCGGACTATAGTGGATTTAATTTTCCCAGAAGAGTTCCTTCTTCCATGCACGGTCTGTGTTTAACATATAATGTTCTCAGGGAACCATTCTGAGTTTGTGTATACTAAACGGACGTGTTTCGTGCCTTGAAAAGTGGACGCTCAATGTCCCGGTTGAGGTTTAAGTTTTGGTTTTTTTGGCTAAAAATACAATAGTTACCCCCTTTTTCTTTGATTTATTCAACACGACGTGAATGCAACGAGTCTTTTACTTATATAGAGGTTCTGAGTGTAGGGATCTAGGTTTGCTTTAAACCCTAGATCCACGTCCCAAAGGTGGATCCTGTCTGCTTTGCAGATAGCTGGTGAGGGAAGCTATATTTATGGGATCTCTTTGCGAGAGACCCGTTGCCCCGTCGGGCTAAAATCATGAAAAAGGAAAAAACTATGGTATTTGTCATTTACCATTACTTATTCGGACTATAGTGGATTTAATTTTCCCAGAAGAGTTCCTTCTTCCATGCACGGTCTGTGTTTAACATATAATGTTCTCAGGGAACCATTCTGAGTTTGTGTATACTAAACGGACGTGTTTCGTGCCTTGAAAAGTGGACGCTCAATGTCCCGGTTGAGGTTTAAGTTTTGGTTTTTTTGGCTAAAAATACAATAGTTACCCCTTTTTCTTTGATTTATTCAACACGACGTGAATGCAACGAGTCTTTTACTTATATAGAGGTTCTGAGTGTAGGGATCTAGGTTTGCTTTAAACCCTAGATCCACGTCCCAAAGGTGGATCCTGTCTGCTTTGCAGATAGCTGGTGAGGGAAGCTATATTTATGGGATCTCTTTGCGAGAGACCCGTTGCCCACGTCGGGCTAAAATCATGAAAAAGGAAAAAAACTATGGTATTTGTCATTTACCATTACTTATTCGGACTATAGTGGATTTAATTTTCCCGAAGAGTTCCTTGTTCCATGCACGGTCTGTGTTTAACATATATATATATATAAGGATTCAATAATTCTCAAGTCTCTTTCATTTTGCAGGGTGGTTAAAACTGAGAAGTTGTTGTGAAATGGATGGTCGTCACTTTCGCAATGTTCACGGACTGAGAATTTGGCTCGTTTACTCAGTGGTAGAGAAGTGCGACTACTAATGCTACGATTCTCATTGGCCCATACCTTAATTTGCCGGACTGAGCTGCCAATATATGTGGCGTTACAACCAGAATTAAAAGAATAAACTAGGTTGGAGACGAGGGCATCAGGCAACTTTTTCTTAAGTTAAAAAAAGGAACTAATACTAAAATTATTGATACAAATAAATTTAAAATCAATTTTTGGGGTAAAACTGGACGAGAAAGTGTTTCAGGTCTTTTTCAATTCTTTGACTTAAGTAGCCATAAAATGGCATTAATATACACGGTGTCCCATAAGTCCGGCATCATAGGAAAAACAATAAAAAAGGAAAAACAAAAGCCTTTATTTACAGAACGTACTCAATATGTCCACCATTGTTTTCAGTACGCAAATTCAGACGTGATACCCAGTCAGCAAGCACACGGTGAATGATGTCAGGAGTAATGGTGTTACATGCCCCAATAATGCGCTGCCGCAAATGTTCAACACTCCTAATTTTCTCTGCGTATACCAGCGATTTCAAGTGGCCCCAGAGATAAAAATCTAGTGGCGTGAGATCCGGGCTTCTAGCTGGCCATTCCACAGGCCCTCGACGTCCTATCCAATGACCAAGGAATTGTTGGTACAGGTATTCCCTTACTTGGGTGCTGTAATGTGTAGGAGCGCCGTCTTGCTGGAACCATGTTGGGAAATTTCCTTCTTCGTTCAAGACACTGGGAAATGCTTCTTCCTTGAGCATACGTAGGTAGGGGCCTCCAGTGACATGTTCATCGAAAAAGAGGGGGGCCTATGATGCGATCCTTCCAAATGCCACACCATACCATCACCCGAGATGCACTTTGTTCCTTTGAAGAGGTATACCAGTGAGGGTTGTTTTGAGACCAGTAGCGGGTGTTCTATCGATTTACCTCACCATTTCCATAAAAAACAGTCTCGTCACTGAACAGAATGGTGGACGGGAAATTGGCATCCCGAGCATATTGTTCCGTAGCCCACTCACAAAATTCCATCCGCCGGTCGGGATCATCTTCGCTTAATTTCTGTAGGATCTGAAGTTTATATGGATGCCATTTGTGAGCCTGAAAAATGCGATGGATGCTACTTTTCGACACTCCTGTCTCGGCGGACAATCGCCGAAGAGACTTATTGGGACTTCTGTTAAAATGAGCCAGGATAGCAGTCGCTGTATCATCGTCAGTGGACCTCCTTGAAGGTCCACTGCGTGGTTTATCTTCTATGGATCCTGTTTCCTTAAACGTTGCAACAAGTCTGCTAACACAACTCTGTGTTTTTGGCTCGCGGTCTGGATGCAGTCTGTTAAATTCAGTAGCGGCCTCTCTTTGATTCCGATTTCTATGAGCGGAATTATCTGGATTCGTTCTTCCTTGCTCACAGACATTATGGCCTGTAGAAAGAGAAAAATATGAATTATGGTTTGTAGAAATAGAAAAATATGAATTTCTCCTATGATGCTGGACTTATGGGACACCCTGTATATTAATGCCATTTTATGGCTACTTAAGTCAAAGAATTTAAAAAGACCTGAAACACTTTCTCGTCCAGTTTTACCCCAAAAATTGATTTTAAATTTATTTGTATCAATAATTTTAGTATTAGTTCCTTTTTTTAACTTAAGAAAAAGTTGCCTGATGCCCTCGTCTCCAACCTAGTTTATTCTTTTAATTCTGGTTGTAACGCCACATATATTGGCAGCTCAGTCCGGCAAATTAAGGTATGGGCCAATGAGAATCGTAGCATTAGTAGTCGCACTTCTCTACCACTGAGTAAACGAGCCAAATTCTCAGTCCGTGAACATTGCGAAAGTGACGACCATCCATTTCACAACAACTTCTCAGTTTTAACCACCCTGCAAAATGAAAGAGACTTGAGAATTATGGAATCCTTGTGTATATATATATATATATATATATATATATATATATATATATATATTGTAATTTACTTCAGTTTTTGTTTGATTTTATGTAGTTATTAAACTTAATTGAAATTGAGGACAGTGCCGTCATTGTGGATTCTTTTTCTTGTTCTTTCACCAGTTTTATAAAATTTTATCTTTTACCTTTTATCGTTTTAGCAACTGATGATGGAGTTTGACCTCCAAAACGTCTAATATTAAATCTTCATTATGTTGTTGTTGTTGGTTAGCCGATCAGCCCACCCTGATCGAGCAAGCAGCCGGACGCAGCTAACCGATCGCCCTCTCCGGAGTGGACTAGAGGTTCAGCGCACTAGTGATGTTGTGTTGTGTTGTATGTTCTATGTTCTGTGTTCTTTGTTTTATGTTCTATGTTCTATGAGCAGTACAGTCTGTCATAATGTATTCAATTGTTTGTGGTGTGTCCTGGCACAGGTGGCAGGTATCGTCTGTGGAGTTGTCTAGGCTGTGTTTATATGTCCGTAAGTTGGGGTGATGTCCACATCGGAATCGTGCTAAGTTAACTCGATCCGATCTACTCAGGCTGGTCTCTGACCTCTCAATGGGTGGCGGCATCGCACCTACAACCGCATTCGGACCGAGTCGTGTCAGTGCTTTGTGGGTTAGGTGTGTGTGTATGTGTTTTCTGTACTGTGTGATGTCTGTGGGGCATGGTATGGAATGGAGTATTTGGTTATAATGTCTCTCTGGTGTTACCTTAATGATGCGAGGTGTTGGTGCATGACTGTACATGTAGTGGCAAGGGTGTTGTGGGTTAGTTGTCGCTGCTGCCATAAATTGTGTTCCCCTCATGTCTAAATGTTCCCTAACTTTCAGTATTTTTGTTTCTATGTGCAGGTGTCCTATTGGTGTTGTTTGAGTGCATCCTGTAATGATACGAAGTGCGTTGTTTTGTATTGTCTGTAAGGTGTTTATGTGTGTGTTTGAGATAATGGGTGCCCAGCATGGGATAGCATAGTCCATACTGAGCGAATATATTGTTTGTATATGAGTGATGTTGTTTCTTGTTTGTGTCCAAAGTTTGTGCCTGTTAGTACCCTAAGCGTGTTAAGTCTTGACGTACATTTGTTTTTAATGTCCTGAATGTGGTTTGCAAAGATAATGATGTGTTGTACGTGCCCCCAAGTATTTTGGTCCTGTGAGTGTGTGGAATGTTGGTGTTGTTTAGTGTAAGCTGTGGAGTTATCTGGTGTTCTTTTGTGTTCTTTTGCGAGGCCTAAGATATATATATATATATATATGATGAATAAAACCACGAAGGAAAGGAAACACAGAATGGTGCTCAAGCGCTTTCGTCTAATGACATTCTTTCCTTCGTGGTTTTATTCATCATAAATATTTTTCACGTGTTACTTTCGTGAAATAATTTTCATATATATATATATATATATATATAATATATACATACACACTATATATATATATCTTAGGCCTCGCCGGTAAGAGGGTCGAACTCGCCAAACCAATTTTGAGATGGACGCTTTTCAACTTTGTGACTATTTTGTACTTGGAGCATTTAGTAGTGTGGGCGCAAAATCCCGAGTGGATTGCAATTGCATGCAACACTGCAGGAGTGTCAGTGCTATGTAACACTGCAAAGGGAGGGGTTATGCATGAAGAGGGATCTGGGATAGACCATCCAAGGGGTGAGAGGAGTAATCTAATCTAATAGGTCAATCCTATATATATATATATATATATAATATATATATGTCACTATGTATGTATGTGTGCTTATATTTAAAAGGACAATAAAACACATTTCTTTATTAAAGACATGGCTGGAGAGCACATCCGTCAGATGGAGCTTCTTGGCGCAAACTATCGGCTTCCCTACCTTTCCTGGATGGCTTCGGAACACAGCCAGTCTTATAGCTTAGCTACTCAGCCAGTCGTATGGCTTAGATACCTAGCCAACCTGTGGAGCATTTTAACAATATCCTAGATGCACTTGAAGGTAATGAAAACTATGTTGTCATATGCACGGATTTTGCTAAAGCTTTCGACAAGTGCGATCATGGTAGAGTAGCACATAAAATGAAACATCTGGGAATAACAGACAAAGTGGGAAAATGGATCTACAAATTCCTCAGAGAACGACTACAGGTGGTCAAAATTCAAGGTGTATCATCACCAGAATCAGAAGTACGCAGCTCAGTACCACAAGGTACAGTACTGGCCCCAATCTTGTTCATTATCATGCTAACAGATATAAACAGTGGAGTGAACAGCAACAGTATAGTAACATCATTTGCGGACAATACAAAGATCAGCAGAAAAATCAGCGATGCAAATGAAGTGGAGGCCTTGCAAAGGGACACAAACAAAATATACAAATGATCAGAAGACAACAATATGACATTTAATACCGAGAAATTTCAGCTCTTGAGATATGGTAGAAATGAGGAAATTAAACAGACTGTATACTATGCTCCAGATAGACAGGTAATTCAGAGAAGCACAAAAGCGGTCGACTTGGGGGTAAAAATGACCGATGATGTCAAATTCGAGACAAAAATCAGATAGCAATAAACAAAGCAAAAAGAGTAGCGGGACAGGTACTAAGAACGTTCAAAAGGAGAGACAAAACAGTATTGATTCTCCTGCTAAGAACACTGATCATACCAAAACTTGAATACTGCTCAATTTTGACGTCCCCATATAAAAAGGAAGAAATTAATAAACTAGAAGAAACGCAGAAACATTTCACAGCCAAGTTTAATGGCTGCAAAGAACTCAACTACGGGGAAAGCCTCCGTAAACTAAATCTATACTCCTTGGAAAGAAGAAGAGAGAGGTACACCATAATCTACATATGGAAAAATGATCGAAAAACTGGTACCAAACCTCAAACTAAACCCAATTACCATCCAAACAACGCTGGAAAATAGGAAAAGCAAAATTTGTAGTGTTCCCAAATTAAAGGCCTGACAAGGGACCTCTTCAACACTGAAGGAAAATAGCCTGGTTGTGAGGGGGCCAAGACTTTTTAACCAGCTTCCTAAGGACCTCAGAAACGTTACAGGGGTCAAAGTTGAAGTCTTCAAGAGAAGACTAGATGCCTGGCTCAGGACGGTACCAGATGAGGCGGGTGTACCTTGCTATGTGCGGTGGAGAGCGCAAGAGAGCAACTCGCTCTCCATATATATTTGTTTGTTTTCTTATATGTCTTTGAGTCAGAAGTTTTGAATATATATATATATATATATATATATATTACAAAGGTTCTACATAGTTTCGGCACAATTAAAATGCAAATATGCTTTAACCTTCAGAATAGATAAATACGTGCTTGTACATTTTCTTCAACTCATACCCAAAGATATTCAATAAAATATATACTCGCGTTTCATTTCTGATTTCACAACACTTTCATTTCGAATATTACAACAACCTAAAAATTCTCCTGGAAAAATAATGTATTTAAAATGCAAAGTAAGAGGGCCACTCAGTATATTCTGCCCCACTTTTTTTTATTTTTTCCAAGTTTCCTTGTAAGTTCCAGAAATTTTGTACACAAGTAGTTACATACCTTTTTTACAAGTTTTTATTTTTCTACATAGTCTCCATCCTTTTCTACGGCTTTTCTTCACCTCGAAACAAGGGCCGTTATTCCTTGCTGGTAAAAGTCCGCTTGGTTCCGCTGGAGCCACCTCTTAACCTCCTCAACAACTTCATAGTCACTCTGAAACTTTCTTCCACGAATAGCATCCTTCATTGGCCCAAACAAATGGAAGTCTGAAGGTTCCAGATCCGGGCTGTGTGGGGGGGTGGGGTAACACAGTCAAGCGCATTTTTGTAATGGCCTCTCTTGTTTGTAAACTGTTGTGTGGTCTTTCGTTATCGCGCAAAAGAAGGACGTCTTCCAGTTTTCTCTCCGATCGAACTCGCTTTATACGTCTGTGGAGTCTCTGTACGGTACCAATATATGCCTCTGAGTTGATTGTTTGTCCTTTCTTCATAATGTCCACCAGAATCACCTCTTTCATGTCCCAGAAGATGGTGGCCATAATCTTTCCTGCAGAGGGAGCCATTTTGAACTTTTTCTTGCGTGGGGAGTCTATGTGATGCCACTCCATGGATTGGCGTTTTGTTTCAGGTTCAAAGTGGTGTATCCCAAGTCTCATCCCCAGGTCAGGCGAGAGCTACCACGGGCCACGGGGAAGGATTGGTATATGGGCCCCCACTGTTTATTCAGTATTTTATTATGAACGTTTTTTGTGTACATAACAAACAAAATGATTATATGTCCAAGTCACTATTCAAAACATACATTATGGTAATCTCTATAAAATGTATGTTCATTAATTATATTTCCTCCCTGTTATTTAATCAAAATCCCCTAGAGGTCCGGGCCCCGGGGATTTAACCCGTCTTTCTCGCCCTCTCGGCGGCCCTGCTCATCCCCAGTCACAATTCGTGAAAGGAAGTCATCCCCTTCTGTCTCGTATCGAACTAATGACTCAGAAGCAATTTCTTTTCTTTGGGCTTTGTGATCGTCAGTTAGTTCGTGAGAAACAAACCGTAAACACACTTTTGAGTATCCCAGTTGCTGAATTATCATATTCACACTTCCTTCACTAATTCCTAACTCCATTGATAGCTCCTTGTATGTGACGCGCCGATTTGATCGAATGATGCTGTTAGCACGTTGCACAGTGTGAGATGTGACAGCCGATGCCGGGCGATCGCTGCGTGGCTCATCATCGAGGCTGGCTCTCCCTCTCTCCGATGATCTCACACGTTTAGACCAGCGTCCAACTGTGCTTCGATCAACAACAGCATCTCCGTAAACGTTTTGTAGACGTTTGTGAATATTTCCAACTGTTTCCTTCTCTGCGGTTAAGAACTCGATAACAGCTCTCTGTTTACGACGCACATCACTGTCGGACGCCATTTTCGAAACTGCGTTAATCATCGGTTTTATAGAATGGCGTTTAAAAGCGGTTTTATACAAGGAGGGAAGGTTTAAACTGTAAAAATCCGGTTATGTGAAGCGCAGAAAGTTCAAACTTACGGCCCAAAAGACATTTCAGCCTCATGGCCTGTTATTTAGCTGAGAAAAAAGGGTGGGGCAAAATATAGAGAGGACCCCTAGTATTTAGATAGTTAGTTAGTTATGTCCGTTTTCTCATTGTATCAGTTGCTCGGAGACACTAGCACCGGACATCCGGTATTTACATGGGAAGTTATATAGATCTTATTTAAAGCAGAACCTACAGTAGATCATATTATGTATTATTATTAGATTACATTTTCATTAATTTTTGTATTAGCATATTTTTTTAATTCAAACGCAACAAATTTTAGCTTTACTGAAAATTTAAAAAAAGATATATTTTGTTTGGTGCCATTATTACAAAAGATATTAATGAAGTTTGGGTGAAAGTTTATACAGTATATATATATATATATATATATATATATATATACACACTGTATATATATATTGCGGCTTGGTTGTGTAGTGGTTAGCGCCGCTGACAACGAATCCATCGACACCAGGATCGAGACCGGGTGACGGTAGGCGGCTCGCAGCAAAACCCAGCTGTTCATATTTCCACACAATAAAGAAATTGGTTGGTACATAAATGGGTACCCTACGTAGCCTAAGTGGTTAAGACGTTGGTCTGCTGGTGGGACGTGGTTCGGATTCCACGTTAAACTGGAGGTTTAAGGTGGAGTGACAAGCTTGACCCTCGTCAGAATGAACAATTCGGGCGGAGGCGAAACCAAGGTTATACAATATTATTTAACGTTATATTTTGCTGAAATTTACAACGAATAAAATATCTGTCAAGTTTTTCCAGCCGACTTTTCAATATGACAATCTTAATCAAGGAATAACAAAACAATTTTTGGTTTGATTTGATTTTTATTAAAATAACTCTAATTCAATTTAAGATTAATGTCTTCAGGGTAAGGGCAAATGCTATTACGTTAAACAGCACCGAGAGAGAGAGTTTGGTAATTACGATTGACGACTAATAATAAACTGACATGCTACATTTGCAAATTTTCGAGGCCTCCAAAAACCTGTGATCCTGACGCATCACAATCTAGAAGTCAACTCTGGGTATGGAAGACTTTATAACACCCTTGTAGAGAGCATTTCCCCAACTTCTCCAAAGGGCAATCCCTAGTTCCTAACAGAAGTACACCCTCAAAAAATTAAATTATAAAATCCATTACAGGACTTTGAGAAAGTGCATTCAAACATAAACATCTCAATTATCTTCTGTGAACAGCAATATACAAAATGGTGTTAAAATGTTTAATTAGGAATATTTATAAAGTAAGCTATGAAAACAATTTTTATTGGAAACATTTATCAAAAAATGGAAAATAAGCACAGACGTTATTTTAGAATTTCCTTGAGTACCATTTATTAATTACACTTCAGATCTGCACACACCCTCACACACACATATATATATATAGACACATGACAATGAAAATGATAAGTTTTATTGACAAGATATAAATCCCATAACGTAGTACAATATTCTTGAAGGTAATAAGCGATAAGGTAAATTAAACAATAATACATTTAAAAACAAATAAACAAAAAATTATGACTGAAGAAGATAAAAATGAGACACGTACTTAAGCAAGTAATAATAATAATAATAATTAAATCTACCCACTGGCCCACTGCTAAGACTACAAACATGATGATAATGATAATGACAATAATGCTGTCTATTGGCAGAAGACAGATTCCCCAACCTAAAAAAAAGCGTGACCGGACAGCTCATACCAGGACAACACATACCCGGACAACTTATACCGGGCAAATCAGACCCGGACAACTCATACCTAGGACAACTCATACTCTCTTCATCAATTACCACCCCAATGTTGATCTTTTCATCTATATCCACCCCGAAAGTTTAAACTCTGCAAATTAACCAAAATAAGATAAGAAAACAATAACAACAAATTTATTATTTACTGCAAACATATAATAAATAGAGAACCATTATTTACATAGGATAAAATTATTTAAAAATTTGAATGCCCGGTTAGGTCAACTGTACGTCCTTGACGATTGGTTAGGTTTAGTCGTGATATTTTCGTTAGTTTTAACGAAAATATCACGACTAAACCTAACCAATCGTCAAAGGCGTACAGTTGACCTAACTGGGCATTCAATGAACCCAACTGGATATTCAGTTGACCTAACCGGGCATTCAATGAACCTAACTGGGCATAATATATATTATATATATATATATATATATAACTTGCATGAATTTTAAATGTTTAAATTTAATTTTTAATTTTACAAAATAAATGTTTCATTAATTTTAAAAATAAATGTTTTCATTTCAAACTGTTTTCATTAATAACTTGCATGAATTCTAAATGTTTAAATTTAATTTATAATTTTACAAAATAAATGTTTTCATTAATTTTTCATTTTTTTTTCTGGTCCTCTATATGAGTTGTCCTAGTATGAGTTGTCCGGGTATGAGTTGTCTGGGTATAAGTTGTCCTGGTATGAGCTGTCCTGGTATGAACTGTCCTAGAACCAAAAAAAGCTGCAGTATCCATCAAGGTAATCCACGATACAACCAATTAAATACTAAATTTAAAAACTAAAAAAAAAATTACTACAGCAATAAAGAAATAACAATCCTAAACGTAAGGGGACGAGAATTAATAAAAAAATAGTAATACAGGTGCGTAACTAGGCATACGCATTATACTCACGTGCGTATAGTTTTTTTTGCGCACATCGTAATTCGGAAAGTTTTGAAAGTTTTTTGCAATTGAACAAGATTTCTTTAAAGAAATCCTTTAGGAAAATTTTTTAAAAAGTCATTGATACAAAATATCCCGCAGTAAAATATATTTACACATATATATATATATATATTTAATGGGTGTATTGGTGTAAGGAAAATCATACCATAAAATGGCATGTCTTGATAGTTGGTCATTTAGCACTGGAAAAAGTTTTAAAATGATAATAGATAATCAATTAAAAGCTTAGCATATAATATATAAATTTGCATAAAAATTAAATGAATAATATATTAACTCTAATTAAGGTGACATGATAATAAATTACCAAACAATACAGTATTATCACATCACAAATGCGGGTAATACTTAATATTTGTATAATGTTGAAGAATTCTTTACAGAAACACAGCATAGCATTTTTCTGCAGTGGGAGCACTTTTAAATAGCATGCTCCTGCTCTAATATGTCCATTTTGTATTGTGCATTACTTTGATATGAAATATATCTTATTATTATCATGCAGTCTCCACTGCCACTGCTGAGCGCTCATTTAGCACTCTACGCAGCCTAAAGATGTATCTACGTCAGTGATGCACAAACCCTGGCCCGCGGGCCAAATGTGCCCCCCACGGGTCTTTTCAGTTGCCCCACGGGTCTTTTCAATTCAATGAAAAGGTTAGAATATAAAAGTGACCCAATTTATGATTTAGATGGAAAGTAAGTAGGCTAATACATTTAGTTATTTTCTTCGCTTGGCCCTCACATCAAAAAAGTTTGTGCACCACTGATCTACGTAGTCAAATGACTGATGAACGATTGACCAGCCTCGCTCTTCTCCACATTCACCAAGATATTGATGTAGAAGTCAACGCTGTAATTAAGGAATTTGACGCCACAGTACACCGCCGGCTTGCCCTCGTCTTTGAATAAAGTATGATCCAATGTATAGGTTTTTATTTACATTCAAGTGTTTATTTATAATATATTTCTTACACTCTTATGGTCATATGGTACGTTTGTAGAACATGTGTGTGTTTGCTTTGTTTTGCATCCCGTTACCAGTATAAATTAGTCATTTACAGTTAAATTATAATGATTTTTGATGCAAGAAACGTTAAAAATCGTTCGGTTTCCGGGAGCTTACCTCGCTCCCCCAGACCCCCTAGCTGGAAAGTTATTGGGAGACGCCTTGCTACGCTCGGCACGTTTTCCCACAATAACTCGCTTCGCTCGACGTAGATCCGCGCCTGCGTATGGAATTTAAAAGTCTGGTTACGCCCTGTAATAGCAGTTTCTTAAAAGTAAAGAGTACATGCAATGGGATGGCTGATGCATGAGTTAAGTGGAGCTATCGACACACACTTTCATACCAAGAGATCTACAGTCTAGAAGACATAAAGCAGGACTGATGAATACCTTGGACAATTGGATTGCATAAGTTTTTATTTCTTTGCATTAAACCGTATTCGGCACGTCTTGTTACCTCAGGGAGACTCGGAACGTTGCGGTTATCGAACATTTGAGAGGCTGAGCATCTTGGAGATCTTGGAGTTAATTTATTTAGCAGTTTATATAGGGGCGGATTAACGCAAGTGCCAGGTGGATCATAGCCCAGGCCCGGCGCTTTAAACGATGAAATGAAAAACCTTTTCATTTCTTGAAAATAAACGGATAAAATACAAAGCTAATAGTTGAGAAAAATTACTCAATAAGTGAGTCAATTTTCTCCCGTTTGGTAAAAGAAAACTGAAACAGGCGAATAAACGAATGTACGACTATCTTGACGTGGCTAGTCGCTTGTCTGGTGAACACGTTTAGTCTTAAGACACGTTTCAGAAGGTATGCTATTATGCAGCAGTCTTGTTTCATTAGTGCAGGCAAAATTTTATATTCATACGGGAACTAATTCTGTAAGCATCTTTAGTACTAATTGTGGGACTTTTTTATTCATTTATTTCCCTCAATATTGTGTCTTTAGGGATAAGGAACACAAATTCGAGATAGCTTTTATGTGTCTTCCGGGACACTATACTGGAGCGTTGTGACAAGAATAGTAGTAATTTGCAGAAAGTTGAAATTGACTTCATAACCTGTGTACAGCTGTATGATGGGCTCGAGTCATTTATCTTTGGCTTTCGTGAGGACTTTGAGCTATTCGAAAATAAAGCGAAAATGCTGATCACCAACTAGAGCTATCGAGCTGAATATCAAAGACAGATAAAGGAAACAGTTTTTTGATGAAACGGAAACTGAATGTGTTTTCCTATCTTCCCGAAATCAGTTTCCATCTGCAACTTTCCAAGTGATTCTCGATGCACTGCATACCGAATTACGCCGTCGAAAAGAATCATACAACAGGCTACAGGCAAGGGTTGGTGTACTGTTCATATTTTAAAAGATGGCAGATTCTTGGATTCGTGAGCGGCAGTTGAAATGCAGAGACATTATCCTTCAGACATCGATAAGATGCTCAGTGAGGAATTTGTTCATTATGCGGGATATATGAGAAGTGCATCCGTATCGTGCAAACCCATCAATTGTCTGACACATATCAGAGGGGTTGGGTACGATTCGATGTGGCCGACTCGCTGCGACCCAACTCGATGTGGCCGACTCGATGCGACCCAACTCGATGTGGCCGACTCGATGTCAGGACAACTCGATGTGATATCCCCAGTGGCGACTGGCGTATAGGAGCGATGGAGCGGTCGCTCCCCCTTGCTTGAAACGATAAATATTAATTTAACAGATAAAAAATATATTAATTTTAAGATATTAAAATAAATATTCTTAAAATATATTTTAAAAATTCATGTGACATATCATGATTCATGAGCATTTTGAGTAAGCCTTCATACAGTACATAATATTCTAAACTTATAGCATAGCTTCAAAATACAAAATAATATTGCAGCCGAATGGAGCGATAGATTTTTCGCTCAAGTAAATATAAATTATATTTTACTGTTGTAATGAAGATATAAGTACAATCGCGAATTTTTTTTATAATAACAACTTTATTTTTACTAATAGTTACCTCAGTAATAATGATATAAGCCATTTATATGTATTTTATTGAAATTATTACTTATTTGTAATTAACTAGAATTGTACGTCTGGCATAGCCGCATATGTTAATACAAGTACTCTTGTGAGCGGCAGTTGGATTCGCGCTAGCCTATTGTGAGTTTATTGTGACTGATAATTGTGAACTTATGTGTGTATTAAATGTGTTTAAATATCTAAGTTATTTGGAGTGTTATTTTACGAATTATTAATTAACCTCAAAATGAATAGTGTGTCAAGCCTGTTAAATGAAAAGTTTTCCAGATATACACTTGAAGACAAATTAAAAATAAAACAACTCGGAAGGCCTATTCCAAATTTAAACATAATTCAGTCAGCCATTAAGAATAATAAGCCATACAATCGAAAGTTTAACAGTGACTTATATAAAAGATACAAATGGCTGTGTGGATGCCCAGAAAAAAGTGCATTATTTTGTTTTCCGTGTTTACTATTTGGAGGTGATAATTCTTGGACCAATATTGGAGTGACTGATTTAGCTCATCTATCGGTCAAAATAGGGAAACATGAAGCATCAGCTAGTCACATAAACAATGACGCGAATTTAGCGGTTCTAGGTAAAGTAAATATAAAAGAAAATCTTGATTCTGCTTATAAGAAAACGATTGAACGTCACAATGAACAAGTTAATAAAAATAGATGCATTTTAAAAAGAATTATCAAAGCTATTAAATTTTGTGCTAATTTGAACTCCCTTAAGGGGTTCATGATGATGAAAACTCTGATTCTATCAACCCTGGAGTTTTAAAGGATTAATAGAATATTCTGCTGAATTGGATCCAACTTTAAGAGATCACTTGGAAAAGACTACGGTATTAAGGGAACTTCAATGACTATACAGAATGAATTGCTTTCTAGTTCATTGGAAATATGCAGGATGCAGATATTAAAAGAGATTTCGCAAACCAGTTTTGTAGGCATTATTGCAGACGAAACCTCTGATATAGCCAATGAGTTTCAATTAGCTATCGTTTTACGCTACGAATGTGATGGCAATGTGAAAGAAAGATTTGGGGACTTTTAATCCAGATTCTCACAGTGCAGAATCCATAGCTAGTGTTATTCTGAGCAATTAAAATCCATTTACCGCATTGTTCAGAAAAATTGATTGCTCAAAGTATGATGGTGCTGCAGTTATGAGCGGACACATTGGTGGTGTAAATGTTATTATAAAAAATCTGTACCCAAACGCACATTACGTACACTGTTATGCTCATCAAATGAATTTAATAATGACGCAGTCAGTATCTCGAATTTCACAAGTAGGAGAGTTCTTTAGAAATATATCATTATTTCCAACCTTTTTTTCACATTCTCCTCAGAGATGCTCAGTATTAGATGAAATTATCGGAAAACGATTGCCAAAAACTGTTAAAACAAGATGGAATTTTAACATCAGAACAGTAAACAAGGTTTTTGAACACAGAGATTCACTACTTGAATGCCTAGAAAAAATTCGAAATGAAACTCAACAACCTGCAACACGAGATCAAGCAGGAAATTTGCAACGACTAATGACTGATCCTATATTTGTATTTTGGCTCACTGTATTTCGCCACATAATGCCTCATGTGGACTGTTTTTAAAATAAAATCCAAACAAGAAACACTGATGTAATTCTCATAAAACAAGCTGTGAGTGAACTACAATTAGAAATAGAGAAGATTAGAAATAAAATGAGCACGATAATCGAAGAAATTGCCGAAACGTCTGATGTGTGCGAGTTAAAGAGAACAAGATCATTAAATGATTCCCATTATTACGTGAGTAATAAAGCTTCTGCGTTTGAAGTGTGTGACATAATAATTTCTCAGTGCAAGGACAGGTTTTCCTTTACTGGTCATTTAGTAGCAGCACAACTTTTCGAGCGTGAACACTATCAACTTTATAGAACTTCATTTCCCACAGATGCTTTTAGAAAAACTATAACTGTCTATCCCATTTTTAATAACTCAAGACTTAAATCAGAACTACTGTAGAAGTTGTATATTGCAGAGAAGATTTTAGTGCCCATAAAGGAGCTCTCGATTCACTTAAGTACATCATTGAAAATGGAATGGAAGAAACATTTACAGAAACGCTAAAGTTGCTAAGAATTTTAGTAACTACTCCAATGGCATCTGTAGAAGCCGAACGATGCTTTTCTAGATTAAAAAGAATAAAAACAGCTATTCGGAATACCATGGGTCAAGGTAGATTGAACGCACTCATTATGCTAGCAACTGAAAGAGATATTTCACATAATGGATCTTTTGAAAATGATGTGATAGACTTGTTTGCAAGCCAGAAAACGAGGAGAATGGATTTCGTCTATGTAGCATAATTTACAACAAGAAAATCATAACGTGAGTAAATTTATTCAACATTTATTTTTATATTTTATTAAAGTATTTTTTTAATACAAATTTATGGCTTCTTTTGACATATAAGTACCGTACGGAAGCACCATGTGATTGTTTATGTACTACAATTCGAAAAATTATAAATTTTATGAAATCGCACCCCCATACATTTATACCACGAGTCGCCACTGGATATCCCTAAGGGATATTTTCGTTAGTTTTAACGAAAATATCACAACTTAACCTAACCAATCGTCAAGGGCGTACAGTTGACCTAACCGGGCATTCAGTTAACCTACATTAAATATATAAATAAAATGAAATCGACTTGGCCTGTCATCGACTTGGCTTGACATCGAGTTGTCCTGACATCGAGTCGGCCACATCGAGTTGGGTCGCATCGAGTCGGCCACGTCGAATTGTCCCTGCCCCTATCAGAGAATATGAAATAGCACAAGCATCCATACATTCACAACCTCAATATACGCAAAAAACTCGTTGCATTTACGTTGGTTCGAAATTACTCGGAGATACGAGCAGGGCGCTATACACTCTGCTCTTGGTCATTCAGGATAAATCATTTATAAACTAGTTCACGAGGAATGTTAGTAAAATGGGAGGAAAGCCAAAGGTGATGGCGAAAATTTAAATAATTTAAAATGTAGATTTCAGCAAAATGAGAGTGGGATAAAATGTATTCCACTTTGGAAGTGAGATAGTCAAAGAATTTTGGATAGTTAGTAAAATTACGAGAATGGTAGACAGCGCAGATGTATCATATTTAGTTTGAGATTGGCATGTATGCTGTAGCTAGAGGATATAGAATTTGGAAGATCTGAGTTTGGGAATAAGAGAAGTTAGGTTATTGCGTACATAAGTAAAAATAAATAATGAATAATGTTTATATTCCATTCTGTAAAAATGAATAATGAATAATTCTTATATTCATTTTTGTATATAAGTCCAAACTTGCGGGCCACTCTAACTGTATATAAAACGCAAGTTTTTGAAAAAAAATTGATTTTAGTTTTGCTGAATAATTAATTGATGAATTATTTCTTTTTTACATTACTTAATAATTTTTTAGATTTAGCTTAATCATGTAGTCGTGTTAAATTCTGTAATATTAATTTTCTTTATACCTTCTCTGTTAGTTGTAAAAGATGAACTCGTCTCATGCTTAACATTTAATTTTAAATTTTAAGCATTTAATTTTAGCCCATATGCATGTTTAATTTTAATCCATAATAAAATGCATATTTCAATTTCGATTTTTAGTTAACTCGACAAACCATGATAGCATCAGTTCTGTCAATATGCTGTTTAAAAGAAAAATGACTTCATCTTCAAATATCTTTCTTATCTGTCTGGACGCTGTTAAAGCCAAAAAATTTACCTTATCTTCAAATAGTTTGCAAAAAACTCATCCTATTGAGAATAAAAAACAAAACAGGTCAACATTAAATAATGATGATGTCACCAGAATTTGTGTATATAAACTCATATAATCTTTTCAAATTTTCATTCTGATTATTCTCATTAGTCTGATCTGACCTAGAGGCTGAAGCCTTACCTATAACATTTTAATTTTAGAAGCAGTAAACTACAGTAAGAATATCTTTCTCTTCTCCTTTGAGCCCTCCTTTCTTCAGAGAACTTAGTCTTAAAATAGAAAAAAATAATTTCCCGATACGCTACAAGAAGAATCGGGGAACCATTAGATTATATATTTAATAAGTTTCACAGAATCCTCCGAGCAACTACAAGAAGAAATCGGAGTGTAGTATGAGAGAAACTACTGCTATACGGTTCCAGCTACTCCAGAGTGAGAGCGGGGAATCCAAAAGGCGGGACATTTATGGTCTCCTCCCCGTGGGACTCTGTCGCTCTTGAAGTTGTTGTCATTGATTTTTTGTTTTCATCTTTGAAAAGATTATGTATTGAGTAAGATGCATGTATGTGTAGTGAAGAATACTGAGAGAAATGTGTGTTTGAGAGCATGCTGAACTGCTCAGAGGGTAGATGAGACATGGAAAAAGATCGGTGTACATATTTTGATTTAATTTATTGATATCCTTTTTATATTTTTTTACTGTTTATTTATTTTACAAATCATTTTAGAGTTTTGACTCGTTTATTTGGTAATTATTATTAAATGTTTATTTACTTGTTTTAATTTTATAAATTATTTAACACGTGTGCTTTAAATAAATTATTTTGGCGTTTTATGTTGTGCTTTTCATTTTTTTTTAACCTTCGAATGAATGTGTGTGTGTGTGTGTGAGTGTGTGTGTGTGTAGAATTCTTGTCTGGACGTGATGTACAGACTCCACACAGTTTGTGGATGAGATTATGAATAATTGTGTTTGGTTTGGATTTCCTGTCCGGACCACAAACCGGTTTCATTATTCGTTATGTTTAATCTCTTTAGTCACCTGCAAACGATTCTATCGTGAACACGTACTCAGCTGCTGAACATTTACGTCTAAGTTTTACCATAATTACCCTGTATGTGTGTGTGTGTGTGTGCTTATACATCTCAACTAAATTTAAATTTTAAATAATGTTGTCTGCCTCTGAATTTCTGAATTTGCGTGTACTTTTGTAAAGTGGTACTCTGTAAATCTGAAGATGTAGTGAATACCGGACGTACGTCCTATCACGCGTTTTTTGAAGTTTTTAAATAGGCTTTAATTCATGCAAGAATGACGCATCAGAATACTCAAGTGCTTTATGGTTATTCTTACTTAAGTATCACAGGGATCTATAATGCTAAAGATGTCCTGGAGTATGTGACAATTTTAAGTTGTGTCAAAGAATATAACTACAGTGAAGCAAAAGTTCAATCAGTGAAGGAAAACAAAGACTCTGGATTACGAAACTCGTTGACGAATAGTACGATAAAACATATTACGCCATGTTACACATCGCCGATTACACACCTGCAATAAGAAAACAATTTAGTGATCATGGACAATATAAAATACTTTTACCACTACATCAACATTTACTACTATAAGGTGAGTAGTGAAGTCATATCTAATAGAACCTAGTGACGAATAACTTTTGTCTCCCAGAGTGGAACGGTATGGACACACCAATTTCTCGAATCGGGCACATCAATGTTAAATGATTTACTATCGAATCATTTAACGTGTTAAGTAATTTTGTGGATATACTTTTTCCCCAACCAAAACTACATTCTTACGTCGAATCATATCCTTACATGTTTCGTCCAGTGCAGCCAAATCGCCGAGGGCGTGCTTCGATCCTATGACGTATAGCTTACCACTACTTCAGCGTCACAAACTGAAACAAACAACCCATCTCTCAACTGCATCTGAGCTTTTTTTTATGCAGGAAGGAGCGTCTGATCTGCTATCCAGATTCCCGCTTGCAGCTAAGAAATGTAAGTTTTCTGAATGTTGATTAATGTCGGAAATCTTTGAATTGGTTGAGAAGTAGACGGATAAGAATTATAAAGTACCAGTTAGGTTAGATTAGTTTAGGTTAGGTAACTATACTCTATATTCAACTGGCACTACCTGTTGGCACTCCCTCTTTGAACAAAAATTACCTCTGACGAGAAAGCTTTACGTTTTCCCTCGAGTGTTGAAATGAATCTTGGACGGTAACTTTGTATATACACGCGTGCACACACACACACACACACACACCACACCATATATATATATATATATATATATATATATATATATACAGGGTTTCCCATATAAGTCTGGTCTCATAGGAAAATTAATTTTAAGTTAAATTAAATTAAATGGTTAATATGGAAGTGAGTCACATTCCTCAGGAAAAGGCAGAAATTGCATGCTTCTGGCCTTAGCCATAGACAGACAGCCCAATAAACCATAAAATATTATGTTCAGCGATGTGGCGTGTTTCCACCTGAACGGATACTTAAACCGACACAACACCTTGTACTGGGCACAGGATAATCCTCATGCCGCTGTTGATGCTTATCACCAAACTAACTCAAAAGTAATGGTGTGGTGCAGTATTCATGGAAATCTTGTTTTGGGACCAGTATTTCTAGAAGGAGGACTTAATGTCGAACGACATCTGCAGTTGTTGCATGATATGTTGGAACCATATTTGGACGAAATGCCACTCACAGTGCAACATTGGTTTTACTTTCAGCAGGAAGGAGCACCACCTTATTTTGGCCGTGAGGTGCGACGTTGGTTAGATGAAGTTCTCCCTGAGCGATTGATTGGGCGCAGGGACCAATCGAGTGGCCACCAAAATCCCTGGACCTCACACCCTTACATTTTTCTCTGGGGTCACCTTATGTCTGTTGTGTCCATTGACCGACCACGTACCATTGAAGACCTTAAAGAAAATATCCTTGCTGTTTTTGCCCAAATCACACCAGAAACTTTGTCACGTGTGCGCTTAAGTTTGGAACATCGTATCAACATGTGCGAACAAGAAGACATAAATTTGAACATTTGTTTTCGTTCTAATGTATTACTTTTGTAAATTTAATTTAAAATAAATTTTTCTATGAGACCGGATTTATGGGACACCCTATATATATATATATATATATATATATATATATATATATATATATATATATATATATATATATGTGTGTGTGTGTGTGTTAGTGGTGGACCGGATATCCGCATCCGCATCATTTTTAACATCCGCATTCGCACTTCTGACTGCGGATGTTATGCGGATATTACCTCTAATAAATTATGTATTTTCCAATTAAATTAGCTTATAAAGTATCATAGCTTATAAGGCCCAGTCATGTACATTTCATGTAAAGTATTAATTACACTGGTCAATAACAATTTTGTCACAAGTGTTTTGATGGGTGTTCTAAGTGTACTTTTTCATGCTGAATCTAAATATGAAATCAGATTTTTTCTATCAGGCTTAGTTTACTTGTGACGCTATGTTCATTTTTTCCTCATTTAGCATGATCACCGGATAAAAAAATAATAACATTATATATAATTAAGTATATAACAATATTATAATATAAAACATTATAAAAATAATAAATATAAATAATATATTATTAATATATAACTATAATAAAATATATTAATATTAATATATATGTTGTATTAATTTTTCTGTAAAAATTAGTACAATTTATTCCTTGGGGAGAAAGTTCTGATAATGCTGGCAGGATAAATTTGGTCGGAGCAGCAGACTGTGCAGTTGAACATGTTTGTACCTGTTCAGACATGAGCCTAGTTTCTGTGTGTAGAGCAGCTCCAAGTCAGTCTGCTTGTAAATGTCACAGTGTTAACAGCTAGTGTCTGTGCTCTCTTGTAATTTTACACAGTGTTGTTGTATTCATATAGATGTTTTGTAATGCCGCGGAACTGTCTGAATCATCCTAATTCCTTTTGTTATGTATGTGGTGATCTAACTTTAAAATCCCAGAAACGTAACTTTACACCATTAGTAAAAAAATGCTATGAACTTTATTTCGGATGTAAAGTAGGCTATCAGGACAAGAGTTGGGCCCTCACATTTGTTGTGTGACATGTGTAAGACTACTTACAGGATGGCTAAACGGTTCACGTCACATGCCATTTGCTATTCCAATGATTTGGAGGGAACCCAAAAATCACACAACAGACTGCTATTTCTGCCTGGTAAATACAAAGGGGATCACTTCAAAAACAAAGAGCCTTATGAAATACCCTAATCTACCGTCTGCAATGAGACCAGTTCCCACAGTGCTCAACTTCCAGTACCAAATCCTCCTGAACATGTAAGTTTAAGTGATGAGGAATCAAACGTAGCTGTAGCATATCACGAGGAAAAAGATGAAGACATTTCTGATCCAACATTCCAGGCTACCTGTTCCTCCAATGAACCACATTTACTGTCAAAGGAGATCTAAATGACCTAGTTCGTGATTTGAAATTATCTAAGAAGCAGGCTGAACTTTTAGGTTCAAGATTAAAGGGTTGGAATCTACTGCAACGTGACACTAAAGTTTGTTTTTTTCCGCAGCCGCCATGATGTATTCAAAGAATGGTTCTCCCATGAAGATGGACTTGTGTTTTGTAAAGATGTTAATTCAGTCATGGGGGCTCTTGGTCATGAACATAACGTGGATGAGTGGCGATTGTTCATTGACTCCTCAAAAGTCAGCTTGAAAGCAGTCCTTCTTCACAACGGAAATAAATTTCCTTCTGTACCTATTGCACATGCTGCAAACATGAAAGAGTCATACGACAACATGAAGTTGCTTTTAGAAAGTTTCAGTATCAGAAATATAAGTGGAATATCTGTGGAGATCTGAAGGTCATTGCACTTTTGCTAGGGTTGCAGCTAGGTTACACCAAGTACTGTTGTTTTTTATGTGAGTGGGATAGTAGGGACAAGCAAAACCACTACGTTAAGAAGGATTGGCCAAAACGCACCTCACTTGTTCCAGGCAAGAAAAATGTTGTGAATAGTTCACTTGTTGACCCTGAGAAAGTGTACCTTCCTCCTTTGCATATCAAGCTTGGACTTATGAAAAAACTTTGTTAAAGCGATGGATAAAGCGCAAACAGGATTCACATACTTGAGAAATAAGTTTCCCCGGATCAGTGATGCCAAGATTAAAGAAGGCATTTTTGTAGGCCCTCAGATCAGAGAATTGTTAAGAGATGAGAGATTTGAAGGAGAGTTGAATGAAGTTGAGAAAGCTGCGTGGCAGAGTTTCAAAAGTGTCTGCACAAATTTTTGGGGAAATCACAAGGCCGAAAACTATCCTGAAATAGCAGGAGATCTTCTTAAGTCTTACCAAGCAAAGGGGTGCAATATGTCATTAAAGGTTCATTTCTTGGACTCTCACTTGGACTTTTTTCCGGAAAACCTGGGTGCGGTAAGCGACGAACATGGTGAGCGTTTTCATCAGGATATTTCTGCCATGGAAAACCGTTACCAAGGCAAATGGAGCCCCAGTATGCTGGCTGACTATTGCTGGACTCTTAAGAGAGACATGCCTGAGGCAAAGCACAGCAGAAAATCAAAACAAGCTACTTTTTAAACTACAGGTATGTCTTTTCGATCATATTTTAATAAGTATGTAACTATATGGGTTTTTAAAAATTAAATTGCATGTCACACAAAAACCAGACCTGATAGAGAAATTTTACCAACTTATTTGGATTCAGCACAGAAAATACTATAAGAATAAGGTATTTTCATTCTTGGGACACGAAAAAAATTTTTTTTTGTTGCCTAGTGAATTATTATTAATGAACAAACAAATATATAAACTTCAAAATATAAATACCTGGTAACACAGAAAATTGAATGAAACTTGTTTCATTCAATTTTCTGTGGCTGAAACTCATGAGAAAGTTATTATTTTTATCATAATGAAAATATTAATATTAATTCTAATTCTTATGCATTGCCTCCAATAATAGTAATATCACGAAATTTGAAAAATTGTCATACATTCATAATTCTATATTATATTGATAGATTAACTAAATATCCGCATCCGCAAATATCGAAATTAAAGATCCGCATCCGCATCCGCAGATGTTGAAAAACTGACATCCGGTCCACCACTAGACTGTATATATATATATATATATATATATGCTGCAAGCCCAAAAGGAAAAAGGAAAAACGATTCCAAGGCCTTTCGTGTATTCAGAGCTACACCTCGTCAGGGAATGAAGAGAGAAGGCAAGATGCCCATAAATATATACAACGTAGTGGAAACCAAAATAATGAGCACATCCTTAAAAAGAGTTAATGAGAGGCAAAAGGAATTTTAACAAGATATTGTCAATTTTATACATTCCCGCACTGTTATTGAAATTGTTTTTATAGTGGATAAATGCACATTCTAGAATATTTCTTTCTATTATATCTCTGTTTTCAACAAGCTCTTTAGAACTATCCCACTTGATGCTATGATTACATCTATACATATGGTTAAACAAAGCATTGGAATTGTTAGCTGTTCTATGTAATCATAGCATCAAGTAGGCTATTCTAAAGCGCTTGTTGGAAAGAGAGATATAATAGAAAGAAATATCCTAGAATGTGCATTTATCCATTTTAAAAACAATTTCAATAACAGTGCGAGAATTTATAAAATTGATAATATCTTGTTAAAATTCCTTTTGCCTCTCATTAACTCTTGTTAAGTATGTGCTAATTGTTTTGGTTTCCGCTACGTTGTATATACTTATGGGCATCTTGCCTTCTCTCTTCATTCCATGACGAGGTGTAGCTCCTCTGAATACACGAAAGGCCTTGGAATCGTTTTTCCTTTTCCTTGTGGGTTTGCAGCATTCATTCATTTCACATGTTTAATTGTGAAATTCATCCCATATATATATATATATTATATATATATATATATATATATATATATATATATATTATATATAATATATATATATATTGTCGTTACGGCAAATTTGTTTATTGAAATATAAATAAAAATCGTCATAAAGATGATGAATCATAAGTAAGGAAAAGAAAGAATGAAGTGATTTTGAAAGGGCTTTAATTTCACAGGAAAATTACATCTTTAAAATGGAGACATGAAAAAGTGAAATCCAATCTGATACTCGAGAGAAAAGAAAACGAGGTGTTATTTTGACAACAATAGAACCTGATTTATAGTTTGCAATTAAGCTGTCAGTAAAATGAGAACTTTAGCTTTAGGATCCTTTTCATTTTGAGCTTGTAAAGCTGAATGTAAACATTTGACAGCTGTTTCACTTGTTAACTCAAAAGCTAGATTGGCTCAGAAAATACATCGTCTTTGGAAAGAACTCTCAGAGGAAATTTTGGTTTAAATTTGTTCTTACGAAAAGGCTGAGTTTATTTAGAGCGAAGTTGAGGTTTGACCAATAAAAGGTTAGTAGTGTTTGTACGAATGACGTGATGTAATGAAAATGTTTCTGATAGGTCATTTAGATACTGAAGGTAGAAATCTCTTTAAGTCTAATGTATGACATAGAGTTGTAGTTTCAGTTGTAGTCATAACCCTCGAAAGCTCTAAAGTGCTGCAAAATCTCTGAAATCTGTGGCAGTTTGACTTTATACACTGATTTTAAAGTGTCTCTGTTGTTCGAAAAATTGGAATCTTATTGTTTTACTGAGTTTAAGTTATAGTTCCAAACCTCTTTCTGTAAATGAGAGTGTAGCCGATCAGAAAAGAACTCAGTGAAAATAAAACCCAAAAGTGTACGACATATTTTAATGTAATTCTGTTAACATGTTCAAATTTTAAATTGTAAGCTTGTAAGAGTTTATTGTGTTTACTCCTGAGCAAATATCTATTGGTGATTTTTCTCCACGAGAAAATCTGCGGAAAGACTTTTGAAAGACTTTTGAAAAGTTTATGTAAAAAAATTTATTTGTGGGAATTTCTTTTCGTGAAAATTCTGCGGAACTCGCTCGGAACTTTTGATACCAAATTTCGTATCTTTTGTAAGATTTTTTTTTTATTATTATTATTTTAAGAAACTTGAATTAAGTGGTTTTTTTTTAGTCACATATAAAATCCCTCTGTATAAAACCTTTGAGACTTAATCCTAGTACTTTGAAACATTGTTTGGAATTTCATTTTTATTTTTGAACAAAAATTTGTAAGTGCACATACTGTATGTAAACTTCTTTTGAGTTAATGTTCCACTGAGAGTTAATTTTTATTCAATTTTGTGAAATACCTCTATACAATGGATTGTGTTATTTCTATGCTACCTTGCAATAGGCCACTCTTGTAAACTGAAGGTAAAGTAACGTTGCATTGCAAGTTCGAATTTAAAAGCGGGCTTCAAATAAGCCGAGAAAATGCTGTGTATAAAATTGAAAAGGTCATCCGAGTGATAACCAGAGCTATCCTAAACAAACAAATCCACCCGTGCAATAAGTGCAATAAAAAAGTGGTTACTCCACAATATACGTTTGTATATATACAGGGTGTTTATAAAGGTCCTATCTATGTCAGTGTAAACGTAGCAAAAAGGGTAAAATTCAATAACAATATAATAGAAGGCATACATTTAATGAATACTTAAGCATATGATTCTACATGAGCACCATCAGTATCTCAACAGAGTTCGAATTTGTCATTCAGATGGCATTTTAAACATCGTCGTCTTTCAACAAGCTGGGCACTTTGTCATTACGCAAACATTGTTCGGGAGTGCCTAAATGAACGATTTCCAAATCGGTGGATTGGACGTGGAGGCAACAGTCCCTCGGCGGCTCGATCTCCTGACCTAACGCCCTTGGATTTCTCTGCATGGGGCTTTATCAAATCAAACGTCTATCAAACGATGGTTACAGATCTGCAAGATTTACGTGCTCGTATCGTAACAGCAGATACAAAAATAACCCCTGTCATGCTCCAAAATGTGTTCCGCAGTGCTGCTGACAGATTCGAACTCTGTAGAGATACTGATAGTGTTCATGTAGAATCATATGCTTAAGTATTCATTAAATGTATGTCTTCTAAGGGGTTCCAAAAACCTTAGCCCCCCCCCCATTTTCAGCTTACATGTTTACTTATATGGAAATAGTTTTTAGTGATTATAAAAATATATAAAATTCTTTATTTATTACAGGTATTAAAATTACTCTAGCTGATAAAGTAATAATATAATGGCTTCTCAATTAATTGGTGATTCGGAGAGGCAACGTGTGATAGATCGCATACGAGCAATAACATTTCGGGAAGCTCGTGATTCTGAAGCCACCTTTATAACACGTTCATGGGTTCCCAAAAAGTTGCGAAGAAGTGAGGACTTCGTCAAAAGAAATTGGGATAAAACTTTGGATGAATGTGGAATGGATACAACCAAATCTGGGTGCCCAAATTTGCCACTCTCTCAGGAAACAAAGGACATCATTGAAAGTGGTACGCGTAAGCGGAAAAACAGCTGTGCTAAACTTTCTAGAGAGATCGAAGTGTTGAGAGGAAAGATCGTTAGTGGTGAGATCATTCGACTCTACCGTCATAGGCAAGGTTTAAAGCCTTGGCATGAACTTCCAAAGCCAAGAAAAACTTAACTTAACATCGATGACAGAATGTGGTTTGCCCATTATCTTGAAGATTGGGATGTGGATGATTTCATGCATTTAGCTGTCTCCGATGAATTTTTGTTTACGTAACACGTAGTTTACGTAACTACCAAAATGATCGAGTGTGGGTCACAACACCAGATGAAATCGATGACAATGAACATTATCGCGAATTACTAAAAAGTCCAGACTGTGTTGGTGTGTTTGTTTTGTTCACTGCAAAGAAGCTCATGTGGGTGCTGAAGCCAAATGGTCAGAGTTGGGATGGACAGTATTTTCGTGATATTATTCTATCCCAGCATGTCATTCCTTTTCTAAGAAACCCAAACAATGTTATGGATGTCGATCAGGTCACACTTCTGCAAGATAAGGCCCCCTGCTTTAAGGCATTAGCCACTCAACAGTTGTTGCGGAACCATGAGATCGATTTCTTTGGAAATGAAGAATGGCCAGGAAATTCTCCTGACCTGAACGTCTGTGAACACATTGGATCAGTTATAAAGGACAAGGTTGAATGTCTCTTGTTTCAAGAACCTGCAGCAAATCGATTTTCGAAGGATACAATGACGCAACACATTGAAACTGTTTTAGCAAATTTGCGTAATGATCAAGATTTATTCACGTCACTTTTGGCAAGCTACCCGAAGCGAATTCAGGCTGTCTTAGAAGCCAATGGCGGGAACACCAAGTTTTAATTGTTTCTCATTAAATGCAGGATTAAATTCTCTTTTGTAAGGTATGTTTAGTTTTATTGTACCTCTAATGGTTTAGGCCATGGGCGGGAGGGGGGCTAAGGTTTATTGGAGCCCCGTATTATATTTTTATTGATTTGTACCCTTTTTGCTACGTTTTCACTGAAATAGATAGGGATTTTATAATCACTCTGTACATGTGTATATATATATATATATGTGTATATATATATATATATATATATATGTGTGCGTGTGTATATAATATATATATATATATATATATGTATATACATTGTGTGTGTGTGTGTGTGCGTGTGCTTGTTTCTGCCTTAATCTTTAAAGCAAACGTGTTCTTCACTTAATTCACTCTGGGTCCAGAATCCAGTGTATGTACAGTTGCTTGCATATGTAATGTTCCTCGCCTCACAGGCGACTCCGTACATGTGGCAACGCCACAGTGATAGTCAAGGTAGCACAACTGGGTGAAGGTGGGGTGAAGGGGGTCAACCGAGTCCAACAACGTAAAACACAGACATATATATCTAAAGGACAATTGAATGTGCAGTCATTGACATACAAATAATTATAATGTAATATCTTTGTTCATAAAGATAAACAATTAATATGATCGTGCATAGCGTTGAACTCCATGTAGTTTACTAGTCTTATACAGTAATAAGTTTCCATTATGATTACTGCAAGTCTATATGAATAGCTACCACAATACAACTTTTTATATACTAGTGAATTTGAACCAAAAATAGACATTACACAACCAACCTCCACACTCCCTCATTCCCCTTCCCTACCCACCAGTCTCGCGTATATTAAATTATTATGTAACAATACTAATAATGCTGTTTGTAGAGTCCGTGTGCAGCTGGAGAGGGAAGGGAGAGGACGGGAGAGAGAAGGAGAGAGGAGGGAAAGGGGCAGAGAGTGTGAGTGAACCGATACTTAAATTGGCAACTGGCTTATCGATTGTTACACAAACTACTTGTGAAGAGTTTTACTCCAAATAACAGTAAATGATTATCAAAATCACATATTAATTTTACACACCGAGACCGTGAGCTGCTTCTCTATTGCCGGTCTCCAGTCAACTACACCCCGATACGCCGCCTGGCCGCCGACCCAGGCCACTGAATGACGTCCCCATCACGTCACTGTCACGTGACCACACCTGGCCAGCGACCGAGCCGAGGCCGGGAGAAGTGATCCTTACAATAATGATCTACGGTTATACTAGCATAAACATATATTTATATATACTTATAAATTCATACAATATTATACTAATGCTTGTGAAATTACGTTGATGGGCCAAACCGAGGTGTTGACATGGTTACTGGCATGATCTATGCTCATACCATATTTATACACCGTATGAGGAATACCAACTCTGAAAATGAATCCAGCTCAAGATAAAATTGCACAGCGTGGCCTAATAACTGGTATGCTGAAGCAGGCTTCTCTGTAGCCAACATAGCCATAGAGCTGGAAATTTCTAAGCCTACTTATGGTTCGATGCTGGGTTCAGAGGTGGCCGGAGAATAATCAACGAAGTGCAGAACGATCCTATCAACAACGCAGTCGCCATCCGGGAGACACTACATATGGGCGTGTCAGTGGGTATCGTAAGGAGACGGGTGCATGAAGCAGGTTTTCACCACAGTACTCCTACCAAAAAAGAGGCTCAAGGAACGACATCGTCAGACCAGGCTCCAGTTTGCTCGCCAGCATATAAATGATGATCTCGCATACTGGAGCAGAGTTATGTGCTCTGACGAGAAGACGTTTGCGTCTACAACTCACGGCCGTCTTCGATGTTCACGACAGGACAACACGAGATATGTCCGCCAAAATATTTACGAAGTGGCACGGAGTGAGCACGTGACGGCGAATGTGTGGGGATGGATGCACCTGCAAGGACTAAGAGAGCTGACTGAAATCCACGGGAGGTTTACGGCAGATCAATATATAGAGATCATGGACGAGGTGATGCTGCCTTCTGTACGCGCGTATGCCTCGCCCTATCCTGAGCAGATTATCTTTATGCATGTATCTTGTATTTGTGTGTTATATAATATTATACTATTACTAAAGTAAGATTTATGTATTACACGCATTTGTATGTCCGGTTTCCATATTTAAATGCGAGGAATAATGGTCATAAAATTGTTCTTTAACTCTTTCAGTACTCTGACAACACTTTAGGATTTTATTCTGGATAACTGCAGACTGTATTATTTGTATAGTAAAACAATTACATTTAGCTGAAAGAAACCCCAAATACATAGGGGTTAAAAACCTATATCGAATAGTGGGTTACTGATGAAGCGTATGGATGAGATATAATTTTACTTTTAATATTTAAAATCCATTTGCAGGACAACTCTCCCATCCACACCGACAGAATTGTTAGAAGGTGGTTCGAGGAGCAGCGAAATCTAGAACTACTGGACTGGCCTAGTAAGGGGTGTGACCTCAATCCCATTGAGAACATGTGGGGAATGTGGTGAACTCGTGGGAGCCTGGACAGGAGCGGATCAGCGGCCAGCTGCTGGATCACACTATGGCTGAGTAGATGTTCCGAAAGAACCCACACATCATACATAACCATTTTGCATCTATGCCACACAGATTACAAGATGTAATAGACAATAATGGGGGGCGGACCACATTCTAACTAAGAACTGGGTATAGCTGCGCCATTTATGTTAATCTATGGCAAATTGTGAGCATTTTGTATGATAAACTATTTAGTAAAACATTCTCAACCATTGCATATTTGTTGTAATAATGAAGTGGTGTTTTATTGTACATATATATATTCCTTGTTAAGTTCTAATAATATCTCCACAGTCCACATTGATAATGCAACAGGAAATCTGGAAAACATTAATGGGTTTATCTGTCCATCGTGATTAAATAATTATTTCTCCACATTGATAATACAAATACAATCTGGAAAACACGATTAAGATAATAGGCCTCAGCCAAAAGTCGGTGGTGATATCTTGTGTCATGCAATCGTCACCTTACGGTTTCCACTGACACGCCCAGATGTAGTCTCTCCTGGACGGCGACAGCAAGTAACCATGACAACACGGTTTCGCCCATCAACGTAATTTCACAAATATTAGTATAACATTGTATGAATTTATAAGTATATATAAATATGTTTATGCTAGTACAACCGTGGATTATTCTTATGTAATTCTGATAATTCACTGGTCTGCGTTTGAAATTTTTTTTCCTGAGGTCAAGGTTTTTTTAGTTGTTCTTTTATAATTTTTGCATGCTGAATTAAAAAATGTTCTCATTTTACTCAATCAGGTCAGGTTTTTATGCTATCTCAATTTTAAAAAAATTGATAATTCGAAAATAATCGTTATGAAATTAGCAAGTTTATTTTTTTAAAACGGACTTAAATTGACAGAAAATGTACAAAGTATATAAAAAATGGTACACGAGTACAGTTAATTGGACGAAAGGGCTTTCTCAAAGACTTTCGTCTGTGTTCCACAGTTGGAACGTCTCTCTTGAGGCACCAGCATTAGTCCGCGAGCATGTTCACATCCCAGCGGCCCTGGTACCTCTCTTCCATCACTCGAATATCCTGGTGGAAGCGCTCTCCTTGCTCCTCGCTGACATCACCGCAGTTGTCCTGAAAGTAGTCTAAATGCGAGCTGAGAAAATGCATCTTTATGGATATTAGGGTGCCCCGTTTTGGACGAATCTCAAAGTTATTAATGTCCAGCTCTCTCATATCGTGACAAATGATGATTTAAGTATGCTAACCAATTTTTAGACCGAAATCAAAAAATTTGACCCCCGAGCACTCGATTAAAAAATTTAAGGGTCAAATTTTTCAAAAAAATTTGTTTTTTCGATTTAATGCCATAATTTCAATTTAGACACTTATAAATGGTTCCATCTGATGCGTATTAAAAAAATGAACCATTTGATACCAAATTTATAAGGTTTGGCTTAAAAAAATTGTTTACCTAAATGCGAGCTGAGAAAATGCATCTTTATGGATATTAGGGTGTCCCGTTTTGGACGAATCTCAAAGTTATTAATGTCCAGCCCTCTCATATCGTAACAAATGATGATTTAAGTATGCTAACCAATTTTTAGACCGAAATCAAAAAATTTGACCCCCGAGCACTCGATTCAAAAATTTAAGGGTCAAATTTTTTAAAAAAATTTAGTTTTTTCGATTTAATGCCATAATTTCAATTTCTGACACTTATAAATGGTTCCATCTGATGCGTATTAAAAAAATGAATCATTTGATACCAAATTTATAAGGTTTGGCTTAAAAAATTTGTTTATATGATTTTTTTTATATTTCTAATGCATTTTATTAAAATTTTTAGAGTATTTCTCTTGTTGCTTTCAAGTTTATTAAATAAATAAGGCAAATAAAAGAAAATTAATCGTTTTCCGTTTAATTATCAAGCAAAAATGGTAAAAATAATAAAAATATCCCTCTTTTATGGACTAGAAAAACAAAAGCTTCCTCTACATAAGAAAAAAAAATAAATAAATAAAACTTTCTTTTCATAAAAAATTACTAAAACTTCAACTAGGACAACATTTTTGATTCCTTACAGAAAGTAAAGATCAAATTTCGATACAAAGACATTACACAATTATAAAATTAAAACAAGATGAGAAAAAATATAAAGCAAGTGCAATGAAAAAAAAAAGTACTAAACTCCATAAACCTAAAATCTTCTTTTTAAAATAAAGAACTAAGAATTTATTTTCGATTTTTCGAATGCGCGGCCTAATCTCTGAGACTCTGACATATTTGGTTAATGTTTTTTTCTTGAAATCAGGCACTTTTTGTCTATTGTCTTCAACCACCTGTAGCAGATATTGCTTTTGTTTTTCATCTCTAGTGATCGAATTAGCATAATCTTCTATTAATTTAACACCTCGTTCGGCCGTGTCATTTACTACTTTCATATAGTGTACAAAATTACTCATTCTTTTGAAATCTTCATCATCTTTCCATTCGTTTGCAGATTTTCTAAGCCAGTTACCAGAATAATTGAATAAATTCAAGAAGAGCCATGAGTTTGGCCCAGCTAGATCCGGAAGTCTCGTGGAAGGGTTAAGTGTAGGAAATGTTGGTGGTCCTCGTCCGTTAGAAAATCCTCGCTCCTCAAATTTCGATATTGATTTAGCAATTTTGGTCTTCAATTCACCACTTAAATTTTCTGATAATAAAGAAAGCGGTACCATTTCTTTAGTAACATACCAGAGGTGGCGATCAAGTGCCTTAATAGCCTGGTTTGCTACTTCTTCATCGATTTTCTTGTATGCTTGCAAGTCGTGATATAACTAGGTCATTTTCAGGTTCTTCAACTCCTTTTGTAGATGACACCCAAACTATGATGTATATCATTACTATAAATTTGCATACTCTATCCAGCTTATTCACCATATTTTCAGTGTAACATGCTTGATCACTAAAAGCAAACATTTTTATACAATACATGATTGTAGCCATCCATCTAGCCCGATGCGAGGCTCCAGGATGAAGCCAACGAATTCCTTTTGGTGGAGTTTGATTCAAAATCTGTTGGCATAACTTAGCACTTTCTTTATAATCCTCGCGAAGTAATACATTGCTATCTTCATTTTGCAGGATTTCATAGATATTTTGTTACATCTTCAATTTTATTCTTTAGGTATCTGTTTGTTGTTTCCACTGTTTTATGTTTCTTGCTCGTATCTAAATTCTTCCACACAGTTTGTCTAAATTTTTGAAAAATTTCATGATCAGGTGATATTGATTTGCCAAATATTACTTTAAAAACATCATTCAAAATTCTTTCAAATATATGATGCCAGCATGCGCACCAGAGTATCCTCTGTCCGAATAAGTCTTCTAGTCTTTTGCAGGCACCATTCATCCAACCGGAATTCGATGCGGTTGTATCGAAAACTAACGAAACCACTCTTCCTTCAAGGTTCCAATCCATAGCAGCTTCAAAAGTGGCTTGGGCTTGAGAAAATCCAGTAGCATCAGGGATATCTGGAACCGCTAAAATTTTGCCTTCCTTCGCACTTGGCATTCCCGAAACTAAAATAGCCAACCGTTCTTTCTTTTCACCTCTCAATTCTGTAACTATTTTAGAATCCCAATGGAGCGAAGAGAAATTTGGAGGCTCAAAATCGATTTTCACTTTCTTAGATGTGTTCTCCCTAGTTTTCTTTCCTGCATTCCAAGAAGTTGTTCTGGACAGGCTGACTGTTTCTAAATCTATATCACAGGCAGAAAGCACAGTAGCAGCAAAAGCTGTTCTTTGATTTAATGACAAGTTTAATCTGTCAGCTATATTGCTAACTTTAGAAGACTTCATAATATTTTGACGCTTAGGACCTTTTTTTGCACTCGAAAGTTTAAATTCTGGATCATCTTGCTCCGATTCTGAAGACGAATTTTCTTGATAGACCATATTCATTTTAGATGTTCCAGGCATTGCTTTCCTTTGTGATTCTTTTAGTTCACGGTTTTTTATTTCTTGGATTCTTTCAGCTTTAGCTTTAGTCTTCTTTTCATATATTTTATCTAGACCTCCTAAGCACATTTCCATTTCTCCTCTCTGATCTTCCAGAAATTTAACATCCCAAATTTTCGTTTCATTACTTCTTAGTGGATCTTTCATTACAATTTCTTTAGCGTTCTGAGAGCTGATGTCAAAAAGTTTTTTCAAAACCTGGTTAAATTCCTGAAGTTTATTGTTATAATTAGGACGTTCTGCAATTCGTGCAATAGTATCTCTCTTTTTAATTAAGTCCTTTAATAACTGTTTAGATCTCGGATGACGCCCAATATCTTTAGAAAGTATACTGGCCAGGATCCAAAAAGCGTTTAACTTTTTCCAAAACTACTTTTATTGTCTCCTCTACTGAGTTATTCCTCATGGAGTTTCTTTTTAGACTTAAAAAGTGATGAAGAACATCTCCATTTGAGGGAAAAAGTGTCCCTTTGTGTGGTTCCAAATGAGGAAGGAGATCTCCAAGAACAGAATCATCACGTTCCTTATCTTTTCTTAACTTTCGTTCATTCGAAGCCATAGTTAAACATTAGGTAGCTCGTTGACTAGCTAAAATCCTGAAAAAATAAGAAAAAGTAAATAAAAACAAAATTTTTAAGCCAAACCTATATAAATTTGGTAGCAAATGACTTGTTTTTTAATATGCATCGGATGAAACCATTTATAAGTGTCTAAAATTGAATTTATTGGCATAAAATCGAAAAAACTCAAATTTTTTAAAAAATTTGACCCTAAAATTTTCGAATCGAGTGCTCGGGGGTCAAATTTTTTGATTTCGGTCTAAAAATTGGTTAGCATCGTTTGTCACGATATGAGAGGGCTGGACATTAATAACTTTGAGATTCGTCCAAAACGAGACACCCTAATGGCAGTGGCGACTGGCGTATAGGAGCGATGGAGCGGTCGCTCCCCCTTGCTTGAAACGATAAATATTAATTTAACAGATAAAAAATATATTAATTTTAAGATATTAAAATAAATATTCTTGAAATATATTTTAAAAATTCATGTGGCATATCATGATTCATGAGGCATTTTGAGTAAGCCTTCATATAGTACATAATATTCTAAACTTATAGTATAGCTTCAAACAGCGTACCGCTGTTTGAATACAAAATAATATTGCAGCCAAATGGAGCGATAGATTTTTCGCTCAAGTAAATATAAATTATATTTTACTGTTGTAATGAAAATATAAGTACAATCGCGAATTTTTTTTATAATAACTTTATTTTTACTAATAGTTACTTCAGTAACAATGATATAAGCCATTTATATGTATTTTATTAAAATTATTACTTATTTGTAATTAACTAGAATTGTACGTCTGGCATAGCCGCATATGTTAATACAAGTACAGTACTCTTGTGAGCGGCAGTTGGATTCGCACTAGCCTATTGTGAGTCCGTGTTGTCGTACAGTGGTACATTATTATAGTCAAATTTATTATAGTCAAATTTATTATAGTCAAATTTATTCAACAATTATTTTTATATTTTATTAAAATATTTTTTTAATACAAATTTATGGCTTCTTTTGACATATAAGTACCGTACGGAAGCACCATGTGATTGTTTATGTACTAGAATTCTAAAAATTATAAATTTTATGAAATCGCACCCCCATACATTTATACCACGAGTCGCCACTGCCTAATGGACATACGTGCAACAAGAGCCTGGAAGCTCTGCAGGAGCCCCTCGATAACACGTTCGTACTCTGGACTTCGGTGGTTGCCCAGAAAATTCGTGACAATGGACTTGAATGCGAGCCAGGCATTGACCTCATTGTCCTCCAGACTTTCGTCGAATTGAGCATCTTTCATTAGCTCCCTGATCTGAGGGCCGTCAAAAATACCTGCTTTCAGTTTGCCCTCACTGACGCGTGGAAATTTCTGATTCAGGAAAGCGAAAGCTCGGCTTTCTTTGTTGAGTGCTCTGACGAAATTCTTCATAAGTCCGAGCTTGATGTGCAGCGGCGGAAGTAGAATCATCTGCGGATTCACGAGAGCGTGTGACAAAACGTTGTGCGAACCTAGTTCCAGGCCACGTCTTGCTGGCCAGTCGCATTGTACGTAGTGTTGCTTGTCTGCTTGGCTGTCTCACAGACAGAGAAAACAGGAGTGTTTGGTGTAGCCGCCTTGTAGACCCAGCACTAGGGCTATAACCTATAAAAATATATATATATATCAGGGCCTAAACATATATATATATATATATATTTGTATTTTTTTTGTAGACACGAACATACCTTTAGGTCTCCGCATATCATCCAATTGTGATGTTTGTACTTCAAAGCAGTTAGCAAAAGCTCCATGTTACTATAACTTTCAGTCATCTGCACCGAGTGACCGACCGGAACAGACGCGACCTTGTTACCATTGTAGAGTAGTACTGCTTTCAAGCTTCTGCTTGAGGAGTCGATGAAGAGCCGCCATTCTGTAGGGTCATACGCTAAACCCATAGCTGCAATGAGGCCGTTGACGTTGTTACAGTAAACCAGCGAAGCTTCTTCGTCCAACGTGAAATATTCTCGAAACTCTACTTCGCGGCTGCGATACCAGAAGAATGTTGTTTCTGGAGCTAACAAACGATTTTCGCGAAGACGTGACCCTAGCAACTTGAGCAGATTCTTTGGACAAGCACAAATCTCTTGTCAAATCGTTCAACTCAGCTTGGCTCAAGAGTTTGAGTTGACTTGTCTCGGCAGTAGGTTGGTATGTACCAGATATGTCACCGTCATCCATTTCTTCATCTGAGTCGGACGACGAATGAAAGTTGTCGGGCGGTGTTGGAATTGGAATATCTGGTCCATGAGGCAATGGCTTTATGGCAGATGGCACGTCTGGATACTTTACGTGTTGCTTGTTTTTTCGATTTATGCCTAAAAGGAGACAGATAAAGACAGATAAAGATAAGATAAAGACATATCTATATTGTCAGGCATATTTTTGTAAGTATAAAATGAAATTCATACTAAATTCATGCTAACTTACCTTGTAGGTTTGTCATACAGAAATAACAGTCAGTAGTATGATCTCTTCCTTCCCTCCACAACATTGGGACACCAAAAGGTAGACACTCTACCTTCTTGTGGCTCCAGCGCCGCAGACTTTCAACGCACGTTTTGCAGCATATGTGAGGGGCAAAGGCTTTGTCCTGGTCACCAAGTTTAACTCCAAAGTAGGCGTGATAGCTTTTCCTCACAAAATGTGTGATGTTTGACTGCCGGTCTGACATAGTGACTTTACCACAGATGTAGCAGAACCTGTTTGGGTCATTCTTGCACATTCTATTCATGCTGAAAAACAGTAATGACAATCGTAATTAGAACTAAGTTGTGTCTGTTTATTATATAGAGCTTGGCTAACACTTGGCTAAAATGTAAGTTTGTTTTAAAAAAATAAACTTGCTCATTTCATAACGATTATCTAATTTTTTTAAAATTGAGATAGCATAAAAACCTTACCTGATTGAGCAAAATGAGTTACATTTTTGAATTCAGCATGCAAAACTTATAAAAGAACAACTAAACAAACCTTGACCTCAAAAATGACGCAGACCAGTGATAACACTAGGCAACAAATTTCAACTTTTTTTTTGTTACAGACACGTGAACTACTGATTCCTACTAAAGCGCTGATGCTGATTTCAGATCTGATATCAAAATTTCTCTATCACGTCCAGATTTTGTGTAACGGAAAACCCCTATTTTTCATTTTTTTCTCACCCGCTTCTATTACGAAAGCCGTCTAAGCTACTTTTCCGTGCCACGTTTTATGTTAAGCATACTTAAATAATTAGTGAACAGGGATGTCTTTCCTCCTTTATTCTGGCTTAAGACAGACAGCGGAATTCCGCTGGCGGAGTTACCACCCCTGCGCCCAACCATCCACCCAAAGCGCGTTAGTATTTTGTTGTTACTACTGAAAGGCAAATTCCTGTTCTTAAGTGAAACTTTGGTGTGTCCTCTTCCTTGTCGCTTGTAGGATGACGAGCTCTCCTTCTGCAGGAACCAACAATAATCTCCCATCATATTTGGGTTGAAATTACCTTGGTATCTGTTTTCCATAACTGAGATCTGTTGGTGGAAGCGCTCACCATGCTCGTCACTTACAGCCCCAAGGTTGGCCGGGAAGAAGTCAAGATGAGAATGTAAAAAATGAATTTTCAAAGACATTCTGCATCCCATTATTTCATAAGATTTAAGCATGTTTTCTACGAGTTTACGGTGGTTTTCAGCTTTGTGGTTTCCAAGAAAATTTTTGACAACTTCAACGAAAGATGTCCATGCTCCTAGTTCATTCTCATTTAGGTTAGATGGAAACGATGAGTCGTGGATGACACTGCGGATCTGTGGTCCAGTGAAAACTCCAGCTTCTAGCTTAGCATCTGTCAATATTCCTTTGAATTTATCCTTTAAATATTGGAAACCACTACCTTGATGATCCATACCCTTCACGAAATTTTTCATAAGGCCAAGTTTAATGTGAAGTGGTGGAAGATGTACTTTCTGAGGGTCAATAAGTGCTGGGTGTTTCACATTGTATTTACCAACAACATGTTCAGTTCTAGATGGCCAATCATTTTTTTTGTAGTGGTTCTTGTCATCTCTGCTGTTCCATAGACACAAAAGCACATATGCTTTGTGTAGCCCAACTGTAACCCAAGAAGTAATGATACAACTTTAAGGTCGCCACAAATATTCCATGTGTGGTCCTTATATTTGATGAGTCTTAGCAGCAGTTTCATCGATTCATAAGTCTCATTAAGGCCAGTGGCATGTGCTACAGGTATTGAAGGTTTTTCATTGCCGTTGTGCAGTAATACAGCTTTAAGGCTAGCTTTACTAGAGTCAATGAACAGTCTCCATTCTTTTGGATCATAGCGACAGCCAATCCCTTGCATCAGACCACTGATATCGTGGCAGAAACAAACGTTTTCTTCCTGTAAGTAAATGATGAAAACTGCAAATGGCGATGGCGGAAATGGGAAACTTTGGTGTTTGGTTGGAGAAGATTAAATTCTTGAAGTCTTGAACAAGCAACTCTGCCTTTTCTTTTGGTAATTCCAAATCGCGCACTAAGTCATTTAACTCCGCTTGACTTAACAAATGTGGGAAAATATTTGCATCTGGAACATATATGCCATCTTTCCCTGTTTCTATATCACTAGCAGAATCTTCAGATGAACTGCTGTCTGTTATCGTTGCTGGTGGAACTGGTGGTGGATTTGTTTCATCATGTGGTACTGGTTTCATTGCTGATTCGCAGTTTGGGTACGTGATCTTTGATTTGTTTTTCTTTGTGAAACCAGCAATCTTTATCAAACAAAAATAACAATCATTGAAGTGATTTTTCGGCTCACGCCAAACCATGGGGACTGAGAACGGCATAGCTTTTCTTTTACCATTCATCCAAGCTATTAACATTGCATTGCACTGTGCACAGCAAATATGTGGTGCCCAGTCCCTCTGTTGGTCTCCTAACTTACAGTCAAAATAACACTTGTAGGCAAGTTTAATCTTTGTTGTTATGTTTCTACGTTGTGGCTTAGGTGATATTGTCCACAGACAAAGCAGAAGTTGTCTGGGTGATTTACACAAGCACGTCTATTTGATGCCATTTTGAATTACCATACAATATCTGAAAAAAACGTAGAAAGTAATTATTACGATGTGCAAAATAAAAAGAAATACACACCGTAGTACAAAACAAATGCTATAAAAACACACAAGTCACCACAACCTGTCACTTGCTCATCAGCAGAGAGCTTCAACAACCGTTCTGCTTGACTGTCACGTAGCGACTCGGGATAAATTTTATTTATCAAAATTGTTCGAATTTGTATATAGTTGGCAAAAAAATTGCTTTAACCTTGAAAAGCAAGTTTCATATTACTGGCATTAAGCCGATTAAAACCAAAATCTGGACGTGGTAGAAAATTTTACTAAAAGTGATTTGCATTTTACACAAAATCTAGACGTGATAGAAAAAATCTAATTATAGATTTGAAATCAGCATACCGAAATTAGCTAGGAGCACCTATTTGGTCTTCTGTAACAAAATCTTTGTTGCCTAGTGTAATCAGTTACTGTTATTCAGATCGAAACTATTAACAAGTTCTTTGTGTAACAATCGATAAGCCATTTACCACTAACTCTCTCTGCCCTTCTACCTCGCTCTCTCTCACACTGTCTCAACCTTTTTCTCGCTCAATGTCAACACACACACACACACACACACACACACACACACACACACACACACACACACACGTATATATATATATATATATATATTTGTATGTATGAATATATAAACGTGTAGAATCGTAAGTTAGTAAAGGTTTAAAGCTGCACACGGACTCTACAAACAGCTTTATTAGTATTGTTACATAATGATTTACTATACGCGAGACTGGTGGGTGGGAAGGGGAATGAGGGAGTGTGGAGGATGGTTTTGTAATGTTTATTTTTGGTTCAAATTTACTAGTATATAAAAAGTTGTATTGTGCTAGCTATTCATATAGACTTGCAGTGATCATAATAGAACGTTATTACTGTATAATACTAGTAAACATGTAGTTCAACGCTGTTCACGATCATATTAATTGTTTATCTTTTTGAGCACAGACATTACATTATAATTACTTGTATGTCAATGACTGCACATTCAATTGTCCTTCATCCCTAAAATATAGTTTCTTTAAAGATATAACAAACAGTCTTTGAATAATTGTTCCAATGACTTTTCTTGGTTAAGGAAATACCAGATTATTGTTTTAATTTCCTTTGGGAGCAAACATAAATTTTCGAGTTTTTTTAAATCATGGAAACAGCAAATGTAGTACTGATTCAAGATTACAAAATTTTCATCCTACTTCGAAACCCTGATAATTACTGGACAACGCTTAATTTTAAATATAAATTTCATGTAAGATGATTTTTAGATGACGAAAGGTAAAAGGAATCCGAGAAATTTCTTTAGACGTCAGGAAGGTCCTTCGCCCGAAAAATTTAAGGAATAACTGCTCTAGACTCTAGAGTAAAAGGATTACACAGTTTTCTCAACACATCAGCGCAGACACCACGCCAAGTGTTATACAATTATATTGAAAAACAAAATTAGGTTTGTTAAAATGAGTTATTTTAGACATGAGGAGAATTCTTTTTTTCTTTTTGTTTCTCCTTTTTTTAATTCTTTTCTTTCTTTGTCATTTTTCTTTCTCTTTCAAAAATAGTTCTGTTAAAAAAAGGTAAAGACTAAGAGGAAAGAATTAGTTTATTATATAAAGGCTGCAAATTTTAAGAGCCATTAGAGTCCGAAATTATTGATGGTGTGTGCGACTGTGCGAGTGTGTTTCTGCGGTAGTTTCACCTCCTTCGTAACAGCATAGATCATGTGGCTGAGGGGCCTACATCTTTGTGTGGTATCCAAACCACGGGTCGCTACGTCATCTGGACACAGAAAACGGCCACTCATCTAATTACTACTTAGATCCCATATCACTTAATTTTGCTGTACGACGGGAAACGGTATTACAACATGACTACGATAAAACCTGAAGGATAGATAAGCAGATATTTATAGGAAACGTTAAATCTAGAGAGCAGCTTCCAATTGCAGAATAAAAACATTGAGGAAATTTAGTAATGCCAGTCTAATGTAGCTGCTACAAATGTCAAGGGCTGAAGAATTGATTAAAAATGACGGCAATGGTTTCAAATGAAAAATATTTACTGATTATACGAGCCACTCAATATATTTTGCCCCACCTTTTTTTTCTTTCCAAGTTTCCTTGTAAGTTCCAGAAATTTTTTACACAAGTAGTTACATTCCTTTTTTACAAGTTTTTATTTTTCTACATAGTCTCCATCCTTTTCTACGGCTTTCCTCCACCTCGAAACAAGGGCCTTTATTCCTAGCTGGTAAAAGTCCGTTTGGTTCCGCTGGAGCCACCTCTTAACCTCCTCAATAACCTCATCTTCACTCTGAAACTTTCTTCCACGAATAGCATCCTTCGTTGGCCGAAACAAATGGAAGTCTGAAGGTGCCAGATCCGGGCTGTATGGGGGGGGGGGGTAACACAGTGAAGCGCATTTTTGTGATGGCCTCTCTTGTTTGCAAACTGTTGTGTGGTCTTGCGTCATCGCGCAAAAGAAGGACGTCTTCCAGTTTTCTCTCCGGTCGAACTCACTTTACACGTCTCTGGAGTCTCTGTACGGTAGCAATGTATGCCTCTGAGTTGATTGTTTGTCCTTTCTTCATAATGTCTAGCAGAATCACCCCTTTCATGTCCCAGAAGATGGTGGTCATAACCTTTCCTGCAGAGGGAGCCATTTTGAACTTTTTCTTGCGTGGGGAGTCTACGTGATGCCACTCCATGGATTGGCGTTTTGTTTTGGGTTCAAAGTGGTGTACCCAAGTCTCGTCCCAGTCACATTTCGTGAATAGAAGCCATCCCCTCTTGTCTCATATCGAACCAACGACTCAGAAGCAATTTCTTTTCTTTGGGCTTTGTGATCTTCAGTCAGTTGGCGAGAAACAAACCGTGAACACACTTTTGAGTATCCCAGCTGCTGAATTAGCGTATTCACCTTACTTCACTAATTCCTAGCTCCAGTGATAGCTCCTTGTATGTGACGCGTCGATTTGATCGAATGATGCTGTTAGCAAGTTGCACAGTGTGAGATGTGACAGCCGATGCGACCGCTGCGTGGCTCATCATCGAAGCTGGCTCTCCCTCTTTCCGATGATCTCACACGTTTAGACCAGCGTTCAACTGTGCTTCGATCAACAACAGCATCTCCGTAAACGTTTTGTAGACGTTTGTGAATATTTCCAACTGTTTCCTTCTCTGCGGTTAAGAACTCGATAACAGCTCTGCGTTTACGATGCACATCACTGTCAGATGCCATTTTCGAAACTGCGTTAACCATCGGTTTTATACAAGCGCGTTTAAAAGCTGTTTTATACAAGGAGGGGGAGGTTCAAACTGGAAAAATCCGGTTATGTGAAGCGCAGAAAGTTCAAACTTACGGCCCAAAAGACATTTCAGCCCTATGGCCTATTATTTAGCTAAGAAAAATGGGTGGGGAAAAATATATTGAGTGCCCCTAGTCAGAACTACTATCACATATTCTCATTTTATCAATGAAGGTGGGGAAAATTTTCCATTCGTTACTAATTTAGCGCTGTTTCTTTATTCCAAATATTTAAAACATATTTTGAAAGTGCTATATTGCAGTGATGTATCGTATTTAAAACTTTAAAATAATTCTGGCGAATGACATTACACTGGGAGTATGGTTACTTGTGTTCAAATACCGATCAACTAATGACTTTTAGTGGTGATGTCCTGAATTTTTACTATTACTCTCTAACTGCGTGCCTTCTCCTTTAAGGAGCAGTACTAGACTTTCGACACATTCCCATCCCTTTTCTGTCGAACTCTTTAACGCAAGGGTTAATCGGTATTCTCAGCCTTTCATCTAATCAACGACTCTGGAACAACCTTCCTCTGTTCATCTTTATCCCTGTCTATGGCCTGAAACGCAGAGTGTTCATGCATCTCGAAAACTTTAGACTTTGATTTCGGCTCTCTTCTTCTTCTATATGAGGTGGGGCATTTCTGGGGACGTTCTCCCTTAGCCCCCTCCCCTTTCTCCATAAAAAAGTCGATGTTCTCCCGACTGATGTGATTTACGTTTTCAATTCACTAAATGTGCGAGAAATTATTTCTGTTTGTTTTATAAAGAACATGAAAAAATTAAAAATATTTCCGAAAACAATAAAGTCCCTTAGAAATTTTTGTCATATACTTTGTAACACATGAATGAAACCAATTAGAATGCCTTTGTTTGGAGACCCTGTATATGCAGTATGTAAAATATGGAAAAGAATCATATTCATTTACCATGGTTTACATCTCGAAATTTTAGGTATACAGTAGAAGCATCAAATGTGTCTTTTTAAAATCTGAATATAATGTGTGTGCACATATGAGTGTTCTTAGACTTTGAAAACTGAATAACTAAAATATTGCTACTGAAGTAAATGTATATTTTTCTTTAGGTAACTTCATAAATTTTCAATCACAGAGTTTGTTTAGAAACAGTGTTTGCATTCTCCTGATTTCGGATGCAATTATGGAAGCGTAAAATAAGCATTTAACTTTTAATCAATCTCTGATTCCTTTTCTGTCTGACGACAAGAATATTTGTTCACGAATACTCTTATCTAGTTCTTTCAGCTGATGTCTCTGTAAATCAACGCCACGGTTGTCAATAAGAAATTTCTGTGAGTCTCAGTAAAATATCACTTCATGAACGACTTACATTACAATTTATCGAAACTAAAGTAGTTCTTTCATGAGTTAGTTTAAATTAAATTAAGCAGTCTAGGGTTTCATGCTATCCTTATTTTACACTGTCCACTAATGAGTAATTGAGTTCACGAGATAAGTGTACGCATGGTGTAAATGAACTCTAAAGCTATTCTTTCTGTAAGTAGTGGCTGGCGGAAGAAAAAGAGCTTTGTATAGCTACAGTATATCAGTGGTAGGCAACCTTTTTTGAGACTGGGTCAATTTGATTTATTGCTATTTAAATCAAAATATGGAGCAAGTGTAGTTTGTGTCCCCCTGACGCAAAAGGGGACACAAACTACATAGGTCAAAGTTGGGGAACGTAAACTACACTAGGATCTTTAGGAGACATTTTTTAAATGAATCCATCAAATAAAACGTTAAAACTAACGAAAACATTACGACTTAACCTAACCAATCATCAATTTATATATATATATATATATATATATATATATATATATATATATATATATATATATATATATATATATATATATATATATATATATATATCAGGGATGCCACTCAGAAATTTTAAAAACCCAAGATCCACTTGTAAAAAATCCTAAGAAATGCCAAGATATATATATATATATCCCAAAATTAAAATCCCAAGATTTGCTATATTTGTTTAAAGAAATCCCATTACCCCAGGTATCGCTGAAAATGCCAAGATCTTGAGATAAATCCCAAGGAGTGACATCCCTGATATTTATATATATACAGGGTGGGCGGAAAGTAGCTCCCTAATTTAAATTACATATAAATTATGTATAAATTGTGATTGTATTATTATATTGTTATGGTGTGTTCTCTAAAGTGGTATAATTGTAACGGTAATCTTTTTTTCTCTAAAGTGTTCTCTTTGTGTTCTCTAAAGTGGTACAATTGTAACGTTCATTTTTTTTTTTTCATTTCAGATTGAAGGGTAACATGGCTGAGCGTTTAACACTGCAGGAGCGTGCCCAGTTGGCGGCACGGTACGAAGTTTGGCAATCTGTCGTTCGAGTTCAAAGATGGTGGCCGGCCATTCACGGACCACGTGCCCAAGTGGACCCGAAAACAATCAAGAACTGCCACTCGAAGCTCATGACCACGGGTCTGTGGCAGATGTTCGAAGATGTGGTCGCCCTTCGACATCCAGGGCCCAGGAGACGGTGCAGGCAGTTCAGGAAATGTTCGCACGGAGTCCACGAAAGTCAACTCGCCAGGCGCTCGGGAAAGTGGACTCCTCCCGCTACTCAGTGCGAACTGTGCTGAAGAAGGAGCTGAACTGGCGTGCGTGGAAGCCGCATTACTGCCAAATCTCTCTCGGACGAGGACTGCGACATTCGCATGGAGTTCGGGGAAATCATGCTGGCTTGGCATGAAGACTGGCCCCATCTCTTCCGCAACATCCTCTGGAGCGACGAGGCGGTGTTCCACGTCGGAGGCTTTGTCAACCGCCACAATTGCCACTACTGGCAGGAGAGGATCCCATGGTTACCGCTGAAAAAAACGGGCAGAATCGGTTCAGTGTAACGGTTGGGTGTGGTATGACCTCAGATCAGGTTGTGGGCCCGTTCCTGCTGCGCAACACCATGAATGCTGAGCGGTACCTTGCTATGTTGCGAAACGAGGTCTGGCCGGTTGTCAGCACATGGAGAACATCGACGATCTGATATTTATGCAAGATGGCGCCCCTCCGCACTTCGCTCTTGTTGTCCGTGAGTGGCTGGATGCCCACTTCCCTGGGCGTTGGATGGGTCGTCGTGGTCCACATCATGGCCAGCCAGGAGCCCGACTTGACACCGTGCGACTTCTTTCTTTGGGGGGGGTAAAGGAAGAAGTCTACCGCACCAAACCGAGGACATTGGAAGAACTGGAGGACCGAATTCGGGAAGTCATGTCCTCCATCCCGCCGGAGTTCCTGCTAAAGTCAGTGGACGCCATTCCTGGGCGGCTCCAGAAGCTGGTGGAAAGAGTTGGAGCCCACATTGAATTTTAGAGAAAACCTACCATGTATGCCTACCTTTTCATATTATTTCTTCTGAAATAAATGGATAATATACGTATTTTTTTACCAATCCAAAATAGGGAGCTACTTTCCGCCCACCCTGTATATCAGGTTGTAACATTTATTCTGCTCGATTTTTTAGTTCATTCAGAACAAAAATTAAAGGACTTATAAGGACACATTTGTTCGAATTTTTAGTTTATTCACAACAAAAATTAAATGACATAATGACAAATTAATCATCAATATAATTCTCTTCTTTTTCTATAACCTCCTCCCACCTGTAGAAACGTTGTTTTATGCCACGTTCGAAGAAATCCCTTGTTTTCGAGTTAAAAAAAAACCGATCACTTCGTTTTCGATAGCTTCCCTGGATTGCAACTTTTGTCCATCTAGGTCAGTGATGCACAAACCCTGGCCCGCGAGCCAAATGTGTCCCCCACGGGTCTTTTCAGTGGCCCCACTGGTCTTTTCAATTCAATGAAAAAGTTACAATATAAAAGTGACCCAATTTATGACTTAGATGGAAAGTAAGTAGGCTAATACATTTAGTTATTTTCTTCGCTTGGCCCTCACATCAAAAAAGTTTGTGCACCACTGATCTAGGTGGTGTTGCAGACTTCTGAATAAATGGTAGTGTGAAGGTGCGATCTCCGGAGAATAAGGTGGATGAGGCAATTTTTCCCAACCAAATGCCTCCAATTGGGCAGTGGTGATTTGGTTATCTGGTAGAAGCTCAAAGTGAATAATTCCTTGCGTATCCTACCAAAAGCATAGCAAAATTTTCTTTGGATGGGGTCCATTCCTTGGCTGAGGTTCAGGCTTTGTTTCACGGCTAAGCCACTGATGTCGACGCTTAATATTGTTATAGAGAACCCATTTTTCATCCCCAGTGACGATCCGATTCAAAAACGGTGCCTGCAGTTCCCAACAATGAAGTGATGCGCAAATATCGATTCGATGTTGAAGATTCGCTTGTGACAAATCACGCGGAATCCATTTTCCAACCTTCACTACTTTTCCTAACAGCTTCAAATGACGATGAATGGTTATATGGCTAACGCCGAGTTGCAGGCCAAATTCTCTTACAGTTACTGTTAGGTTTTCCTCCACTGTTGCTTTCAGCAACTCTTCATCTAACTCATTTGGTCGTCCTGTTCGTTAATAATCTTTCAGACTGAAGTCTCCATTTCTGAACTTCTCAAACCATCTCCTACACATCCATTCGCTCACATCATCATTTCCATGAACTCTTTGACTGTTTTTTGCGGATTCACTAGCGTTAGATCCTTTATGGAACTCATACAGCATCACATGTCGAATATGCTCTTTCGTGGGCTCCATGTTTTTTCAATTACTGTAATATCGTAGGGGTGGCGTTGTAACTGTATGAAAAACACCAGAGAAAATATTTATTAGCCTAATCCTACACTAGCCTAAGTCATTCTGTATCAATCTTTATCGTGATAAAACCTGTGCGAACCTGTCGCCGCGTGCATTTTGCAACATTTCTAAAACTATTTCACATTATCTTGAGGTTATTCTATTATCTATCGTCCGTTTGCTAATCGAGCAGAATTTATATTACAACCTTATATATATATATATATATATATATATATATATATATATATATATATATATATATATGATGATTGGTTAGGTTAAGTCGTAATATTTTCGTTAGTTTTAACGTTTTATTTGATTAGGTATACGTGGACAAAGTTGGGGATCGCAAACTTCACTAGGACAGCGGTGTCCAACAGGATTTTGATTCTCGTCAACATTGTGGCGAAATTTTACCTATATTCGCCACATCGAAAACAGCGGTGTCCAACACAATTTTTATATTATTTTCATAATAAAAATTGGAACAAATAGATAAATAGTATAAATAGGAATTCAGTATGAGTTTAGAATAAAACATTGAAATTGCAAATATTTAAAATTTATTAATCAAATCATTGTGACTGAAGCTGAGTTCTTCAAATCAAATTCAAACTCTTCTGCAACATCTTTGAAAGCTTCAAAAGTGTCAGTACCACGATTGCGGTCTCTTAGCCCAAGAATTGCTAGCATTTCTTCATGAGCGATTTCGTCCACTCGATTTTGTTTACCCAAAGGAAACTTCCTATCAAACTCTCGGTCCGCATTTTGAAAATGCTTTTTTACACTGTTCACCTTGTTTTCGCCGAATGTTTTTTTGTATAGTATGGACGCCAGTTTTTCGTTAATTTTCATGACAGTAAATTCCGACTCTCATTCGTCGTGAAATTTATGCGCAATGTTCTTCCAATCTCGCTTTCTCTTTGTTGCAGTATTAGCTGAAGTGTTAGTTTCTTCATTATCAGTTGAACCAACACTTCTGTCTGATTCATTTTTCCGTTTTTTAATCACAAACTTAGCCATGTCTGAAACAAAAGAAAGCATTTTTATTAATTGTGGTGAAATTCAAACTACATTCAATATTTATACAAGAACCAATTCGCCACATATCAATGACCGATTCGCCACATGTGGCGAGTGGCGAACGTGTTGGACACCGCTGCACTTGGATAATGTAAGGGAACGTAAACTACACTAGGATAATGTAGGGGAACGTAAACTACACTAGGCACCACAAGGGAACGTAAACTACACTTGCTCCCAAAATACACTATTTTCGGGACATTTTAAAATAAAAAACACTCTTCATGTAATAATACTTATTATTTTATATATACTATATACTACAATTGACTCGCGGGTCTATATTGTACTTTACTACTCCTGATATACTAATGTGTAAGAGCTTTACACATTTATAAGTGTAAGCATGGTACGAGAGTTTTCAGTTATTTCCATTTGTTTGTCTTCTTTCTTTTTTTCTCTTTTCTTACTTCTTTCTTGGGTTAGCCTAGAGTGGATGTTAGTCTTTTTATAGCCTGTAACTTTTGCAATTTCTGTACTATTTATCAACTTTTACCGATAATGGCGGTAACTGAATGGACACTAAAATTACTGAAATGACTACTATTTAGAATTCCATCTAGATGGTTGAGTCGACTGAATTTTGAATTGAAATTTAACTTTCAGTTTCAATTACGACTAATGGATATTTTCATTTTCATGAACTGTAAAAATTTTAAATAAAAATACATTTTGCTAGTGTAATTTTATCCGATAATTTCAAAAATAACATTCTTCGGTTCTTTTGCATTATCCTCCCAACATTAATTTTTTTATATAATGTTGGTTTGGTTTTGGTTATGGTACTTTATTTTCCTTCCATTATAAAAAAAATTAGTGTTGGTATTAGGTTAGGTTAGGTTAGGTTTGGTTAGGTTAGGTTACGGTAAAAACAGCCCGCCGCAGGCGTTAGCCGTTATAAAAAAAAAATTAGTGTTGGGAGGATAATGCAAAAGTACCCATTCTTCTTTTGGAGAAACAAAAAATTATAATAATTTGCGTTCAAGGTACTTGACGACTGGTTCCGTTAAGTCGTGATATTCCCATTAAAACTAACAAAAATATCACAACTTAAACTAACAAATCATTAAGGGCGTACAGTTAACCTAACAGGGCATTCAATAATTTTCCCGTAGGTTTCGATTAATTTCAAGCAACTTTTACCGAATAATTATATCCTGCTATAGGTAATTGTAGGTTATCTCCCCCCCACCAATTTTGACAGAATATTTTCGTTAAAACTAACGAAAATGTCACGACTTAACCTAACCAATTATCAAGGGCGTACAGTTGATCTATTAGTAAATAGTAAATACTATTCCAGAAACAAACAATGTTATAATTAATAATAGATCAACTGTACGCCCTTGATAATTGGTTAGGTTAAGTCGTGATATTTTCATTAGTTTTAATGAAAATATTCTGTCAAAATTGGTGCGAGGAAGATAACCTACAAGTACCCTGTTATCATATATACGCTGTAACAAATTTGGTGGGGAGATAGCAGTCCGCCAAACCGAAAAAATCCTCGAAACGGTTTTCAACGAAAAATTTTTTTGTTTCTTCTTCTGACGTCATTATAATAGCGTCACAAAATAATTTTGGAAAATTTCACAAACTTTGATTAATAGTTACGATCTTATTTTTCATTTCCGTCCATATTGTATTTAATAACATTTCGTTAAAAACATACAAACTTATAAAGAATCTTGCAGTAACTTTGTCGTTTAAAACAGTTTGGAGGCTTTTTCTCCAAAAAAAGAATAGTACTTTAAAAGCAAATTTTTATAATTCTTTTTCGTTTCTCAAAAACCAGAATGTTATTTTTTAATGTAGCGGATAAAACTACACTAGGAAAATGTATTTTTTTTAATTTTTTACAGTTCATAAAACATAAAAGACCCCCAAATTTTGACTGACTGAATTTTTGGTTGTGTTGATGAATTTTAATTCTGACCTTGATGTTGAATTTTAAATTTTAAATTTACTTTGTACTTTGAATTTGAACTCTGAGTAACTGTTTTATTTTTATTGTCTCTCTAATGTTGCTTTTAGAATTATGAATTTAAATTTATTCGAATCGTAATTTAGAATGCATAGTTACTATCAAAACCTGCCATTAATAAATACCAAAGTCGATGACATACATTTAAATTGGAAGAGAGAAATTCAAATGGAAACTGAAATTTTAAAATTGGCTCTCATAAACAAAGTCTCTGCCCCTAAACTTAAGATAAAGCTTAAATTGAATAGCCGTAAACAGATCTTCAATTTTCGAAAAAAAAAAAAAAAATTTATATATGTCCCATGCTAATAATAGTTTCATTAAATGTTAAAATTAGAATGGTATGTTTTGAAATTAATATATTTTGTAAATAAAAAGTCTGCTCACATAGACTGGCTCCTTGAAGGAGAAATAACTTAAATAACTAAGAAAACGTTATCTTTGATTTTCGATAGAACTTGAGCTAACTTCTGCATCTCTTTCAAGATGCTATTTTTGGCCTAGAATATCTTGGCTCAACTCTGGTCTGTCCTACTGTTCTCAAGAACTGTGCTTCTGTGTTTCTGGTGTTTAATGTTAGTAAGTTGTGAATTAGTGTGGGACAAATAATTATTTCATATTTTATAATAAAAATGTCGTTTCCGAAATATACATGCGTGTTATGTTTATTTCAGGATCAAGTATTTCATTCTTTAACTAAAAGAGTTAAAGAATGAAATACTTGATCCTTTAGTTCAAATATTTAATAAAACCTTATCGCGTGAGGTTTCCAGCTAGCAATTTCACGTAGATACGACGTTGTCACAGGGTTGCATTTCAGCAGTGTGACGTAGATACAACGGAAATTTTTGTGGTCTCACTTACGTCTTCACAACGTTGTGAAACTTAAACGAAACGTAAACGTTGTGAAACTTAAACTTTGTGTAGATACAACGTTGTCTTAACGTCTCAAGAATTGAATTTGGTCCTATTCGAAATAGTAGTATGTCATATGTAACTCTGTTACAATTTTGTAACAAAGAATAATGTAATACGAAACTATATGCAGTGGATGAAACCTTACGTGCAGACACCGTCTATGCTACGTACAAAAAATTACGTCAGAAGTTTACTTGTACTTCACGTGTATACAACGTCATTATGCAACGTTGTACCAACGTTGCAATATAACGTTTAAGTTTTACGTCGTGACTACGCCAGTACAACGTAAATTTTTTACATGACCAAGATTCAACCAGGATGCAACGTTGTATTTACGTAGTGTTTGCTGGGTTATTCTCTCGGATTTTAAGTTGGCTAATGCAATTTCAATCTTGGAAACAGGGGTTAAACAAAAAGTGGGAAACTATAGGCCTATTAGACTAACTTCTATAATTGAAAAGCTTTCAGAAACAGTTATTGGAGAGAGTATAGTCGAGCAATTTGAAAGCAATAATCTCATAAAACAAAGTCCGCATGGATCTCGTACAAATAAATCTTGTTTAAAAAATTTATTGGACCTTTTCATAAAGTCATCGGTATTTATGATTGCATTAGAGCGGAAGATATAATAGATTTAGATTTCTAAAAGGCATGGAATAAGGAGTCAAGGTTTTAATTGGGTTGATAATTAGTTAAGTGGTAGAAAACAGAGGGTAGTAATTAATGAGGAAGAGTGAGGGTGAGCTAATGTAACTAGCAGTGTTGCACTTCCACAAGGGTCCGTTTTGGAACTAGACTTTTTCATAATATACGTTAACCATCTTGATGTTAATTTAGTGAGTAAAATTTCTAAATTTGCCCACGAAACTTAAATTGCAGTAAAACAATTAGCTTACGAGATAGAATCTACAGCGTGATCTTAGTAATTTAATAGAGTGGTCTAATAACACTGGTTAACAAAAAACTTTTTTTTCTGCTTGAAATACTTCAATACCTTTTTTTGACCAATTTTTGGGTGCTGATTACGAATGTGGCAATGTTTATGCTATATCAGGTCACAATTTTTGGAATTCTAACCCCACCACAGAGGAAATTTTTCACATATAGTCCAAAATTTGGTTCATTACGTAAAAGATTCGTATGAATTTTCAAAGCATTTCAGAACCTATTTACTTTAAAATGGAACAAATTACAATGTGTAAATTTCATTACATGTATATTTCATAATGATTATACACTGGATGTTCAGAAATGAGTTTTTTTGGATTTTCGTTTGAATTCAGCACCTGGTTTATCTCTTCTCAGCATCCAGCAAAAGTCAGCCATCATGTGAGGATTCCATCGTCCCTTAAAGTTTTCTTCCATCTTTGATATATCCTGGTGGAATCTTTCTCCGTGCTCATCAGAAACATCAAGATTTTCACGAAAAAAATCAAGATGACTGTACAAAAAGTGAATCTTTAGACATATACAAGCTCCTACGTCTTTATAAGCATCTGAAAGTTCCTGGGTGAGTATTTTATAGTTACCAGCCTTATGCTGCCAATAAAATTCTGGCACACACTCATGAAGGAATTCCAAGCACATAATTCATTTTGTTGAAGGTGTTCCCTAAATTCATCATCATTTAGAAGAGTACTTATGTGAGGCCCAATAAAATTCCTTCTTTCAATTTAGCATCAGTAATACTGGGGAATTTGTCACACAAATAATGAAATTCACGACAGTCTTTGTTCAGAGCCTTCACAAAATTTTTCATAAGACCGAGCTTTATGTGAAGTGGTGGTAGATAGATCTTTTTTGGATCAACCAATGGTTGGTACTTCACACTGTGCTGTCCAGGAACAAAAGTTTTACGAGGAGTCCAGTCAGTCTTGATGTAATGCTGTTGTGTAGCCCTGCTGCCCCACAAGCAAAGAAAGCAGCAATATTTCGTGTACCTACTTTGCATACCAAGAAGGAGTCCAATCACTTTCAAATCACCACAGATATTCCACTGGTAGTTTATATAACTAACAGCATTAAGAAGAATCACCATGTTTTCATATGACTCTTTCAGGTGAAAAGAATGTCCAATTGGTACACTTGGGTAGTTGTTACCATTGTACAAAAGAATCTCTTTTAAACTGCGCTTAGATGAATCAATAAAAAGACGCCACTGTATGGGATCATGCTGTATATCAAAGAATGAAAATAAACCTATATCAGAGCAGAAGTACAAGTGATTCACAGTTTTGAAGTAGCATAAAACATCGGAACTTCTTTTTCGAAAGATGTTATCCAAACATCTCAATCAACCAAATTCCATTGTTTCAGTCTCGATGCCAAAAGTTCAGACTACGATTTAAAGAGATACAAATCCCTTACAAAGTCATTCAAGTCATCTTGTGTGACGAAATGGGCTCCATTTTCATTACCAGGAGGACAAAACTCTACATCACCAGCACTGTGTTCTGAAGATTCTTCATCAGAAGAGAAATGAAGCACTTTTTTGCCTTCTGATAGTGCTGGAACTGGCAGTTTATCACTGTTAGGTACTGGTTTAATAGCTGAGTCAACCACAGGATAAACAATCTTATGCCTGGTTTTGGAAGTAAACACAGTTATTTTGGTTTGGCAGAAGTAGCAGTCATTCACATGATTTTTTGGCAAAACGAAAAGCATGCCATTTGGCAATGCAAATGGCATACTTTTTCGTTTACCATTCAGCCAGTCTCTCAGCTCGTTTGAACAGAAAGTGCAGCAAACATCCAACTTTTCTATTGGTCTCCAAGTTGACAACCAAAGTAGTGATACTAGAGTGTTTTAATGAGTGGTGTAATGTTCTTGCGTTGTGAACATGAAGTGAATAAACCACAAGTGTAGTAGAATGAATCAGGTTTATTGCTGCAACCTCTAGAAGCACACATTGTCATCAAATCTGAAAAGAGAGAAAAGTAATGAAAACATAAACACAAACATTTGAAAAATAATCATTAATGAAAAATCTACATGAAATAAGGTCAACCAAACAAATCCACCTTCTGTACAGATAAATGTCAAGTCCTGCATAAAGGTTACTAGTCCAGGCAATTTGTAGTTAGACCTGGGCAAAATTGCTTCAGAGGCTTTCTAAACTGTTTCCAGCTCAGGAACCATTGCCGAATAACATATCCAAACTCCGACAAAATTGGACCCCGGGAACACCCCCAAAAATGAAATTCAAAATGGCGGACTGGATGTTTCCTACGAAAAAAAAAATATATATAATTTACGCTTTTATTTATAGAGATACATTTGATGCTTTTTCTTTCAGTTGTAATGTTTTAAATAATTCAACAATATACAACACAACCAGTTATTACGCAAATATAATGTTATATAGCTTTTTACAGATTTTTATAATCAATAATACAACAATTATTTTTTTCCCAGTTTCAAGTTATGTTCATTACAGAAGAAGTGATACCTGGTCACAAACATACAGAAATTAATCCTCTTCATCACTATCATCGGATAGATTACCGGTACTTGGGTTGTTATCGCAACCACTGATTTGGCACTCGCCACAAGCGGCTGAACAGGGCATTCCATTACGCTTGCATCCACATCTTGAAGTAGCACATTTCGTCTTGCAGGAGCAGCGGATCATGTTGAGTAGATAATTTGGAGCTGGTGGCTTGTCGCAGGCTGTAGGGTAGTAGGAATTATTCTTTACATACCAACCCCACTGTTCTGCATCGATCTTCTCTTCTGTAGACTTCCAGATTAGTATTTGAAAGTATGTGCGAAAGCTGTGGTACTTTGTGGACGCATCGGTAGGTGGCAAACGTTCGGGTGTAACAAAAGATTTAGCTGTAGCTACCTTTTCAACTAACATTCGATGACGTAGTGCGTTAGTGGATTCAAGTGTTTTGCAGCCATACAACAGAAGCATTGCCTTTCTTCCAGCGGCTTCAATGTCAGAGTGTTGGCAACAATCAGAACAGAATGTATTTGCAACTGAACGGAGTTCAGCCACCTTCATCAGTGTGTCGAATGCTTTGGCTTTACCGATCGAAAAAATTCTGGATGTGCTATCACAGCCCGTGAAAGCATGCACAAACAGGAGATACTTGCAGATGTCATTGCCTAACAATGATTGAATGCTGAGAATATCATACACAGGATTAGGAGATGGTCCCCGTCTTATATCGCTGCGATAGTACAACTTGAAACCACTGTCCTTGGCATGGTACAGAAGGAGAATCAGCAAGTCGGTGTCTTCCCCTATTACTGTTGTAGTTGCATTTTCTGATGAGGAAACTGCCGCACGAACGATGTCCACATCAGCATCCCCATCTGCGTTGTGAACAGTACACCCGTGCTTCTTCAACATCTCACCTACGAGGGAAATAAATGCTTGCTTGTTGTTTTCATTAGCCAAGAAGTGTTCCTTCTGGCCAACAAACTTCATGCTTGGACTGAGATTCACATTTCTGCTTGTCTTGGTGCTGCGTCTTCTGTGGGTCATGTCCTTGATCGTAGGAGAGCTGCTGTAGCCATCAAAAACAATGATTGCTTTTCCATATGTTTTCAGAGTGAAATCGGCATATGAGTTGGCGATGCTGTCATATGTTTCATCTTGACGCCAGGAAACACGATGTAGTAGAGATCCACCATCCAATACGTACTGGTCTGTGCACTGAATTTCTTGAACTTCTTCCATGCGTAAAGTGTCAGTGTATTTGATTATTGCATGAGCTAGCTGAGACTTATCGGGTTTCCTCAAGATACTTCGTGATTCGAACAATGCAGGAGGATATGCACACAGTTCGTAACACATGACATCTTCAAGATTCATGTCTCCGCCAGTGGCAACAGTCATCATTCTCTGAAACAGTAGTGCAGGATCTACTTCTATATCTGAAGCATCAGTGATCACAACGGCAGAAGCAGATCCTAGTGTTTTCACTTTGTCAGATCTTTTGGCAGAATATGTAAAGGCTTGTTGCCCAATCATTTTTACGACAATGTTCGTACCGATTGAATGCAATTGATGAACGGTAACTCCAGGATCAGCAGTTAGCCCTGTTACAATGTTGCAGAGACCCGAGGTAGAATGGAATGGGGATAAGGATTAAAGACGTTCAAGTACTTTCTTCATGTCATTACTGTCCCTGATTTGTCTACTTCCCCTCATTTCCTTGTGCTGTTCACTACTTTCCAACAAAACTCTGGTGTATTCCTGCATTGCTAAGTTATAAGTGGAACACAGAGGCATAGAAAAGAGCCACGTTGTCCTTTGGATGTCTGTAAATCCACTTCCGCGTGTCAGTCCGCCTCTGCTTTTCAGGGAACGCATTAGTACTTGTTCTATCACCAGGTCGGACTTTTTGATCGCGTGCTATCTTGCTCAAATATAGTAATGTCGAAAATATGCAGGTCATGTCAGTTGGCGACATATCTATGATGGGAAGGAACGTGATCGACGCCACACCTGGATGTGAGACACTTGATCCACCGTGAATTGCCTGCATTGTTCCGGACCAACTTGGACCTGATCTTTCTGCTGAAGATATCTGCCAGAGAAGACTAAGTCGACTTATGGTGGCAGTGGGTACTGGAAGTTCGCGGAATGAGATGCCCCTCAACATGCTTCTCGCGTGTCTATATTCCCTAATGTCAACGGTTGAAATCTTCTTAATGTCATTGTCACCAACATTACGCCTGTGAATAGAAGGGTGGATCTTGATCTTCAGAGTTATTGCGACAGTCATACCCATTCCATGAAAGGTATTCTTCCCATCCAAAGTGCAGACATCATGATCGACGTTATCTGCTGCTAGAAGGACTGCAGTGTTTTCATCAACAGTAAAAGAGCCAGACCCACTTGCCAGCGCCGCGTTTCTTTCGAATCTTGTTACTTCTGCATACGACGAACAGTAACCCAGCTGATGGAGAACGTCAATAAGGTACCTTGACCTAAAGTTGTGGTGTAGCTGAACCGACAAACCGATCTGTGGTGGACATAGTAATCCTCTAGGAAGGGTTGCTTGCATAATGCTCTGCCCAATTGCACCTATTTTTCTTGAAGCATCCTGTCCCGCAAATGCTTTTGATAATAGCAAATTCAGACTGTTGGGAATGTAATCAAGAGCACTTTCTGCAGTGATGTCATTTGGAGATGGATACACATCTTTTCTAGGCGAGTCGACAGACTTGATATCACTTCTGATTATTTTTGCAGCAGCTTCTACTAGGTAAATCTTCTGTAGCTCTATATCTATATCACATTCTTTCGACATTTTGTGATAATCTATAAGAATTTCATCAGCTGTCTCTCGTAGTGTTACTACATCTGCCTTCCCACTTTCACCTGATATTATGATCTTGTCTCCGTAACGTTCTAAAAGCTTTCTATTCATGTGCCTGCGTTCGTAGACAGAGCTCTGACTTCCTTGAAGATATTCCTCCATTTTGGAAATTAGGTCTCCAATCAACAGTTGTTCATCATCATTCTCTTCCAGGTAAGCACAGGTCTGAAGGAATGCTTGGTGTTGCTCTTCATTAGTTGGTCTCCCTTTCTTCGAATCATGATCGTCGGAGGAGTATGCGCGAGGAATGTTTTTTCCACTTCGAAAATTTACGCTGCAGGTGTGATGGTAGACACAATCTGCAGCAGGAAGATCACGAAGATAATACTCCAGACGGCCTTTTACATTAAACGACCATTCATCGCAGCGGCTTTCACAGCACCTTTTTATGGTTTCGGAGAACTCTGTAGTTCTTATTTTGACATGCTCTGATTTTGGTTTGTGTTTGGAAAAAAAGTCCACAAAGGTATCACAAAACAAACAGTGAGTAGCACTGGAAAATGCGTATTCATGAAAACGAGCACTTTTCCTTGGTATTGCCTCGGCTGCGGTCTGTCGCTTCTTTATTTCAATGGTCTTTTTATCCGTAAACCTTTTCCTACATACAACGTGAACACTTATTCCAGCTGTTGCAACAACATCGCTTCCACGGCTGCGGCTGGATGCATTTATACCATCTGCTCCTTTTTGCGAGATGTGAACCACTTCCTGTCCGCTGCCCAATTTCTCCTTACAAATCACGCACAATTCTTCAGGGGTCTGCATTCTTGAAGGCGGACGCACACCGAGTCAGCCGTACACCGAGTCAGTCTGAAACAGAAAAAAAATTAATAAACTGTGTTGCAGTATTTAAAAGGAGTACATAATAACAGTTTTAAAGAAAATGACAAGCACAAATACGCAGATTTGATAGTGGGTAGTAGGAATTAAAGAGTTGTATATAATATAAGTTTATAAAGATGTAGCAATGTCCATTCTCACATACACTCCATACAGTATATTTTATTTACATTACGTGACGTCATAGTTTAATACTAGCCGCCTAATACAATTTTTAGTGTCATATAGGTTAATTTAGAAACGAAAATGTGTTTTAAAACATTTTACTGATCAAGAAAAACGTCATAACTCTCTTTACAAAGCGAAATTAAAATTTATTGTATTTCGTAGAAACTGCCAGTCCGCCATTTTGAATTTCATTTTTGGGGGTGTTCCCGGGGTCCAATTTTGTCGGATTTTGGATATGTTATTCTGCAATGGTTCCTGAGCTGGAAACAGTTTAGAAAGCTTCTGAAGCAATTTTGCCCAGGTTGAAGCTATTTTTGCTCTAGATTGCCTGGACTATACCACAATAATAAATTTAACTACGCTATGGGAAATAGTTTGTTAAATGAAGCCTCTGAGGAGAAAGATTTAAGTGTCATTGCTAATAAAGATTTAACGTTCTGAAAAAAATGTTCAGTCGGGAGCAGGAAAGCTAATAGAGTATTGTGTTTTATTTCTCGAAGTTTTGAATATAAACCTGAAGATATTGTTTTGCCATTATACAGGGTGTCCCATAAGTCCGGCATCATAGGAAAAATAATAAAAAAAGGCAAAACAAAAGCTCTTATTTACAGAACGTGCTCAATATGTCCACCATTGTTTTCACTACACAAATTCAGACGTGATACCCAGTCAGCAAGAACACGGTGAATGATGTCAGGAGTAATGGTGTTACATGCCCCAATAATGCGCTGCTGCAAATGTTCAACACTCCTAATTTTCTCTGTATACCAGCGCTTTCAAGTGGCCCAGAGATAAAAATCTAGTGGCGTGAGATCCGGGCTTCTAGTTGGCCATTCCACAGGCCCTCGACATCCTATCCAATGACCAGGGAATTGTTGTTACAGGTATTCCCTTACTTGGGTGCTGTAATGTGCAGGAGCGCCGTCTTGCTGGAACCATTTTGGGAAATTTCCTTCTTCGTTCAAGACATTGGGAAATGCTTCTTCCTTGAGCATACGTACGTAGGTGCCTCCAGTGACATGTTCATCGAAAAAGAGGGGGCCTATGATGCGATCCTTCCAAATGCCACACCATACCATCACCCGAGATGCACCTTGTTCCTTTGAAGAGATATAACGGTGAGGGTTGTTTTGAGACCAGTAGTGAGTGTTCTGTCGATTTACCTCACCATTTCTATAAAAAACAGCCTCGTCACTGAACAGAATGGTGGACGGGAAATTGGCATCCCGAGCATATTGTTACGTAGCCCATTCACAAAATTCCATCCGCCGGTCGGGATCATCTCCGCTTAATTTCTGTTGGATCTGAAGTTTATATGGATGCCATTTGTGAGCCTGAAGAAGCGATGGATACTACTTTTCGACACTCCTGTCTCGGCGGACAATCGCCGAAGAGACTTATTGGGACTTCTGTTAAAATGAGCCAGGATAGCAGTCGCTGTATCATCGTCAGTGGACCTCCTTGAAGGTTCACTGCGTGGTTTATCTTCTGTGGATCCTGTTTCCTTAAACTTTGCAACAAGTCTGCTAACACAACTCTGTGTTATTGCCTCGCGGTCTGGATGCAGTCTGTTAAATTCAGCAGCGGCCTCTCTTTGACTCCGATTTCCTATGAGTAGAATTATCTGGATTCGTTCTTCCTTGCTCACAGACATTATGGCCTGTAGAAAGAGAAAAATATGAATTATGGTTTGTAGAAATAGAAAAATATGAATTTCCCCTATGATGCCGGACTTATGGGACACCCTGTATATGTCTCTTGTTAGACCTTATCTAGAATATGCCGAACAGTTCTGGTCGCCTCTATGGAAATTGTAGAAAGATTATTCCAACCTTACGTGGTAAACCATACGCAGACAGACTCAAAGAGATGAATTTGCATACGCTTGAAACCCTTGTTTAAAAGCGAATCAGAATTAATTAAGGTGTTCAAAATTTTAAGTCAGTTTGGTAAAGTAAATTATGAGAATTTCTTTAACATGAATGATAGGAACATTATGAGAATAATAATAATGATTGGGGTTGTTTAACCTTCTTCGCAACATCTAAGATCATATGACGGAGGAGATCTACATCTTTATGTGGGATCCGAACCACGGATCGCTACATAATCTGGACGTGGGGGACGGTCTCCCATCCAAGTACTACCCAGACCCAATGTCGCTTAATTTCGCTGATCAATGGGAAGCGGTGTTATGACATTAGCTACGGCGTAGCCCAACATTACGAGAAACAATGGTTTACGAGAAACAATGGTTTTCAAAATAAGGGGTAAAAGATTTGAGACAAACGTTGCGAGGCGTTTCTTCACCTACAAGATAGTAGAGAGGTGGAATAGCCTACCAGCGGAGGTCGCGGCAAGCACTTCAGTTAATATGCTAAAGAACGGGTTGAATAGATATTTCAGTAGAAATAATTTGTATTAAATGGCGGGTAGTTTCACGTTAGTTAAAGAAAAAAAATTCGGGCGGGCCGCAGGCGGGGTGTGATATGAGTGTATTAAGTTCGCTGGTCACACTGTCGGTCAATATGAGGCCTTATCGCGGGAATCTTCGGGATGAAACCTCTGACTCCACCTCATACCCGTACCATGTCTGCTTGGAAACTGGGTATACTTAAATAAGTATAAAGAATGGCTACTCTTTAAGTGCATATTGCTTATCAGGCGCGGATACAGAGGGCGGGGTGAGCAGGGCTTAACTCCTCTAGCCTTAACTTGAATGACATCTCGTATTCTAATAATTAATCATTTTTAATATTATCGCATAATATTATATAATACTGGGCGGGCAATTCTAAATCCCCGTGCACCTCCGCTTGTAATCGGGCCTGTTTATTCATTAAGATGTAAGCAGTGATTTCCCTTAAGATGCAAAGAGGGGTTATAAAGGGAGTTGGTTGGGGTTGAGTTGGAGGACGGTTATGTTTCCTTTTGATCGTAAATGTTTTAGCAGGCGCGGGTCGGATCTGGTATCAGAGCACTGGGAGTTCTCAAATGATAGACTTTTTTACTTTTTTATTTTTATTTGTGTTTCTAATAGATGGGAATTCTCAGGAGTCAAAACCTTCGAATAACTATATTAAATTGTTTAGGGAAGCCACTCCTCTATCCTCTTCTTTCTTTCTTTTGCTCCTTCATTTTTTTTCCATTATTAAAAGGGTGCTGCTTGGGGAAGGGCTAGTTAAGATACAGTAGAAATAATAATGTTCCCTCTGTCAGTAAATGTAGTAGGAGGCGCTGGTCGGGTCTGGTTTCAGAGCAGTGGGAATTCTTAGATGATACCCCATTCGTAGTCAAGAGAAGGTTTATGGAATCTCTCAGGAGCCAAAACCTTCGAATAGATGTTTTCAATTTTAGGGATTTTACTTGGGTTTACAGTGTAGCAATGTTAGTACTTTTTAGGTAAATCGCGGAATATCTAATTTAGCAAGCTAGAGAAAGTTTTACAGTTCTCAGGTGATGAGAAGCTTCATGAGATACCTTGGGAGTCAAAAACTGAATAGTCATACTTATCTTCAGGAAGCTATTTAGTTAGAGTACAACTTTAGTTTTATATATTGTACGTCAAAATTTTGCAAGAAAAAATTAGGCATATTATGTATTATTATTCCCTATTATGCATGTGGAAGGACGCAATATAAATTACTACATGATAGGTCTACTGTACGTTGGTTTTGGCAGGCTACAGAAAAATTATGACTTCTTGTACCTAATAAATAAATAAAAACTTCCTTAAAAAATTGCATGGTGTAGATTAAGTAGTTTAGTATTCATTCTATTTTCGCTCTCTTCTAATGCGTAATTGAGTAAAAGAAATAAGTTTACGTATGGTGTGAATAAACTCTGAAGCTGTTCTCTTCATTATACTTTTTCCTACCTCCCTTCTTTCACCACTATTTTCTGTTAGCAGTGGCTAGCGGAGGAGGGAGGGAACATTGTTTGTTCTATACTTTACTATTACTACTTTTCCTGTGTGAAAGTTTTACGCGTCTATAAGTGTAACCATGATATAAGTTTTTAGTATTCTTTTATTTCACTGCTATTTCTACCTTTACTACTTCCTTTTTGGGCTAGTGAAGGGTGGATCTTAGGGTCTTTCTTAGTTTGTAACCTTGTAACTCTGTAACTTTTTGTCTTTCATCTGACAATATTCCTTCCTGCTGGAAGTTCGCTTTCATTCAGCCTGTCCCAAAGAAGAGTGACTGCTCTGAACCTTCCAACTAACTTCCAATTACTTTGATTTCTTGTCTTTCTAAACTTTTTGAATATATCCTTAATAGAAATATTCTTAAACACCTTTTTCCTCACAATAATCTTTCACATCGACAGGATAAGTTCCAGGAAGGACACTCTACTTGCGATCTACTTGCATGTCTCTATGACTCTTGGTCATCCTCCTTTCTGGATTTCAGTGAAACGTTTGCTATTGCGCCAGACACTACAAAAGCTTTTGATAGAGTCTGGCAGAAATCTTGAATTTCGAAACTGCCCTCCTTCGGTTTCTATTCTTCTGTCTGTGTCTTAATTTCTAATTTCTTTTCTGGCCGATCTATAACGGCTGTTGTAGATGGCCAATGTTCTTCTCCTCAAGCTATTATTAGTGGTGTTCCTCTGGGCTCTGTCCTAACACGCACTCTTTTCCTTTTATTTATTAAGGAATTTTTTTAAGTCGCACATCCTGTTCTATCCATTCCTATGCCGATGATTCCACTCTTCACTTCTCCACCCGCTTCACAAAGCGTCCCTCTCAACAGTCACTTCATCCTTCGCGTTCGACGGCCATGGTGCGCCTAACATCTGATCTCTATACTATCTATGATTGGCACAGAGAAAACTTTGTGGGTTTCAATGCCTCAAAAACTCAGTTCCTCCATCAGACTACTCGTCACAATCTTCCACACGACTATCCCTTTATCTTCAATAATACACAATTCAATCCATCTTCTTCTTTTAACATTCTTGTTGTTTTCTTTCCTTATGATCTTTCTTGGAAAGGTCATATACTCTTTCTCTAAAACAGCTTCCAAAAGGTTAGGTGTGCCGTGCTTGTTTCGAAGTTTCTTCACCTCCACTCAGTTGCTGTCTTTGTACAGGGATCTTGTTCGCTACTTCCCGATAGCGTTTTCTACAGCATTCACTCTATCCAACTTGCTTATTTCTTGAATTCATATCGCTGTACCAGTGTTTTCAATATAAACAGGGAAACTGGAGTGAGGTTCGATGTCACCTTCAGAATCGCTGTCAGAAAGTACACAATTAACCACCCCATCATATAATCTATGAAATTTAACAACCCGAAGATCGTTTGCATTTTTAGCTGCACTGATTTTGTCACTGATAACCAAATCAACTTTTCCTACCCTCATTTTACGTTCTTTCATTTGGTAAGTTAAAAACTCCCTTTCGCGCACTGGCACTTTTCTTCCTCACAGAATCAATATCACATTGAGAGGCAGCAATCTCAAATAACTTACCCGAAGTATAAAGACGGAATTTGTTTAATTTGATCCTGTAGGTTTTCTGTTTTTTTCTTCCCTTTGCTTGTTTAATTACAGACTTATATTTATTGTTGTATATCCTGATTTTACAAATTATACTTTTGTAAGAGATCACGGGGATCGATGACTTCATCCATAATTCTTCCACTCGAAAAGCAACCTTTTCAGCAATTTTTGACAGTTTCGTTTTTCCGACCATCATTTTCCAAATATTCTCTCACAAATAGATAGGTCGCAGCGAGTATACTGGTGTGTATATATATATATATATATATACATATACACCTTACAACCTTACAAAGGTTCCGCGCGACGATTCCTCATTTCGCGAAGGTCAAGCTTGTCTCCCCTCCTCTCGAGTTGGCCTGGTGAAGTAGTGAGTTGGTTTCTTGTGCTCTCCACCTCACAGGGCCAGGTACGCCCGGCTCATCGGGGATTGTTCCTGGTTAGGCGTCTAATCTTCTTTTTAAGATGTCCACTGCAACTCCATTCGTATTTGTTAGGTCTTTGGGCAGCTGGTTAAACAGTTTTGGTCCTCTCACCACAAAACTATTTTTTTTCGGAGTTAAGGATGTTCCCTGTCTCGCCTTTAATTTGGGAATGCGACACAGTCTACCGTTTCTAATTTCCACCGTTGTTTGGGAAGTTATAGGGTTCAGAGTAAGATTAGGGACTAGTTTCTCCATTATTTTCCAAGTGTAAATAATGGTGTATCTCTCTCTTCTCCTTTCCAGTGAATATAGGTCAAGTTCGCGTAACCTTTCCCAGTAATTTACTGTAGTTCTTTGCACCCATTGATTTTGGTTGTGAAGCTTCTGTGAATCCCTTCCAGCTGTCTAATATCTTCTTTTTTATATGGAGATGTTAGGACCGAACAGTATTCCAATTTGGGTATGATCAGGGTTTTCAGTGAGGAATCATTACATTCCTATCCCTTCGTTTAAAGGTTCTCAATATCTGCCCCGTTATTCTCTTTGCTCTGTTTACTGCAATCTTATTATATTTATATATATATATATATATATATATATATATATATATATATATATATACATACATATATATATATGTGTGTGTGTGTGTGTGTGTGTGTGTGTGTGTGTGCGTGCGTGCGTGCGATAAAATTTACAAATGAACATGAGAAACTGATAAATGTTACACACCCACAGAGAGAAATTAAGGGAGTTTCCAAGCCTTTTCGTGTAATTGTTATAATGTTATAATGTTTCAGACCACAAAGATCTTAGGATCCACTCATGGCTGGTCTACGTAACCGTGTTTGTAATTGTGTATTGTACATGTCCTCCGCACATGTCCTCCGTGGTGGTGAAGGGGACCTACAAGTTTATCTGGGTTCCAAACCCCAAAAACCTTAATTTTACTACCTAAACTATACCTACTCTATCAACATGTGCATCTACAGAGATGCAGAACTACAGAGTTACACCGTTTGGACTGTTTGGATGTGATAGAAGATTGAGAGAAGTCTTTGTTTTCTGTGAAACACAAATTTATTTGTGCAGAAACTTGAAATATATTTATCTGTAGTATTACGTCGATACAATATATGAGAAAGAGAAAACTTTATCAACTTGAGTAGTCTAAGCATCATCATCCTCTTTGCATATACGTTTTCTGTTTCGTATTTATCAATTAATACGAAAGAAATCGTTTATAACTTGAAGAGCCGAATCATTTTCATTAATCAATAAAGTAACATAAATATCATCAACTGTTGCCCCAAAATAGAAGTCAACATCTTCCCTCCTTGAATAATCAATTTTAAAATTAGAAAGAGCCGTTTTGAGCAGAAAACTGAGATTTGTTAATGAAAACCTCCGAACAGTTAGCTAGAACAACGTGAAAAAAAGTATTAGCAGCTGGCGAGGCAGCTTCTAACAGTGGCTGTATCCTTCAGCGCAGGACACGTCAACGCGAAGAAGAGGCGACGTCAAACCGAAACATCAATGTGCTGGTGGCCAAACGTCCTCAAATCTCCGTGCAGCGGGCTGTCTACGGTTGGACAGACTGGAAGTCGACGGCCTGATGCGTGGCACGGTCGGAGTGCCGATCGGCTCCCGGGGTCGGACATTTTCTCAGCGTGCTATTTTTTCATTTACGGGGAGCAACTGCGTGCTCCCCGGACTACTCTTACTCTCCGACGACATTAAGACAAATCAAGGCCCCACTACAACTTACATATGTCACCATACACAAAGATATAGACACAGTAGGACCATTAGACACATGCAGAAGCATAATATTAACATATTACAGCACGACGTAGATGGCTTCACAAACAAAATCATGCAGCTTAGGGAATTCGTACACAAACAAAACATTCACATAGCACACAAGAAACAAAACTAAAACGCACACACAAAACACCTACCATCCCTGACTTCACGGCGATCCGTCAAGATCGTACCGAGGGTCACGGGGGTGGACTCATCACTTACATACGTAAAAGCATTAGCTAAACTGATGCCACCCAAAACATTACAAACACAATCCAAGCAGATAACACGATAGAAATACAGGCAGTTAACATTAAAACATGCGCAAAACACATCCCCATACTAATCAACATTTACATCCCACCAAATAGTTCACCTCAGGTGCCAGCCAAATACAATCCACAGTTACACAATCTGGCCTCTCTCACTAATGTCATCTTAGGAGGAGACTTCAACGCTAAAGACACTAGTTGGTACCTGCACAACCAAAGCAACGCCAGAGGCGCCAACACAGCCATACGAGAAAACAGCCTCTTCATTCTTAAGATTATAGAAGAACATACACACATACCACATCAAGCAGGTTACTGAAATTCCTCCCCAGACATAACGTTCTGTTCCCCCCTCACTAGCAACACATACACACTGGAGAACAGAAAAACAACTGTCATCAGACCACCTACCCATCATCATTACAACACGTTCTACACTCTGCCCCAACAACCTTAGGCACTTACAGAAATTACAAGAAAGCTGATTGGGAACAGTTCAAAATACAGAATGAGGAACAATTCACCACATTAAACAGCACACCCATCATAAACATCAATACAACACTGAAGACATTTAATCAGATCATCAATAATGCAAACAAATACATACCCAAGGGCAACATTAGGAAATACAACCCAAATTACACTAGAGAAATAGCCCACCTCATAAGGCAACGTAACAACCTCAAATATAACACACAAACACCACACAGAGAAGCCATAAAACAGCAGATACAACAGTTCAACACAGAAATAAACAACAAACTCAAAGAAAAACAAACAGAAACATTTAGGGAATTCATAACAACACTAAACCACTCCACAGATACAACCAGGCTATAAAGACCATAAACAGCATTACCCACTCTAACAGCGGCATTCACACCTCACACACGGCTCTCTGTCGCAGCCAAAATAATATCCCAACATATACACAAGAAGCTAAAATTCTAGTTAATCACTACGCAAAGGTAAGTCACTTAAACAGAGACAATAACCAGAAACACGCAGAGAGACAAACACCCAGACACAAGAAAACCTACAGACTCGACACGACCATTACACCCTTCAATATAGACCAGACCACCAAGATCATCAAAAACATTAAGAATTCGAAGACTACTGGACCAGAAAAAATATCTAACATACACCTTAAACGCTTGGGCCCACAGGGAATACTGGCTCTCACAAACATCAGCATATATTCATACCAACATTGTATTATTCCTGACATATGGAAACAAGGTAAAATTATTATACTACTCAAACCAAACAAAAATCCAACAGAACCAGCTTCCTATAAACGCATTACTTTACTATGCACACCTTCCAAAGTAACAGAAAGACTAATCTTACAAATCACCAACCCACACATACCGTTGTTTCCTACTCAACATGGATTCAGACCTCACCACTCAACCACGACATTACTCACTAATCCCATGCAGCACATCATGGTTGGCATCAACTCCAGACGACCAGCTCAACGTATACTATTAGCAACAATAGACATTAGTAAAGCATTTGATGTATCCAACGCTTCCCTCTCATAAACAAAATATTCAACACAAACATGCACGATAACACCAAAAGGTGGCTGAGCAACTATCTTTCAGGAAGATACTCACATGTCATATTTAATGGCAAGTCATCCAAAAACAAGCTTTTCCAGAACGGGGTCCCTCAAGGTTCTCTTCTCTCACCAACACTGTTCAACTCATACATGCATGAAATTCCAACACCCATTCGGAGTTGCCTTGGGAGGGGACCATAAATGTCCACACTTCTGGCTCCCCAGCTGCCCATACTGGGAACGCGGACCTGGGTAGCGGGACTGCATCCGCTGCCGCACAGCCGAGATGTTCTGGGCTTCTGCCTGATTTACTTTTCATAAACTTCTGCAACATTCGTGACCTTTCCTCAAATTTTCAATCTGTTGAACACCACCTCTCCTCCTCTTCCTCACTGAAACTCAAGTGTCTGGGACGACTGAGAGTAACCCCTTTCCTGTACCCTCTTACTTTCTCTACTCAATTTCACTCCAGAAGTGGATGTTGCATGCATGTACGCAATGACAAAACTTGTTCTCCTATTCCCGAACAGGAATTTTCCGAATTCTATACACTTTGGCTGCGGTTTACATACCATTCTCAAACTAAATACATCTGCGATGTTCACTTTTCCCCTAATTTTACTGACTATCCAAAATTCTTTGACTATCTTACTTCCAAAGTGCTGAAATCTCCAATTTTTTGTGATTTCAGTGATCACCACTAGCTTTGGTTTTCTTCTAATTTTCTTAACATCCCTGGTGAACTACAGGAGTTTACAACTTTCAGATCGAGAGTATGGGTTCCGGGAGGGACGCTCTAATGGGGATCTACTTGCATATCTCTATGACTTTTGGTCATCCTCCTTTCAGGATCTCGTGAAACTTTTGCTATTGCGCTAGATATATCGAAAACGTTTGATAGAGTCTGGCACAAATCTTGAATTTCGAAACTACCCTCCTTCGGTGTCTCTCCTTCTATCTGTGCCTTCATCTCTAATTTTCTTTCTGGCCGATCTATAGGGTACGCTTGTAGACGGCCCCTGTTCTTCTCCTAAAGCTATTAACAGTGGTGTTCCTCAGGGTTCTGTACTGTCACCCACTCTTTTCCTTTTATTTATCAATAATCTATTAAGTCACACTTCCAGTCCTATCCACTCCTATGCCGATGATTACACTCTTTACAGCCCCGTTTCGCAAAGCGTCCCTCTCAACAGTCGCTCCATCATTCCCGTAGGACGGCTTTGGTACACCTGGCCTTTGACCTTTCTGCCATCTCTGATTCAGGCAGAGAAAATCTTGTGGCTTTTAATGCCTCAGAAACTCAGTTCCTCCATCTGTCTACTCGTCACAATCTTCCATACGACTATCCCCTTTTCTTCAACAATACACAACTCAATCCTCTGTCAGAGATAGTAGAATGATCAGAGATCAGGGTACCATAGCCGTCCTACGCGAAGCATTGAGTGTCTATTGAGAGGGACAATTTATGAATCGGGTGGAGAAGTAAAAACTGGAATCATCGGCATAGGAGTTGATAGGACTGGGAATGCAACTTAATAGATCATTGATAAATAAAAGGAATAAGAGTGGGTGACAGGACAGAGCTCAGAAGAACACCACTATTAATAACGTGAGGAGAAGAACAGTAGCCATCTTCAACCGTAGCTATGGATTGGCCAGAAATGAAATTAAAGATGAAGGCACAGATAAAAGGATAGAAACCGAAGGAGATCATGTTTAGAAATTAAGGATTTGTGATAGACTCTATTAAAAGCTTTTGTAATATCTAACGCAATAGCAAAAGTTTCAACAAAATCCCGAAAAGAGAATGATCAAGAGTCAGAGAGATATGCAAGAAGATCGCCAGTGGAGCATCCTTGCGGAACCCATACTGACGATCTGAACCCTAGTGCATAAAATTTTGGTATGCAATTTCTACAAACCAGATTTTCTTTGGCATCTAACAAAAGTCTTTTTCCATAGGATATTTACTGTATTGAATCTTACTTTCTTGATGTGAAGCCATTAGATGTTTTAATTTGGGGGCATCCTAAGTCAGTAGTACTCATCACGACCACGACGAGGAATGCGTCAGAATTATTATGTTCTGCACTGTTAGATCTAGCATACTTACTAAATAGAAAACTTACCAGAATTCACATGTGCAGGCAAATTTCTGGTATTTCTGGCATTTTCTCAGTTATTTAAATATATGACAGGTTATGTAAACTTTTATCCCATCGTAGTGTAGTGGATAGCGCGATCACCCTTTATTCAAGTGGTGGTGGATTCAAACCCTAGTTTGGGCAACGTTTTCATCATGAAAATTTGTGCGTGCTGATCCATGATATTCCATTTATGGGACCCACCACTACACCAGATAGTTTGAATGAAATGCTTGTCATTCCCTCGAGTGCAGGAGGGTTAACACGTAAAATGTCTTTGGACGCAAAAGCGTTGTGTTTCTTAGGTTGTTTAAATATACAAGTTATGTTAACTTTCATCCTGTTTTAGTATAATGACTAGCGCCCACACCTTCTACTCAAGAAGTAGCGGGTTCGAACCCTGCTATATATATACATATATATATATATATATATACATACATATATATATATATATATGTGTGTGTGTGTGTGTGTGTGTGTAGTATTCCCCATAAACCTTTCTTTTTGTCCCGAAGTTTGTATCGAAGGTCACAAGAGGAGGTTACCCTGACGAAGTTGTCGACTACCAGTACAAAATTCTCTGGGGGTCCAGGCGTTTGGATTTCGTCACAGTGTATTATGACAATGATGTCACAAATTATCGTTGCCACCAGAAAACTGCAGTGAAGGAGGTTTTCTGGATACTTGTGTCAAGTGTCGATAGAAGACGCCTTTATGCGTCTTTGAACACTCCATAACCCTAAAGTCAAACTCCTCTATTCATGTTTACACGATATCGGAAGCAGTTTTCTTCTAAACACGGTGCCGAAAGCGTCCCTCAGTTATAGGCCTACATATATTTCTTTATCCATTTCAAAGACAAGATTTTCCTCCATAGTCAGGGGGCTTAATCATATAATTGTTCAAATCATTCCAAAAGTGCCATTTTTGGACCACAGGTAGCTATGACCATACTAATGTGAATGTTTGCGGGAGCCAAGCTGGGCTCCCACTGTGGCGGCCATATTGGCCAAATCAAAATGGCCGCTGTCCAAAATGACATCCACTTGAGTACCAATACTAGTACAGGTTACATAGTTAACTTGATAAAAAATAAGAGTCAGCATCAACATCTTTTGCTATTAAACTTTAGTATATACGCAAGTACAATCTTCTTTATTCCTTTTACTCACAGTACTGCATCTCATGATAATGTCTATCCAATAGATGGCTGTTCACTGATTAATAGTCGTCATTGTTCAGGCAGCCACCCTCACACTTGCAGAGTGTCGTACATCGAATTCCAGCACTACTGCATTTGCAATTCCCTCTGCAGGCTTTAGTGCATCCGCAATGAAGGAGAAGAGCACATGCCTTACTGGCATCAGCGAGAGTTGTCCAGAAAGGGAGCCATTGGTTGCTGCGCTTGTCATATTCCCATCCCCATTTATCAAAAGCAGGGAGTGTCTGATGGCATGTGGTTGACTGCTTCCACACAAAACTTGCCTGCAACAATGACCTCTTGATATGCTGGAAGAGGGCAGCTTGGGTAGGTGGTATGCTGTCCAATGATCGACTGCCACTAGAAAACAGATGGTGCCTGGCTACGTTTACAGATGCTTGTCCACATGTTTTACTGTACATGAGCACAACAAACCTCTCAATGTGTGTCATTTCAGGAGATACTAGACTGAAGGACTCGGGGTCTTCAGTCAATTTGATCATGGTTTCAGTTAAGTTTGGTGTATTATTCCATGCAGTCCATGCTGTCTTCTTCCCACATCCAAGAAACTGAGACGTAGTGTCGCAGCCTGTTAGTGCATGGAACAGAGGTAGAGCCAGCGACTTTGATGGACCAAGCTGTGATTGAATGCTGTGCACTGGGATGTCTCGGTAATATTTGCCACTACCAAAACCAATCCAGAGTTCTGTTAGGTCAAGCTGTTGAAAGAAAGCAATGGCAAGAACGACTATGTCACTGTCAACAGTGCGGATGAATGCTTTCTTGTGACCCTGAGATGATGCGTGAGCAAGATGCAGAATGATCCGCGTATCTGCCTCTGTGTGGTTGCATGGTTGGAGCCCTGATATATCAAATGCTTTATTGGAGAGCACAGTTTCTAATTCAGTGCTGAGGAGGAGTTTTCCACCCATGTCAATCTTGATCAGCTGTTTACTGATAAAGACGAACAGTTCCTTCTTGTTTTCCACATTTTTCAAATATGACTGCCAGTCTCGTTTGGGAATGGGTGTGGTACCATCACTATCTGGATCAAGTCGAGTACGTGCTCCTGAACCACGCCGCTGCTGTGCAAGTGATTTCAGACTGTCTTCAGGATAGGTATCCCACACGGCATCGACGCGCTCAACTGTGTCAGTCATCTGTGCTTTAATGAAAGGTATGATGTGTAGAGATACATATTCAGCAAATGTTGATGCTCTACTTGGACGCACAATGTGGACGATGGCGGCCATGTCATACAACTGAACTGTCACTTGTTTAGCAGGATTGGCAGATCCAGTTGGTGCATTGACACATGCAAGAATGTCTGATTTATTTCCAGCTCTGAGTGAACCTCGGTCTGAGAGTGAAGGGGGCTCTCGCTGATTCTCGTATGTGAAAAATTCTGTCATATCCGCATCTGGACGTGATTGTAGAGACAGGAATAGCTGAGTAATGAGCACTGTGTTTTGCTTCTGTACCCCCACTTTGCTACTCTTCTTGCGTGGGTCTGGCCGATTGCTGAATGTGTACACATTGTTTTTCTTTATAGTGTTTGATATAGGAACTGTCCCTTTGTCCAGCCTAGTCTTTACATACTCCTCATGAAGGGCTTGGCCAACTTCCTGTATCTGTGACAGTGATGCTGCTACTTCATTCTCCATAACATCGTGTGTGTCAAGGGCTACAAGCTCCTGATTTGTGGCCAGGAAGGGGTTGCCCAGTTCAGACACCACCTTTGTGAATGACTTGACATCCTTCAAAAACCTAGACTGTAGCCCAGGTGCTGTTTCGTGGTGGCCAGTTGGTCCTTCTGTAAGTTTCTGAGCATTCTCAAACTCTTCTATCATTCTGACACATTCAGGACCTGCCAACATGTACAATGCTAATGCTTCTGTTTTGTCATAGAGGTCAGATGCTCCACCACAGACCTGCAGTACTTTGTTCATCTGCTCATGAGATTGATCTTTCGCGATGAGGCTGAATGTACGAGCAGACTTTTGGACTGTAAAGTTCCCTTTGAGGTACTCTGCGTACACCTGTGGATGGCTTTCAGCAAGACCAACCATATCTCTGACATGAATCGGCAACCAGCGGGCATAGTTAGTGTGGGCCAGCACAAAGAACCATGGCCATAGTTCATCACACACCTGGACATAGAGAGGGAAGTCACCCTCTCTTAATGAGCGCACAAATCGACACATCAATAGCTCAAGCTCAATCACTGTGACCAATATTTGAACATGTGAACATTTGCAGATTTCCTTGCACACCACATCTCATATGACTCACAAGGCCCCAGCACATTGGATGTGTATTGCAAGTATGCATTTTGCTTCAAATGAGAGAGGGAAACAAGTGACACTTGATGAGCATATCGTGTACGCTTTATGTGGTGATCATCGAGAGCTGACTGGGCACGTCCAGAGGAGAGGACATCTGCTTGAGCTAGAGCTGTGTCCCATCCGGAACCTCGTAGCACCTTGCCCATCATCAGCTGACACTTATCCTCGATATGTAAAGCTCCCAACTGCATCACAAACTTATCCTCACCCAGTGTGTCAGGAAACTCCCACTGTAACTGTTTGCATCTGGCAAAGAGAGGCTGATCAGCCCCAAGGACAGGGGTTTGACCAGGGTTTATGAACTCTGTCGTAGTTTTCACAATCTCCATCGTGTGCTTCATCATTGATGCAGAAGCTGCCTTATCAGGAAATAAGGGGAATATACCAGTCTCAGCCTTTGGCTTTATTGATGCATCATCCATGAGCTGAGAGTTGAAGCCTGATCACGTAACCACATCACGTTTTTCAAGCTCACCCTTTTCCAGCACTCTTCCAACATGTGCTATCCATGCATCATCTTTTACTTTGGCACCGTTGACCAGGCTGTGGTTCGGCCGAACTTGACCTTCGTTGATTCTGGGCACAAGAATGTCACGGGTGTTGAGTTCGATGGGAGGAACAATTACATAACTATCCGGCAACTTGGGTTTTGATGTATCAGATGGATCAAGTGTGATTGCTGGTCGACGAATTCTCAAGTTCTCTTTGGATAGGTGATTGGTCACAGTAATGCATGTTCCATGAAAATCACCACGTGACAAATTTCCCCCGTTTTGTTGCTGTCCAGATTGTCTACATCATGTGTAGTGAAAACTGAAAGTCTTGTATTTGTGGGTAGAACAATACCGTCTTCAGTGTGTCTCTTGCAAACAGCACGAGCTACCTGTGTTTTGACTTCCATCACACGGTCATATGAGACAGAGAGCCCAAGGTGATGGGCATTCTCTATCTGGTGCTTGAATCTGGCATCTCCATGCAGTTTAATACCATGGTAAAGTGGGAATGGCGTTTCACGATCCCTATTGTGACGGATTTGGGTGCTGTCTGATGAAGATGCATATTTTACTGTGTTGAATATCAGCAGTTGGCACAGTGTGCACGCAATCTTCGCCCTTGTGCCCAGTTCAGCATCACTGTTGGATTGCTCTCTACTATGTTTATCGATATTACCTTTAGGACCCTGGAGGACAACATTGATGAAACCTAACAGTGTTTCTTCTATGGGGGACGTCAGGCATTGTGGAGAGAATGAACCATTAAATGGCTCTTGTTTCTGAAGGATTCGCTTTCGTAGTGCCATAGCAGCACGTATCAATAACACAGCTTCATCTTGATTGATTTGTGAGGAATGATAGCTTTGTTCTAGCACAGCACCCACTTTTGCCTTGTGGCTAATGAATACATCTCTCCCCTGTGCATAGGAAGCCCACTCAGGAAGATGCTCAAGCAGATGGTCTTTGAATCTTGTTGCATGAGGTTCTCTACCAGAATAGGGATGTCCTAGATCTGACATCATTATCTTGTACATTTCCCGTAAGTCAGACAACTTGTGGACCTCAGACTGAGAGTCATCCACAAATGCCACTAACTGTGCTATGACCATGGGATCAAATGGGGGAGGCTTGGGTTCACTTGAAGATCGACGTTCAACTGCACGAGCTCCATCACGAAGCCGCCAATAGCATTGTACATGATAACATGCATCCATTGCATGTGCATCAGAACCTGCAGTCAAGCGCCCATATAAATGCCAGTTGTTAGTTGTTTTTGCCCAATTCTTCAGATTTTGATCAATGTTGTCACTTAAGGCTCTATGAAGATCATGCTGATCCTCACCCAGACATATGATGCAGAATAATGTTTCTGGAGGTGATCCGTAACTTGATCTGAGTTTCTTCGGACTTATCCCAGCTGCACATTCATCTTGCGTGGCCACTTTTCCTCGTGCCCGCTTTACCCTGTAACTGTTGCATGCACTCCTACAACTTTTATGATACACTGCAGCATGTGATTGGAGGGTTGCTGCAATTCCTGAGCCATCATCGAGCTCACTAACCTTGATACCAGATGGAACAGCATTGAGCTGCACAAAATCATTCAGATCTCTTTCAAGAGATGAATATCCCTGTTCTTTTGGCTGTTGTAATGCCTCGTCTTTGCTGGACTGACATAGGCAACACAGTGTCCACTTAATTCCAGTTATGTTAGTAGACATGTTGAGGTATTAATGTTCTACTACACACTACTAACTACACACTAACGAGATCTTCATATCTGCAGGCCTGAAGAGACTAGAATGTGAAGAAGACCACCACCGCATAGACTTGCTTCAGAGGAATACAGGTATGCCAACACCTGCAAAAATAATAAAAAATAGATTAATAGTGGACAAAATGTCAGTAGAAATCCAATGTAAAAGTTAATATAGCTGTTACAACCACAAATCTAAGTGCAATAATTATGTATCATGATTCAATTGAAATAAAATGTACATTTCTTATAAAATAATATCAAATGTGGATATATACGACCTGACGTATATCTTGAATTAAAAAACAAATATCAGAACTGGATTCTCTATACTCAAAAACATACAAAAAGTGTCATTATTTGCTGTTCTACTATGATTGGTTGTTATTTTATCGCCCAATGTCAGACCAGATGGCGGCCATCTTGGATTCGTCCATAATGGCCGCCACAGGGAGAGCCCATGTTGGCTCCCGCAAAAAAATAAATGCTTATGGTCATATCTACCCCTGGTAAAAAAATGGTACTTTTGGAACAAAGGGAACAATCGGGGTGATTTTTTGGATTAAGCCCCCTGACTATGTTGCTTTCAGCAACTCTTCATCTAACTCATTTGGTCTTCCTGTTCGTTGATAACCTTTCAGACTGAAGTCTCCATTTCTGAACTTCTCAAACCATCTCCTACACATCTATTCGCTCACAACATCATTTCCATAAACTCTTTGAATTTTTTTGGCAGAATCACTAGCGTTAGATCCTTTATGGAACTCGTACAGCATCACATGTCGAATATGCTCTTTCGTGGGCTCCATGTTTTTTCAATTACTGCAATATCGTAGGGGTGGCGTTGTAACTGTATGAAAAACACCAGAGAAAATATTCATTAGCCTAATTCTACACTAGCCTAAGTCATTCTGTATCGTTCTGTATCGTGATAAAACCTGTGCGAACCTGTCGCCGCGTGCATTTTGCAACATTTCTAAAACTATTTCACATTATCTTGAGATTATTCTATCATATTATATATCGTCCGTTTTCTAATCGAGCAGAATTTATGTTATAACCTGATACATCATTAAATAATAATTCGTACACAATGGCTAGCTTCGATGTAAAATCTTTATTTACCAATGTACCTGTTGCAGAAAGTATTGATATATGTATTGACAATCTTTTTTAATAATACTGATACGGTGCAGGGTTTTAATAGAGGCCAATTGAAAGAACTACTAAAATTTTTCGTGGAAGACCTTATATTTATATTCAACGGTGAATATTTTAAACAGACTGAAGGTGTTCAAATGGGCCTGCCCTTTGGTCCCACCTTAGTTAACGCGTTTCTTTGCCATCATGAAGCCAAATGGCTGAACGAGTGTCCTTCCAACTTCAAACCGGTTTTTTATAGAAGATATACTGATGACACTTTTCGCCTGTTCAAATCACCAGACCTTATCCCTTTGTTTCGTAATTATGTTAATTCTAAGCACCCTAATATTGAATTTACTCCAGAAACTGAATCTAATAGCTCTTTGTCCTTTTTGGATATTAAGATAATAAAAACTAATTCCTCTTTTGAAACTTTGGTTTACCGAAAGTCGACATTCACCAGTCTTACTATGAACTTTTCTTCCTTTATCCCTTTAGGTTTCAAACGAAATATAATTTCGACTCTAACTAATAGACTATTTTAAACTACACAATGAACTAGATTTCATCCGAAAAGTCCTTACCAAGAACAATTTCCCCTCTAGATTGGTGGAGACTACAATAGGCAGAACCCTAAATAGACTAATAAACCCCACAAATAGAGACGTAATTACAGTTCCCAAAGATATCGTGTATTTCACTTTGCCTTATATGGGAACCTCAAGTTTTAACATTAGAAACAAACTTTTAAAATTGCTCAAGAAATTCTACCCACAACTATGTATAAAATTTTATTCACCCCGTCTAAATCGATTTATCACTTATTTAAATACAAGGATGTTATTCCTACACTTCTTAAGTCATCCATAGTTTACCAATACAAGTGTAACCACTGTATGGGATCATATATAGGTAAGACTAAAAGACACCTAAAATCCCGGACTTACGAACATCTCGGTAAATCGGTCCTTATAAATTTACCTCTTGGCAAACCACCTAATTCTCTCATAGGTAACCATTCACACAACAATAACCACCCATTTTCAGTCTAGTTTCGCCGTACTTGCTGCCGGAAGCTCTGACCTTAAGCCTAAAATTATGGAATCTTTGTTCATTTATAAATTAAAACCAGACCTCAATTCTGATGAGTCATCGGTAGATCTGCTATATTTTAGTTAAGGTCCTTCATTTTATTTTTTGCCTTTTAGTTTTAATGCTTTTATATTTTTTCTTGCTACTTTTTAGAATTGTAACTTTATTTTAATTTCATCTATTTACCTTTTAGTTTTAGTGCTTTTACATTTTCTTGGCTACTTTTTATAATTTTAACTTTGTTACTTTAAATTGTTCCTGTTTATATATATATATATATATATATATATATATATGTGTATATATATTGCTCCACTCATAGACGAAAAACGAACAAGTTTACGATGACTTACAAATGATGGAAGCTTTGAATAAATTTTTCTCCCGTGTTTACTAAGAAAAATATGAACAACATTCCCGTTCCTGTAATCATGTCCAATGATAATCATTCAAAACTCCACGATTATACCATTAATGAAACAGAAGTACTCTCTGCCATTGGCAAAACTGATCCTAATAAAACTGCAGGTCCAGGGTACTGAAAGAAATTAATTGCGAAGTAGTCTCTCCTGTTACATATATATTTAATAATAAATCGTTATAGTCTGAAGAAGTTCAGTTCGGTTTTAAACTTGCAAACATAACGCCAATATTTAAAAAAGGGGACAATCGCTTCCATGAAATTATCGTCCCTTTAGCCTGGCTTCAGTAGTTAATAAGCTTAGAGACGATCGTTTGGGACAAAACTTTTAAACACAAAAAAGAATAATTTAAAGATTCTCAGCACGGCTTTCGACGTAATCGTTCTTGTCTTACTAATTTACTAGGCTTCTTTAATGATATTGTAAATATATATGAAGAGAGTAAAACAGTTATTATATATTTCGATTTGCAAAAGGCGTTTGATAAAATGCCATGTAGAAGATTATTAGCTAAACTTCATTCTCACGGAATTGATGATAATGTTCTGAAATGGATCGAAAATTGGCATAGTGGCCATAAAGAGTGGTCATCAATGGCAAAGCGTCTAACTGGAAAAATGTAACAAGCGGGTGCCTAAGGGATCAGTTCTGAAACCAGTTTATTACCTATATAACTGACGTCGACATAGGAATTAAAGAGTATAATTTCAAAATTTGCGGATGATACCAAACTAGGGCGACGAATAAAATCGGCGGCAGAATGTGTGCAGATTCCATAAGATCTTAAAAAGTTACTCGAGTGGGCTGAAATTTGGCAAATGAACTTTAATATACAGTAAAACATTGCATTTTGGTAGAAAAACTGTTAAAGAAATGTATTCTATGCACCAAAAGACACAAACGAGTATTACGAAAAAAAAAAGATTCAAGTGTTATTGTTGCCGACACTCTTAAACCGAATAAACAATGTATTGAAGCGGTTAGAAAAGCAAATAGCATCTTAGGATTTATTGTATCATTTTGTCGGAGACACTAGTACCGGACCTCCCTCATGATTTTTAGACTTAGAAACAATTAATACGTTGCCCGTTTAGAAACGTTAAATTTATTCTCACTTGTAAAAAGGCGTATTCGAGGGGATTTCATCCAGGTGTTTAAATAATTAAAGATTTTAATAATGTCAAGAAATGTAGATAGAACTCGCAGTAATGTTTTGAAATTAGTTGGTAAACGTTTTAATTCGAATGAAGCTAAATATTTTTTCTTTAATCGTATAGTTAATTAGTGGAGTGGATTGACAGCCATCGTGATTCAAAGTAATTCGGTCGAATCGTTTAAAAAGAGACTAGATGCTTATCTGCCTTAAACTCCCGGTTGGAAGCATTTGTGGCCGCATAAAAGTATTGTAGGTTTTTCTCTTAGATTCCCTCCTCCTTACTTTAAAATTTTCACTTTATCTCTAATATTTTTCCTTCTTTTCAACCTCCCTTCTTTGCTTTGCTTTAAAACTTTCACTTGTTTTAAATTTTTTTACATCTTTTAACCTTCCTTCTTAAACAGACAGCCTTGCAGGGACTAGCCGGTTTGTCGCTGTTTGGTGTCCTTTGTACTCCTTGGTATTGAAAATTCTTTTTTGAGTGGTTTGAGACAATTTAATATAATATTTCTGTGCATAGAAGGTTGCAGGAAGTCTTTATTTTCCGTGAAGTGTGGTGGTGGTGGGGGGGGGGGGGGTATCACACTAGTAACGGCAATATCCATTTAAAGAGAGGTGCGTCTCATCGGAAAATGAACCAATTGTTTCCGCCATTTCAAAAAGAATTTGACAAAAGTGTAAACGACGCCCCCAATTCTTTGTCTTCTCATTGCCGCTCTACCTGTACCTTATAAGGGAAAAGCTTCAATGCTTATTTCAAATTTCTGTGTGTGTTTTTCGTTCCAACTTCTTGCGAGAGGCGAAGAACTGACTTGGATTGGTTGCACTGAATTGCTGAATTGCTGAATTACTGAATTGCTAAATTACCACTGTTGTTTCTCTAGTCCCCATGCAGTTCACATTCAGCCAGGTCTTCTGGTATTACCATGCGAACTTGATTCGCGAAATCTTTCGACACACTGCAGCATTCTGTTGCGGAATGGTCATTTCTCACCCCTAAATCTCGTCGAAATGCTCGTTGTACTTCCACATGGAACCTGCTTAAAAATAGCGTGTGCAGTCTTTCTGCGATGAGCTAGTTCTCAATTATCCATTTCAGATGAAACTCCCAACCTTGTACAATATTAGCCTGCAAAGAAAATACCAAATGGTTAGAAAAATTTGAAATCTAATTCAAATGTGTCCATCTTCTCGGAACATCCTCCATTACTAAGTATATTTGACTTATTTTGATTAAATATTTTGATGAATTAAAATAAAATGTAGCATTTAATCGTTCTTTTAGTTCAACAGAGACAGTTGACGAAACAATAAGATTTTATTTTATAAATACGAGTCTGCATAGATTCCAAAGCGATAATATTATAGACAAAATATTGTAAACTCTCATTATTTTTTGTTATTCAGGATGACAAATTGAGAAGATAGGGCAAAGAAACGTCTTTTCTCATTTTTCTATCAGGAGATGTATATATATATATATATATATATATATGGGATGAATTTCACAATTAAACACGTGACATGAATGAATGATGCAAATCCACAAGGAAAAAGAAAAATAATTCCAAGGCCTTTCGTATATTCAGAGGTGTACTTCTGAATACACGAAAGGCCTTGGAGTCATTTTTCTTTTTCCCTTATGGGTTTGCATCATATATATGTGTGTATATATTAGTGGTGGACCGGATGTCATTTTTTCAACGTCTGCAGATGCGGATGCGGATGCGGATATTTAGTTAATCTATCAATATACTATAGAATTATGAATATATGACATAATTTTTCAAATTTCGTGATATTACTATTATGGCAGGCAATGCATAAGAATTAAAATTACCGTAATATTAATGTTTATATGATAAAAATAATAACTTTCTTAAGAGTTTTAGGTACAGATAATTCAATGAAACAAGTTTCATTCAATTTTGTGCGTTACCAGGTATTTATATTTTGAGGTTTATATATTTGTTTGTTCATTAATAACACTGTGCAACAAATTTTCGGTTCAGAAAAAAAAACGGGAATAACATTCGGTCATTCTTAATATTTCGTGTGTGCTGATTCCAAATCTGAAAATAGTTTTTTTCTATCACGTCACGTTTTTTTTGTAATGACTGCTTAAAATCTTCATACCAAAACATAAGAATATATTGATAAACAGATAGGCTTTATCATATGGAACAGTTTAATTATTGCTATGCTTCAACATATATGCACAAAATTAACATAAAACTCTCGTATTATACTGTTTTCAACTCATTATTTGTATTTATGCTGGCGTTTGTGTGATGCTTCTGGTTGGTCACGCTTTAAATTCAAGCAGAAATCGGCCAGCATAGCAGGACTCCACTTCCCTTTGTATCGGCTCTCCATTGTGGCTATATCCTGGCGGAATCTCTCCCCGTGTTCGTCGCTAACAGAAGATGCGTTTTCCGGAAAGAATGAGAGATGTGGATGCAAAAAAATGAATTTTGAATGACATCTTACATCCGAGACGTTGGTATGAGTTGATAAGTTGATCCACAAGTGCAGCATAGTTGTCGTATTTAGTCTTTCCTAGTAGACCGCTGCACACGTTTTTGAATGGACGCCAGGCTGCCAACTCATCCTCATCCATCACTGCTTCAAATTGTTCGTCTAGCATGAGTTGGCGAATTTGAGGGCCGACGAATATGCCTTCTTTAATCTTGGCATCACTTATTTTTGGGAATTTTTCCTTTAGATATTTGAAGGCAGGCTTATCCTGTTTCAGCGCCTTTGCAAATTGTTTCATCAGCCCTAGTTTTATGTGAAGTGGCGGCAAGATAACCTTTTCCTTTCGTACTAGTGATTCGTGAATAACATTGTGAGATCCAGGTGAGGAATTGTCTCGCGGCGGCCATACTGAGCGTGTGTAGTGTTCAGACCTTGCTCGGCTATCCCATTTGCATAGGAAACACATGTATTTCGTATAGCTAGTTTGCAATCCATTGAGAATAGCCACAACCTTCAAATCTGCGCAGATAAGCCATTCATGTTCATTGCATTTTATACAGTCCAGAATAAAAGCAACATTGTCATACGTTTCTCTCAAGACGACTGAATGTGCGATCGGAACAGAAAGCATTGTGTTCCCATTGTGTAGCAGTACACCCTTAACACTGTACAGAGATGCATCAATGAACAATCTCCACTGATTCGGTTCATAGCACAAACCCAGAGCATCGAACAGACCATGTATATCAATGCAGTAACAAAGATTGTTCTTCATTGTGAAATATTCCTGCAAATCCAAGGAGCGCTTTCGGAATGCTGTAATTCGTACGTCTTCCGCCAGCAGACTCCATTCTTGTAGACGTGAGGCCAGCAATTCACTTTGTTGCTTGGTAAGTATTAAATCACGGACCAAATCATTGAGTTCAGGCTGCGTGATGAGATGTTTTCCTTTCTTGGACTCGACTTGAGCTTCATAGCATTCGCCGTCTGATTCCGATTTGTCAGAGTCTGTGTTATCGGTCGGCATTTCAGCTGGAGGACGAGGGATGGGTATATCTGTAGAATGTTCCACAGGAGGCATAGCAGAACGAAGATTTGGGTAGACTATAGCCTTTTTCCCTTTTCTGTTGCAACCTGTAATGTGAGACAATAGACGTTGTTGACTACTTAAGATAGCATAATTGTGTAATACATTATGCAGAACAGGATATGCTACACTGTGCTAAAAACACCAAATTTGACGTATATTCATAAAAATAAAAGATTCAAACCTGTGATGTTCGTTAAGCAGAAATAGCAATCAGTTGAATGGTTCAGCGGCTATCTCCATACCATTGGGACACCGAATCCCAGACATGGACCGGTGCCTTTGAACCATGCAGATAACGAGCTTGTACATCTCACGCAGCAGATATGAGGCGCCCAGTGCTTGTCCTGATCACCAACTTTGCATGCGAAGTATAATTCATAAGGCTTTTTCACAGAAGTCAACTTCCTTTTATACTGTTTTAACGTTAATGTCCCACAGATATAACAAAAACTGTCTGACGAATTTTTGCACTCTCTAGGCATTGTAGCATAACATCAATGAAAACCTGTAAAATAAGAAAATGATAGATCATTTTGCAATTTCACACAATATAGACGTTATCGGTAAAATATACATAATTTGAGAGCTGTTATTCAATAATACTCACTTATAGCACCGATTTATGATAAAATATGGCTGACAATTTTGTTTTAAATGATTAATGAAAGAAATTTTTCATAAAATCAAAGTGGAAACACAGAGCCGAACATCACCACCACAGCATATGCATGAGTGCTATTTTCGCAATCTACGCATATAATTAGCCATAAAAATGACGATCTCATTTCCGTTTTTTTTCACTGTTTTACAGTGTAATTAATACTTTACATGAAATGTGCATCAATGGGCCTTATAAGCTACTTTATAAGCTAATTTAATTGTAAATTGCATAACTTATTAGAGGTAATATCCGCATAACATTCCGCAGTCAGAAGTGCGGATGCGGATGTGGATGTTAAAAATGATGCGGATATCCGGTCCACCACTAGTATATATATATATAGTAGATGAGGTACCCGGCGTTGCCCGGGATAAATTTCACATTGCTGTTGCATGTCGTTCACGGTCAGCTAAAAGGCGTGATTGTCTTTCTTGGGGTGTTTCTCTTGCTCTGGTAGCTGCTACACTTTCTCGGACAGCTTCAAGACGTCATTATCTTTCTTGGAGGTTTTCTCCTGCTCTGGTAGCTGCTACACTTTCTAGGACAGCTTCAAGACGTGATTGTCTTTCTTGGAGGTTTTCTCTTGCTCTGGCTGTTGCATGTCGTTCACGGTCAACTTCAAGGCGTGATTGTCTTTCTTGGAGGTTTTCTCTTGCTCTGGCTGTTGCATGTCGTTCACGGTCAACTTCAAGGCGTGATTGTCTTTCTTGTGAACTTTCCTGCTTCCCGGCTTCTTTATTTTTTCTGGCTGCTGATGTAGATCTGCCCAAACTTGCCCGTTTCTTTGGTGGCATGGTAAAGTTCTTGGGATTTTCAAAAACTGCAAAAAAACATTGCCACATTAACTTCCTGTAACTATTCGCACAAACAGACAAACAGACAGGCTGACCGACTCTGTGTTGATATTCTTCATCCCATAAGAGGTACCCGTGCCAAATTTGGTAGCTCTAGGTCAAACGGTTTGAAGTCGTCCTAAAAAATAATTATATGTGAAGCTCAAGATTTTCATGACTGTGTTCTTTTCTATAGTTTTATTGACCAAATAATTAGTCATGAAAATGTTAAGATTCAGAAATCTTGACACAATGTGAAGCTCAAAATTTTCACGGCTGCGTTCTTTTCTGTAGTTTAATCGCGGTGCTGGGGCCTTCGGGCCCAGTAATTTTAATTATTTAATTTATTAACATTCTTCATCCCATAAGAGGTTCCCGTGCCAAATTTGGTAGCTCTAGGTCAAACGGTCTGCGCTTGCATAAAGGACAGACAAACAAAGAAACAGACAGGCGAAAATATGTAATATATAATATATATATATATATATATATATATATATATATATGTCTACTTGGTATGTCTGCATATATCATTGCTCTTATCAGCCATACTTGCTCAGAGCTATATCCCTGCAGAGTTCATGAGCGTATACTGTATATCTTGCCCCTGGTCAAAAATAAGTATGGAGACATTCTGTCTACCAATAATTACAGGCCTATTGCTGTCGCTTCCTGCTTCTCGAAACTACTAGAAAAACTCTTGTTACTCCGATTAAATGATTACCTATGGACATCTCCTAATCAGTTTGGTTTTAAAAGGTCCCACTCCACTGACCTATGTATCTATGTGCTTAAGGAAATAATATCTAAATACACTGACAGTAATTCAACTATTTATAACTGTTTCCTACATATATAGTAGGGCAGCTAAACAAGTTGAAGTGGACAATCCGGACCAAAGCACCAAACTTTCCCTACTTGTATATTTTGGACCAACAATTAAAAATATCCCTGGAACCACCTTCAGAGACCATTACTTGGCCGCCATATTGGATTTCAAGATGGCCGCCATAGACAAAATGGAATTTCTGATATAAGTTTCAATAGAGAATTCCCTTGGCATGTTTGGCATCAAACTATATGTTTTTTGGCATGATCAGATCAATAAAACAACTTTTAAGCTGATCAGAAGTATGTTTACTGCAGAAATCACACTTCGTACAACATATACAGTGAAAATCGTGAATATTTTAACACAAAAACCATGTTCAAGAAAACCATGTTTAAGAAAAATCAACGAAACTATAACAATTGAAGATTTCACCCACCAAAAAGTAGACCTTTAGCTCTATAACTGAATGTGGGAGAGGAAAATTGGCAAAATATGTGCATTTTAAAAAATGAAATTCTACAAAGGTCAAAATGCTACCCTTTCATATTTGCACAATTTTCATGCATTATTCGTGGTTCTATAGAAAACTTGTATTAACAACATTTGTAGAGTAAGGGCAGGGCTATTAAATGGGCACCATAAAATGGAAATATCTTGGCATTTAGCATTGCAATGCCTACTGTCCCAACTCACCCCCTGTCCCGAACTGTCCCAACTCACCCCGCTCGACGCTATATGTTAAACTGCACAGTTGCAGCTACACAGTTCTGTACACTTCCACCTGGCCTTCTTGCAAGCACACCGCATTTGACCAATTCGCTGCAAGCTTTAGATGCTACTGGTCTTGTGGTCCAAACTGGTGTCCATGACTGGGACTCTTCGCTAAAGGTCCATCCCCATCCTTCAGGAGTTGGAAGATTCTGTTCACTTCTCTCACAGGTCGACCATATTCCTCCCTGGTATGTGACCCTCCTGGTGTGTTGGAGAAGAGCATCCTGAGTTGGTGGGATAGTCTCCATAGCTTTTCCCTTCTGACAGAACATGACCTTTCTTGCCTCATCTACACGTTCAATGTCACTGGTGTTGTCATAGAGGACAACTGTGTACCGTTCAAGAAGCTTGAAGTGGGGAGTTTCGGCGTCAACATCTGCAAATGGATTTCGTGCCATGAATGTGAATGCTTGTGTTACCTCAGGGTAATGGTGCCATGCTGCCCATGCCGTATTCTTGCCCCTTCCGTAAAAGGATGATGTTGTATCACATCCCGTGAAGCAGTGAAACAGTGGTAGGGATGTGCATCTCTCTTCACCCAAAGAGGCACAGATTGTGTTAATATGATGGTAAGTGAAGTTTTTCCCAGTGCCAAAACCAACCCAAATATTTACTTCAGATCTTATGGACGTCAAGTGATGGAATTTTCCTATTAGAATGACAATAACATCCGTGTCTACAGTTCTGATCATGCAGTTAATGTGCCCTTCCTTTATTGCATCTTGAAGATGAATGAACAGTCTAGTGTCTGCCTCCTCATGGTCGCATCTTGGCATTGTGCGGTCGGCCCCATTGATGATGACTTCAGGTCCTGATGTAATAACAACTTCTTTGTTGTTAGGAACTTCCATTGCAGCAACCTTGTCTGATAGGAAAGCGAACAGTTCTTGCTTGTTTCTAGAGTCTCGAAGGAAGTCATGCCAATTTAGGGGTAATTTGGTTTTTCCTTCAACCTTTCTTCTGATTCCTTTTCCCCGTTTTTCTCTGGTAGTCTCTTTTAAGGTGCTTGCAGTGTAGGTATCCCAGACGATGTCAATTCGCTGGCAAGTTTCTAACTGTTTGATGAGATAAGGGACGAATACACGATCTGCATACTCTTCAAAGTTGGTAACACCTGCAGTAGACAGCAAATGGACGATGGCAGCTCCATCAAGAAGTTTCACATCAAAAGGATCTGGAGGGTTGTCCTTGTTTTCAAATGTAATGATTTTCAGTAGGTCAGACTTTTTCCCAAACCGCAATTTCCCACCATCAGATAGGGAAGAAGGAAAGGGGTGATTCTCGTGTTGGAAGAATGCATCCATGTCACTATGCCGATGTTGCATAACAATATACAGATGAGAGAATAGAGCAACATCGTTCTTCAGTAGTTGGATTCCCCCAACATTCCGTACCTGAGATTTCGGCCGAGGACATCTGAAGAGGGCAAGCGAGTTCTTCTTGATCGGTGTATGAATTGACCTTGTACAATCTGTGACAACTTCTTTGTAGTATCGGCTATATTGCTCCTTACCCAAATCCTTTATAGTTCTCACTGTATGGACCACAGATTCATCCATGACATTCCTTGTGTCTAAGGCCAGTAACTCATTCCCATTATCACAAAATGGATTTCCCATATCACGGAAGACTTCAACGAGATTAGAAACATGATCCTTGAATCTTCTCTGTGTAGATAGTCCTTCTTCGTGGTGGAAGTTGTTGTCTTCAGTTTCTGGAAGGTTTTCGTCTTCATATTCAGTAATCAATCTGGCTTGTTCTGGCCCTGCTACCATCCACTTCTTGAATGCCACTGGATTCTCAGTCAGACCCACCGCGCCTCCTGAACCTTTGACTTTCTCATTGTTTTGTTCATGCGCTTGGTCTAAAGGCATGGCTGAGAATCTCTTCTTGGTCTTGTGTACTACCCAGTGTCCATTTCGTGAAAACTCATTCATAACTGGCTGAGGGAGATTCTTCATGTCCCGGATGTGGAGTGGAAGCCAACGTGCGTAATTCTGGTGGTCAAGAGCAAAGAACCAGGGAACTACTTTCTTCAAGCTTTCTACATACAATGGAAAGTCTCCTGCACGATGTGATCGTATGAATATGAGGCCGTCTATCTCCATCTGAAGAATTGTCTCCCAGTATTGGAATGTTGGACTGACCTGAACCATCTTCTTCTTCCACTCTTCCTTTGTCTTGTCATCATAGGGACCAACAGTTTCCATAAAGGCTTCATGCTGCAGCTTTGCCAATGTCAAAGCTTTACCTGGTGAGCATGTCTGGTTCTTGTAAGATGAGAGGCTTTAAGAAATGAGTCAACAGTTCCTGCCGAAGCAATGCCTGCTTGTGTCAAGGCATTTGTCCACCCAGATCCCTCTAGATAATCTCCATACGTTCTCCACATGGCCATCTCTGTATGTAGACCTCCAAACATGACGATGACCTTGTCTTCTCCGTGGGTGTCTGGCCACTTCCACTGAATGAATTTACCAAGGGCATATAGGGGGTGCATCGAATGCAACAACTGGTATTTGCCCGGGGTTAAGGAATTCAGTAGCAGACCGAACAACATTCATTCCATGCTTGATCATCGCTGGAGTAGCGGCCTTTTCATGGAATAAGGGAAGGAGGTAGGAAAGGGTTTTCATTTGATCTTCATCTTGTTCTTGCCTTGTAGCGTGGTATGCTGACCATGATATAACATCACCCTTCCCTATCGTGTCTTTCTCCAAGATCCTGAACGCTTCTTTCATCCACTCCTTTTCCTGGAAACATGCTTCATGGTAGTGTCCCTCAATAGGGTCAGACACATTAGACAACTTCAGGACTTCTACCTTGGTTTTGTCCATTGCAACAGCTGGTACAATTGAGTAGGACATGAGTAACTCCAAGTCCTTTGAACCTAGAGAAGGTAGCACAAGATCACCTTGTTTGGTTCCACAGTTTGAGACAGTTGGGAACTGAAACAGACTAATCCCTGTACCATGAAATGATCCAACGGCAGTTGTACTAGATGGGTTGTAATCCAGATTGTCAAGTGCCCCAACAATAAATGGTCCATGACGAAACTGAGCTGGTACAACCACTCCTTTGGTCTTGAAGTTCTGGCACACTGCTGTTGCAAGTTGGCTTTCGACTTGAAGAATTCGATCATAACTCACACTGAGACCCAATTCATATAGTTGTGTAATTAATGATTTTGACCGAATTTCAGTATGAATTTTCAGACCAAGATACAGAGGCAATGGTGGTTCTCTTTCCAAAGAATGGCGAACCTTAGATGATGATGTATGCTTGTTCCTAAAATTAAAAAGGATAAGTTGCGAGACAGTGAGAGTTGCAGGGGAGTCTTCTGGTGTTTAGTCCTTCACGTCAGCACCATTTGTGATCATAGATATAAGGGTTTTCAAGGTTGTAGGTACCGATTCCTGTTGACAACCAGATGGAAAGGCACCTGCAAACTTGAATCCAGTAAAGTTGACGATTTCCTTGCGTATGATTCTAGCAGCTTTTGCAAGAATCATAGTATCTCCTTCAAAATTCTGTCTATTTGTCTCTCTGAGCATTTCCTGAATTCCCTGCTGAAAAACTAAGATTTTGTTCTTGCCATCACTCACTTCCTGGGCATATGGGAAATACTCCAGAATCTTCTCTCTGAATCGTCCTCTGTTCATTCCCTTATTAATACCTAAGTCCCGAAGTCTTTTTTGATACAGATCAAATAGCACAGAAAACTTCATTTGAAAGATTCCTTCTTCCACGCAATTTTCTACATGATTAACGACCTCAACTATTGCCTTTGCTTTCATCAAGTTTTCTTCATAGCCTTCTTCCTTGCTCTGTTTTTGTCTCAAAAGTGAGCGGTAACGGTTCCGATAAAATGTCAAGCATTGCAGATGATACTTGGCTTCAATGGCCATGAGATCACCACCTCCTATTCTAGACATTAGTTCTGTGTCACTGAGTTCTGTAGCCATCATTCGTAAATTGACGTCAGCGCCAAATGTACTGAATTCGTGAAGATGCCCATGTGTTTGTTGACAAAACACACAAGTTGCTTTGTCCATAGGATGCCGCTGAACCCGCTTCCCCGTAGATGAACTGGTTTCACCTTCATCCGCCCTTTCTCTCTTTTTGTAGCCCTTTCAAGCTTTTCTTTACTAAATTTAACATGGCATGACTTGTGCCACACAGCTTTATTCTGAACCAGATCTTCAACAGTCACCTCTTCATTGAAAAGAAGAGGAACTGGTAGTCTTCCAAGATTCTTGAATGCGTTGACATTCTCCATAAATGTTGCATATGCTTCAGTTTTTTTACCACTCACAGCATTGAGTGGACATTTAAGAGTCTCACCTTTGCTCTCTTGACAAACCATGCATTTGCTCCAATCCATGTTCGCAAATCACCTGCAAAACAGAAAAGCACATATTATATAGTTATATTATTAAATATTTTACATTAAATAAACATTTAAGGGTAATTCTGATTATTTTATAGCAATCCTGGCATCGAAATATGTAGGTTTAGGAACTATTTATTTACAATTACTCCTCACAATAGTTTGTTGATTTCTAGCTGGCAGCCATCTTGGATTTCCAAAATGGCAGCCAAGATAGGGTTGTGCGTCTTGGTTCCGGAGAAAAAGTGGTAGCTAAGGTCCTGAACAACATTTGAGCCAAGTTTGGTGCTTTTGTCCAGAATGTCCACTTACTTCAAAAATCAGGGTCTAAGCTACTGCACTAATAAGTAAGGTATATGATAGAGTGAACCACAATAACTTATTTAAAAAACTAGAAGACAGGAAGGTTCCCATGTACATATTAAAATTATTGAAATTTTCGTATTCCCACCAATGTTTTACCGTTCGGTGGGGCAATGTACTGTCTGAATGTTTTGGCTCCTCTTGCGGGGTCAGACAAGGCTCCTTGCTGCTCTCTCTCCTATGCTGTTTAATGAGTACATTGATGGATTAATTGCTTCACTTAATGAGGCAACAGTGGGATGTTGTATAGATAACACAAGGATAAATAACTTAGTTTATGCCGATGATATGGTGTTAATAAGTCTCTCTGTTAAAGGTCTGGATCGGCTACTAAAAGTCTGCGAAATGTATTCACAGAAACATGATATTCTTTTTAATGTTACAAAAACTAAGGTTATGCAATTTCATCCTAAAAGCTGTAATCAGCCAGCTGATATTAGGTTTAAAATGAGAGGTGAAGTAATTGAGGAAGTACAATAGTTTAAGTATTTGTGTCAAACTATCACCAGCTCCTTGAGTGATGACTCGGATATAAAAAAACAATCTCGAAGCCTTTGAGCTAAAACGAATATGACCATAAGGAACTTGTTCTGTACAAGTGAAGCTAAAGACCCTCTCTTTCGTAGTTTCTGCAGTAATATTTACGGACAGCAACTCTGGGTGAATTATAAAAAAGGTTCTGGCAGAACCCTAAATTTCCTGTACAACAGGTCTTTTAGACTCCTACATAAATTACCCCCGAGATGCTTAGCTTCCCAAATGTTTGCTACTCGCAATGTCCCGAGCTTCCCGGAGATAACAAGACGTGTTCAATACAGTCTAATGCAAAAAATTTAAAAATCAACCAACCCGACTCTCTAAGCTATCCATGAGTCCTGCCGTTTGTCTTCTAAGCTATGGAATTCATGGTACGCAAACGTCTGTCGTAGCTCCACTTAACCTCCACATTACTGTATTATTTCTAATCAATTGTATATATTTCTATCCTTAGTATGTGAACTGTCATTATATTATTAATATTTGTCATATGGACTATAGTCTGCCAATAAACAAACCTTTTCATTTTATTTCATTTCATATATATAAAATGTTCTTCTAACTCAGTTTGTGAATTGGGTTGTTGTATTACTTGTTTAGATTGATGAAATCGTCGTTGAGATTCATTTGGTATTATTATTCGGTATTAAAATTCGAGTACTTTCCTAAAGAATATGAAAGTACATTCTAAAGTTTGACGCACTTAATAATTTGTGATAAAAAATAAATAGATAAATAAAAATTAGCGAGAACTCTGTTTTTGTAATTATGAGTTTTTAATTTGTTGAGTGAAAGGGCGACATCGAAGTCCGTGTTGTAACACCGCTTCCCATCGATCAGCGAAGTCAAGCGACACTGGGTCTGGGAAGTTTTGTAGCTAGATAGGAGACCATCTTCTCAGTCCAGATTATGTAGCGAGTAATGGTTTGGATCCCTCATAAAGCCGTAGGTCCCATCCGGCATAGCATATGTCCTCAGATGTTGCGAAGGAGGCTAAGCCACTCTATTATTACATTTATTGATCGACTCTGAAAAATTCGGAAGGGTTGTAGTGACGAGCTCGCTTCACATAATGTATTTTGTTCAACCCAGTTGTCTTTTAAAGGGAACTTATTTTTTCCGATTGGTGGTGTTACCACCTATTTCAGTACCCTCTTGTTGACAAAGGACGATAAGCGAAACAACCAACCAACTGAGACGTGATGCTTTTGTTTTTAAAGGTTGTTGTAGGTATTAATTTTTTACTAAAATTTACTGAAGAGTAATTAAATAACCCAATTGTTCAACTTTACAAACTCATTGAAAGAGGTTAAAGTGATCGAATACAATACCGAATTTAGTGTAACTAATTTATGTTCGGTCGATTTAAATATGTTGTGAGGTAGTGAATAATATACAAATGGGTAACTTAGAGGCAATCCTTAGTGGGATGGCACGGTGCTTGCTATTCAGTTGGGCCAGCCATAACGAGTGAGTCGAGTAGTTAGTTTAGCAATTCAGATTTATATTAAGAGCTAAGGCTGTGATATAGTGCCATGGTAACATAAACATGTATGGACCTAATGTCTGTATGATCAAAAGTATTGTGCGTGTAATGAATCAGTACAGGACTTGAATAAACTTAAATAACGAAGATAATAGTCTTCACATTAACTAACAAGAAAACTGAATTAAAGTTTTGACAGGTTTTATAAATTGAGTTTTTAGGGGGATTTGTTTTCAGCAAAATTTGAAAAACAAAACAGATATAGAAAAATAAAATAAATTATTGATAATTTATTGGAAATATTTTTAATATAATTTTATTTACCGTTATAGAAAATAAATTAGCAATTATGATTATAATGAATGATCAGTAAAAATTATAAATAATATTAAAATTAAAATTCACGATCAGAAATTGTTTAAAATTAACACTAAGTCAACAAAGTACAATGTAAAATATGGTTTATGTTTCCCCACTCTGAATAATAATGATAATAATAATAAAGGATTTACATTTAATTTCCAATATTCTGAATAGTTTTTATTTTTAGTACTAAGTTTCTTAATAATAATTCTAGATAAGAATTTGCAGTATGCTAAGAATACTGTCTTCATTTTTTCTTCGGCTGACGCGTTTCGTTCATATACTTTGAACATCTTTAGAGCTTTATACATAATTTTAAAGTAAAATGGTTTATATATATATATATATATATCTATAACAACTCGACGGGCTCTCTTCGATTTCCCCTCCAGTGGTGGGGAGGGGAGGAGACTTCGCACGCATTTAGGCTCGATGTTACATTGGGTTAAAAGACATAGTGAATTCCCCAAGTCTATCTTTCAAATTATTTTTGTTTGAAGCGAAAATCGTGTAGATTTCTGCTTCGCTACCTTTGAATCTACGCCTATCAAAGCAAATGGTATTCTGCTCAAAAGGATTCCTGTATGAACCAATTTTATTGATAAACTGCTTTGTTTAAAGTAGGAGCGAGGCCATAAAGAAGGATATTTAGGACTCCATTACTTCCCATAAGGAACTATTTGTATAGTAAAATTCATTAATTTAATTATTTTTGTCAAATTAATTTTTGCAAAAGGGCAGTTTTCATAAAAAAGGGCATTAGACCTCGAATATCTCCTGCCTTTTTTTTGGAATTTATTTCTGCAGTGTTGAGGTCATACAAAGTGGCATTACACTTCGAGTACTTCTCCACGAACTTATTTGTGCAGTAAAACTTATTAAATGTAACGGTACTGATCGAATTTATTTCTGAAGGGGCAAAGTCATAAAAGAGGAATTATGGGTATTAGAAACGGGCATTACCCCTTGATACCTACCCCATGAACGTGTTTATACGGTAAAATTAATTAAATTTAATGATTTTCGGTTTTTTCTTGGTTTTTTTTTTGGACAGTGCAGGTGACGCTTGTCAGTTTCGTTTCCTTCTTCTTATTAAAATTAACAATGCTTAAAGTCTGTTAACCATTTCTTACTACTCCCACAAAATTGTAAACGTTCCAAGATTACACAGTTACAATCTCATTAGATAATCTAAGTTAAATAACTAATAATATTACATAAAAAAATATCTTCGAATTTTTCTAGCGACATCCGGTATTTTCTTAGACTTAGTCCTATAGGGCCACAAGCTGTATCAGTGACCCCCGAAATAACAAACATACGAACGAACAAATGGGTGATCCTGTAGACATACGAACGAACAAATAAATTTTAACTACATGTGCAAATAAAAACTTAATATAAATCAAGAACATTATCTAAAAATCGAATTAAACGCTCTCATTAAGACTTCCAAAAACTATGAAAAAAAAATCTAAATTTCAAGTGAATAAACTTTAAAAAATAGCAAAAAAAAAGAAACAAAAATCAATAACAAAATCGACAGAATCATCTTTGTTGCTCGTCTTTAAACTCTTTCGATTTTGTCTATATCCTAGCGCATATGCGGATTCCAATATTGGATCGCGTACTCCAAATGGGGTCTAACTAATGATTTATAAAGAGGAACAATAATACTGCGTGATTTGAAGCTCTGTACTTTGTTTCGCTACTTTTAAATCACCAGTGACTATAACTCTTAAGTCCTTTTCCGAATCTACTCTTGCCAACTCCTTCCTTCCCTGACATACTGTACGGAAAATTACCGTTATGCGAACCTATATGTAAAATTTTGCATTCATCGACTTTAAATCTCATTTGCCATGTGACCGACCAATCAACGATTTTATTCAGATTTTCCTGGATTTTACATCTCTCTTCGTCATTAATCTCCCTACCATCGAACTTCGTGTCATCCTCAAACTTTGAAACTGTACTGACTAGGCTGACATCTAAATCGTTAATATATACTGTATATAAGAAAAAGGAAGGGGACCAATACAGAACCCTGAGGAACGCCGCTCGCTACATTTGCCCAAGACGACTACGCTCCATCAACGACCACCCTCTATTTCCTACCTCGCAAGCACTCTTCTATCTAATTTATTACTACACCCCTAATCCCAGGAACCTTAGTTTTTTTCAACGAGTCTTTAGTGTGATACGGTGTCAAACGCGTTTTGAAAATCTAAATTCACTACATCTACCGCCCGATGACTATTATAAACTTCAACCACGCTTTGGAAAAATTCTAAAAGATTAGTTAAGCAAGATTTGTTTCGCCTAAACCCGTGCTGCGTATTTCTAATCAAGTTATACAATTGTAAGTGTTAAACAATATGATCCCTAATTATCGATTCCAGTAGCTTACCTATAACAGATGTTAAACTGATTGGCCTATAATTTCCCGCCACACCTTTATTATCGCCCTTCTTAAAAATAGGTGTTACATTTGCTAACTTGAAATTATCTAGTATGCACCCCTTAGAAATAGACGCATTTAAAATCTTTGTTAACGGCAAACGGCATTTAACTGTGATAATCAACAATATTGAGGAGGAGATTATAGAAACCAATCGACCAGGGTAGGGTGGGGTTAGGTAGGAGACAGGGAATGCTGGAACTCCCTTTTCTTCTGTCAGTGTCCTCTTTAGCTGGTCTTTTTCCATATCTCATCTACCCTGTGAGTAGCCGAGCATGCTCTCAAACACACACTTCTCCCTCTGTTCTTCACTACACATACATGCATTTTACACACTACACAATCTTTTAAAAATTTATTAAAAATAGAAATAAAATGGCATCATGGGACTGAGAGACCTTGATTTTGGTCCTCTCCTTTTTATGTAGGGGATGGAATTTTTGTGGGTACCTCAAACCTATCTTTTATCCTAAACTTTTATCCTAAACTATCTTTTATCCTAAACTCTGTATAATGCAAGAGCCATTATAAGGAGATATCCGTAAGAGAAGGGTATAATGTTACCATACAATGTTCAGGTGCAGGTTTCACGAGTCAAATTACATTTTTGAAAGAAAATGGGATAAAATGTATAAATACAAATAACAAAAAAAAAACTAACCAATAATATCAATATTTCTGTGAACATAAACAATTATTTTAATCCAAATGTGATGTCACCATTAAATATAATTTCTTTCTCTATTGATTTATTGCTCGTAAGTCTTCATGTAACAAAACACCACATTTGAAAGCTCCTTAATTAATTGGACAGATATATCATTTTACTTCCTGTAATGTATAAAAAGAATTAAAAGAATTCTATTATTATTACATAATCAGTATTTTAAAAAGTGTTCCCATAATTTTTAACGCCAGTGAATATATATATATACACACAGTGAACCCTCGGTTAACGAATGTAATTGGTTCCATTTAATCCTTTGCTAACCGAAATTTTCGTTAAGCGGGTATGGGAAATACACGTAAATGGGTTAATTGGTTCGAAGACCTTCAGATGGCAAGTGAAAAATTTTATAACAGGATATTCAAGGGATCTTACCCGCCAACTAAACAATACATATTATTAATAAAATAAATAAAAAATAAACAAAATAAACTTACTTCTCGCTGCGAAGATTTTTGTTTAAGTGGCTTGATGGAGGAGTGGTGAAGGTGTAGAAAACTTAATGTTGCGTGGAGGAGAGGCTCCTCCCATAAAAACCTTTAGTGGCTCAGAGGTCACGGTTCTTCAAATGATGTTGACTCAGAAGCCAATTTCTTTCTTTTTGGTGACTGAGAGGGCCCACTTTCTGGCTGTCTTTTGACCAAAAAAGTGCCCACTGTTGTCTGAGGTACATTTTTTCTCCTGTGCATCAGTTGTTTCCTGAAATATGAGATCACTTTGTCCTCATATGCATAGTTTTGAAGCTCTGTTTCTTCTATGGAGGGATGTCTTGCGGCCAATTTCTTCACCTTCTCCCAATAATAAAGAATGTCCTTAATCTCTGCAGTGGACATATAGTCATCCTTTTCTCTTTCTTCTTCTCCACTGTCATGTTCTGTCATAGCCTCCAATTGTTGCAAGTCTTCAGGGGTAAGCTCCCTTTCATGAACTTTGTCTTCATGAACTTTGTCTTCCAAAATTCTTTAAGAGGCATGGCATCTTCACCTGATATTTCCTGGCGACATTTTCCAAACATCATTTTCATGTACAGTTTCTTAAAAGTGGCTATGACTTGTTTGTCCATTGGTTACAACAAAGAAGTGGTGTTTGGATGCAAAAATTTGACTCTGATGAAGCCAAATTGGGACTCTAAAGAAAGGGCAAGTTCAGGGTCATGGCCAAGAGCATTGTCTAAAAGGAGTAAGGCCTTCAATGGTAGCTTGTTGGTGGTCAGGCAATTCTTCACAGAAGGACAAAAAACCTCTAATGCCCATTCATTAAACAGTTGCCTAGTCACCCAGGCCTTACGGTTGGACTTCCAATAAACCCCCAGTTGTCCCCTCGAAACCTTCTGTTGCTTGAATGCCCTGGGGTTTTCCGAATGATAAACAAGCATTGGCTTCAGCTTAAAGTCACCTGAAGCATTACCACCAAGCAACAAAGTCAGCCTGTCCTTCATAGGCTTATGCCCTGGCAAAGCAGCTTCATCTTTGGTGATGTAAGTTCTCTTTGGCATCTTCTTCCAAACGAGGCCAGTCTCATCCACATTGAAGATTTGCTGAGGAAGGTAGTCTTCCACAAACTCACCAAATTCAGTTTTAAAATCTTCAACTGCTTCTTTGTCTGCACTTGCAGCTTCCCCATGCGTCACAATACTTAATTTCTGATCTTCTCTTGAGCTTCTCAAACCACCCCTTACTGGCCTTGAAGTCTTCAAATTGTGTATCAGATGTTTGGGGGAATCACGTTTTAGGTGCTCATAGATATCTCTAGCCCTTTCACAAATAAACTGGCCACTCACTATCTCTCCTTTCATTTGCTTTTCCCTGATCCAAATCATTAAGAGTTTCTCCATTTCCACAATTAGTGATCTACCTTTGAACACTCTCGTTGATGCATCCTTAACTTTGGCTGCTTTAAATTTATCTTTTTGTTTTAGGATGGTAGAAATAGTCGATGGTGGTAGACCATAGTCAATAGCTAGTGTGCAAGTCTTAACACCATCCTCATGTTTGGTTATTATTTCTAACTTCGTTTTCACAGAAATCACTTTTCTGCTCCTTTTGGCTTTATTAGCATTCACTTTAGGAGCCACTTTTAATAAATTTATAAAAACTGCACAAAAATCGCACAGAAATTTTTAAAATCACAAATAAGTCACAGCGAGCACGATCGGATATGTTATCAGCGCACCGCAAAGATGTAAACAAAGCCAGCATATATGAATATGTCTGCTCTCTGGCGTGGTCAGTGATTAAGAGATGCGCTGTGATTGGCTAAGACCGTGGGTGGGATGTTTCTGAGTGCCGTGATTGGCCGAAAAGTTGGGCCGCGCGTAATTCTCACTCGGGTATGACGTGATAGCTACGTTTTGAGAATTTCATAAATTTTTCGCTATACGAAATTTTTTCGTTAAAAGGAATAATGGGAGCTTGTGAGGGTATTTCGCTAAAAGATTTTTCGTTAAAGGAGGGTCTACTATATATATATATATATATATATATATATATATATATATATATATAATAAAATAATAATAATGATACTAAACATCAATAGCTAGAAAATAAAACAAAAATAACTACATAGAACTAGCACTTATTAAATTCTAAAAAAAAATCTGAGGGGTGCATAATCCAATTTTGGCGAAAACACACCCAAAGAAGCATTTCCAGCCAATCAGGAAACCTGCGATCTATTGATTGGTCTTTTCAGTTCACGCCCAACGTCGCTTGAAATGGGGCAAACGCCCCACATATAAAAGGAGACAGTTTATATCGAGCGCACAATCCCTGTTAATTTTTTCCATTGAACATTCTCGCTTGGTTAGCCACCATAAATTCGAATACACTGAAGCCGAACTGTATTCTTTAACACATGTGTACGCGTCTGGAGATGTTTTGTAAGTAATAAGCGTGAATTTTCTTGAATATGTACACATATTCATATATATATATATATATACGGAAGAGTGACTTTATTCTGGTGTTCTACATGTCCGAAGCGTCTATTTATCTTTTTACAGCTGTTGAAAATGGGGAACTCTATGCACCACAGCATGTTGAGTGCAATTGCGAAACTGTACAGGCCGCTGCAATGGAAAGGCGCACGAACGAGATGTAAGTAGATAAAATTATATCTTTGTAACGCAATTCACTTTTTTGTCAAAGCGCTTGACTGCTGTCACTTTTCGCATGTTTTAAGCCGAATTTTCTATATAAGCTTGAATGTACCCATAAAATATTGTAAAATGAATACAATTTACGACGTAATTTGTATCATAATGGGTGCACACACATTTCTACATTACTGTGCAGTCTTTACAGCCACACCTACACTTTTCCTCCTAAGTATATATATTGTAATGTATATGGTTGTAAATTGTGACTTGGTCCGCAATTGATATGGACCGTGACTTATATTTGGTTGGTAAGGTACTGGTATTGATGGATACCGTAATGAAATTGACTGGATTCCTTGGATCTGATATATTTGCATGTCGGTTATAAATAGATATAGAGTGTAACATATTTGTGGATAGTAGTCTATTATGACTTGATCCTCTGGATCCAGAGATTCTATCTTTAGTTTTAAATTGATAATTATTTAGTTTTGTAAAAATTGGTCGTTGCCAATGTACAGGGAGTTTTTACATAGTAGAGCCACCTCGATGGCCCGAAGTGGCCCCTAGTCTGCCCACTGTAAAAATTTCTTATGTTCTTGTGGTTCGGAACCCACGTAAAACTGTAGGTCCCCTCCGACACCACGGAGGACATGCACAATACACAATTACGAACACAGTTAGGTAGACCAGCCATGAGTGGATCCTTGGGTCTTTGTTGGTCTGAAACATTATAACATTATAACATTATAATTCCATAGTATGGAATAATCAATTCATTTGGAATATCTTTTAGAAGCTAAATCAAAACTCGACAAAGATAGCTGGCGAATCCCCGTTCTTTCCACTATACTTTCAGCTTGATCTCTTTCAATAATTTTCAAACGAATCTCTAATTTTCGGCAATAAGCATCTTTATTTTGCTGTTTCTACTACATAATATGAAATAAAGTATAAAATCTTCACATAATTTGGGGAAAGTGTAGTTCACATCTCCCTGATGCAAAAGGGGACACAAACTACAAACTACACTAAGTCAAAGTTGGGGACCCTTAACTACACTAGGATCTTTAGGAGATATTTTTTAAATGAATCCATCAAATAAAATGTTAAAACTAACGAAGATATTACGACTTAACCTAACCAATCGTCAATATACTGTATATATATAGGGTGGATCGATTTTACATTTTTTTCGATTTCCATATTCTAATAGAGACAAAAACTTGCGCATGCATGAGAAAATAGCCTCTGCAAAATCTTAGCTTAATAGGTAATCATCTTCTGCCCCCGGCAGAGCGATGAAAATCATATTTTAGTAGTCAAAAACGTATTTTTAAACCCTAGCCTAGAGTCATAAAATTTTGCGTGTGTGTTATTTCATGCCTAAGCAACGATATAAATGCTATGGGAAATATATAAATGCATTATTTAAGACAAAGAGCCGATCTGAAAATATGTATAATATACATATTTGCAGATCGGCTCTTTGTCTTAAATAATACATTTATATATTTCCCATAGCATTTATATCGTTGCTTAGGCATGAAATAACACACACGCAAAATTTTATGACTCTAGGCTAGGGTTTAAAAATACGTTTTTGACTACTAAAATATGATTTTCATCGCTCCGCCGGGGGCAGAAGATGATTACCTATTAAGCTAAGATTTTGCAGAGGCTATTTTCTCATGCATGCGCAAGTTTTTTCTCTATTAGAATATGGAAATCGAAAACAATGTAAAATCGATCCACTCTAATATATATATGTATATATTGATGATTGGTTAGGTTAAGTCGTAATATTTTTGTTAGTTTTAACGTTTTATTTGATTAGGTATACGCGGACAAAGTTGGGGAACGCAAACTACACTAGGATAATGTAGGGGAACGTAAACTACATTTGGCACCACAGGGGGACGTAAACTACATTTACTCCAATAATTTGACTAATTTTTAGTTTCCACAGTTTTGCATTTGAGAAAAATTATCTAAAAAAAAATATATGCTGTGTATATATATATATATATACACACACACACAAGCTTGAATGTACCCATAAAATATTTTAAACAATTTCTGATTTTACAATGTATTTATATCATAATTCCAGAGTACGGAAAATTTCATTTCTGTAAATTCGCCCATATTTTCTCTTAATCAATTCGCTCCTTTTTTTTTCGCCATTTGTGTATTCGGTGGCCCCATCCTTTAACGGACAAACACTCTCTGCTCTGCATTTTTCTTTTTCCAAACGTGTAGAATTATTTTGATATTTTTTGTTTTCTGCACCTTGTTTTCCTCCTCGTTTATCTTGTGCATAAATGTTGGTTTAGATCCATTTCTATTTCTCAGTTTTTCTCTAATTTGAGTTTCTTTGCTTTAGTTCTGCATCCGAAAAATTTTTAAGGCTTGTTTCCTTTATCTAAATAATGTCTGATTTTTCTCTCGAGCTTCCTCTGTTTTCTTTTCTGTTTCTTCGCAATATGTTTCAGTAAAATGGGTTTAGGTTCTTTTTCTGTTATAGATACTATTTCTTCTGGCTTTTTCTCATAAAGTAGCAATTCTCAATTTACTTTTTTAAAATCTTCATTTACACTTTTCCAATCTACCTTTTTTTAATTAATATTCCTTGACTTCATGTTTAAACCTTCATATAATCCTTCTTATTCTCTGGGATGCGTGTTTGGTCTTCAAGTTGCTAACTTTATTTACATATCGACTAGATATTTGAGTTCGTTACCTTTTTATTTATTATTATATTATTGTCATTTTTCAAAATTAAATCCAAAACGTTCTCTTTTATAGTCGCTTCATAAATTTCTAGGTAAGTACATGATGTTCCATAATATTTAATAACATTATTTCCTGGGTTCTCTCAGCTTCTTCGTCATTTTTCAGTCATATTATGAACAGAAAGTTAAAATCTCCACAAATTAAAACATTTGGTGCTGGAATTTCTTGTGATTTTAGCATTTTTCTATTTCCTTTGTAATGAATTGGAAATAACTTTTTGCGATGTCTGATAGTCTGTACGCGTTCAAAATGATTAGGTTCAGTTCTTTTACTTCTAAAATAAGAATTTGGACCGTGCTCTTTGATTTGCTTACCTTCAATGCACGTGTGAATGTGTTTTTTATGTAAATGCAACAGCCTCTTCCTTTTCTAGCAAATCTACCCGCTCTGTATATATTGTAGTCTTTTATTACTATTTTATTTTACTATGCTTCCCAATTTTTCCAAGGGTAAACTTCTTGGTGTTCAGAGTCTACCACATGCTACTGGGAAAGCTCAAGCGGAAGCAACTGTACAGATGCTGGAAATGTGGTAGGTCAAAGAGAAAGTGAAAGCTCTCGTTTTTTATACAACTGCGAGTAACAGTGGCTGGTAGAGTGGAGCCGCTAAATATATCGAGGAACTCACTGAGAATAAAGTGTTCTACAAAGCTGCAGCCACCATTTTTGGAACTTGTTCTTGGCAGTGTGTGGGAAACCTTTTTCGGAAAGACCAGCGCTCTTGAAAATACCATATTCCATCAGTTCAAGTCTGCATGGCACTTCATAGACACTAATCTGCCGCATCAAACACTTCAACTTTCGGACCCATGGCTTCTGAAATGTGCAAAAGAGGCAAAGAAAGACCTGATTGAAGTGCTTACAACTGGCGAGAAGTTGCCTCGGGACGATTACAAAGAATGTGAAGAGAACGCACTGATCCTCCTAGGGGAGGTGCCTCCTCGAGGTCCCCATAATAGGAAACCTGGTCCAACGAACCACGCCCGTTGGATAGGCAAAGTTCTCTACGCCCAGAAGATGCTCATGTGGGCGCAGCAGTTACACTATGATGAGAGGCTCCTGACGAAGCTGAGAAGAGTTTGAGTTTTGGTGAGTTTGAACGACGGTGACAGAGCCCTCAAGTATTTTCCATATGTATATTATTGTGTACCGCTCGCGCCTTCTTTCGAGAGAGTAGCGTTCCAGGGATTGTAGTCGAGACCAGTAGTCTTCACTTTCCGTTTCCTCTATCTTAGACGTAAAAGTCCTTTGTATAGCTTCAATGTTCGCAATGTCTCTTTTTCTGTGTGGGCTTGTGAGTACTGAGCAATACTCAATTATTGGTAGGACTAGACTCTTCTATAATTTGAGCATGATGTTTGCTTTTCTGCTACGGAAGTTCCTCCAGATATTCCCATTATTTTTCTAGCCGTTGTGATTTTGATTTTATAGTGCTCTCTGAATTCTGCATCCGACGACATTATTACTCTAAGATCCCTGACTTGTGGATTTGGTGTTATCTGTTTGGCTTGCAGAGTTTTGTACCCTTTTTTCAGTAGCTCTTTGTTACCATATCTTAGAAGTTGGAATTTTTCTTCGTTGAACTTCATATTGTTGTCTTCTGCCCACTAGAATAATGTTTCAATGTCGTTTTGTAATTTTCTTGTCATCTTCGTTCAATATTTCCGTTACATATCTTTGTGCAATCTGCGAAGCATGATACAATACTGTCCTTAATATCTGCATCAATATCTGCAATCATTATTATGAACAACAAGGGAGCAAATACTGTCCCTTGTGGGACAGAGCTCACGACTTCCGAGACTTCCGATTTAACTCCTTTTACCACCACTCTTTGCGTTCTTTGCGTCAAGAAAATAAATATCCACCTTCCTAGCTTTCCAGTAATTCCTGTATTCTTAAGTTTGTGTGCTATGATTCCATGGTCACATTTATCGAACGCTTTAGCAAAGTCCGTATGTATTACACCAACGTTTAGTCCTCGACACAATGTTTCTAATATTTTCTCCTGTTGGTCTAGTAGCTGTGATACGCATGATCTTCCCGCCCTGAAGCCATGTTGATTTGGGTTGTATAAGTCTTTTTCTTGTAGGTAGTAGGTAGTTTTGCCTCTAATTATGCGTTCAAAACACTTTATAAGGTGAGAGGTGAGAGCCAGTGGCCGATAATTTTTGGACATTGCTCTGTTACCACCTTTAAATAAGGGGGTAATGTTCGCGTTCTTTAAGGGGAGTGGAATTTGTCCTGTGTCGAGTGAATTCCTCCATAGTAAGTATAGCGGTTTTCCAATACTCTCTTTGCATTTCTTTAGAAATGTGGCACTCCATGTGTCTGACCCTGGCGCTGAATTCTCTCGCATCTGTGATAAGGCCGTAATTACATCCCCTTCCGTGAACTCGAAGTCCATTAATAGGTTTGTGCCGGAATTTGTTCTTGGTTGATCTGTATCTATGTCAAAAAATTCGTCTGGGTTTTCCACTTCCATCTCGGACTTAGGGGTGTTAAACACAGACTTAAATTGTTCCCTAAGCAGTTCACTTATTTATTTCGGGTCATTTGTGCATTCGGCCTCCCCGTCTATCAACAGTTCAATACTCTTCTTACACTGCATTTTCCTTTTCGCAAACGTGTAGAAGTATTTTGGGTTATTTTTTTATGTTTGCTGCTACCTTGTTTTCATTCTCGTTTATCTTATGTATGAATGTTTACTTTAGGTCCGTCTCTATTTCGCCAAGTTTTCTCTCCAGTTTGAGTCTCTTTGCATCAGTTCTGCATCTGTGGAGATGTTTCACGGTTTGTCTTCGTTGCCTGAATAGTGTTCTGATTTTCCTCTCGAGCTTGCTACGTTTTCTTTCCTGTCTCTGGAATATGTTTCAGTATTATAGGTTTGGTTTCAGTCTCTATTATACATAGTATTTCTTGTGGAGTCTTCGCGTGAAGTAGCAATTCCCAATTTGCCTTCTTTAAACCTTTATTTACGTTTTCCAAATTTACTTTCTTTGAATTTATGTTTAAACCTTCAAATATTCCATCTGCCTCTGTGGGATGCGTTTTCTGACCTCTGGGTGCTAAGTTCAATTGTATATCGATGAGGTTATGGTCGGAGAACTTTGTGTGCGTTACTTTTTTATTTATTATTATTATCTCGTTGTTATTTTTCAAGATTAAATCCAAAACGTTCTCCTTTCTCGTGGCTTCACAGATTTCCTGGTCAAGAGCGTAATGTTCCATAATATCTAACAGCATTGTTGCTTGGGTTCTATCAACTTTAGTAATGTTGCCATGAAACTTCTCAACATATATAACTTCGTCATTTTTCTTCTATGATATGAATGGGAAATTAAAATCTCCGAAAATTAGGATATTTGTTGCTGGAGTTTCAAGTAATTTTAATATGTTTTCTATTTCATTTGTAGCAAATTGGAATTCACTTTTTGTGGTGTTTGGTGGTCTGTAGATGTTCATAATGGTTAGGTTCAGTTATTTTACTTCTAATATAATAACTTCAACTGTGCTGTTTGATTTGTTTACCTTCACTTCACATGTGTATGTGTTTTTCACCTAGATACAACACCATCCCCCTCGTCTAGCCACTCTATCTGCTCTGTGTATGTTGTAGTCCAGCAATGCTATTTCAGTATTCTCGATGCAGTTTTCACAGCCTTTTTCGCACTTATGTAAGTGTGTTTCCGTTAGGCATATGATATCTATGTTGGTTTCCGTAGCTAAGTTTTGCAAGTATTGTAATTTGCAGTCTGCATGGTCCGTATAGAGGCCTTGTATATTTGTGTATAATACATTTACCGGGTTTCTAATCTTCATGTTCGATTTTCCTAAATGATGGTCGTCTCCTGGACGATGTCGGTTCCTCTTTGGTGTTATTGGTTGGGCCGCTGCATTCGGAAGTATTGGGGTTGCGGCCCGTGATACCACTGTGGTTGTTGTGTTATTGGTGGGTGATGTTGAATAGGAGGGTGATGTGCGTAATGTTGTGGTGCATATGTTTGCGGCGTTCTGTCTCTCCTTGTTAGAAGGGCAAGCTGTACTTTTATTGTCCTCATTTCTTCTAAAAAATATGTTTCATTACTCTTGTTATTACTTCTATATCGAATATGATCTGTTCTTTTTCCGTTCTCTTCTTTGCGTACCCTTTATGTGAAAATACGGGCACTGACTGAATACTTTCATTCAGTTGTTTTACAGCCATACTGGATAAAAGCAAGCAGGGAAGCGGATGCACCAAACAATGACCTGTGGTTTACCAAGGCCATGATGAGCTTCAGACAGTTAGACGTCGAGGTGGCCAACGCCGCTCTCGAGAAATTCTTCTGTCACAAGTGGTATTTGACGGAGTAAGTCATAGTCTTCTCTCTGTTCAGTCACCATCCTACAGCCACAGACGAACTGAAGCAGGCAATAGCGTCGAAGTTGAATGAAACTCAGAAAACCAGACAGCTTCAGGATCGGGAGGCCATCTTTCACAACCACCAGTGTCACGGCAGAAAGCGAGACACCGGACTATGTAGGCCCTGAATCTCATTTCTTGTTCAGCTGCTTGGAGGTTAGCGATGAATGGCTACAGAAACAGCCCACAAGATGTGGATTATCAGGTCGCAGAGAACTTCGTGAGAACTTTGAAGGTGGTAAACGATGCCGGTGAAAGGGGTGTCAAGCTGAATACAGAGTATGTCACAATAATAACTGACAACCATAAGGAACGGCAACGATTACTACAGGCTGTCGAGCAGCACCGAAACAAGTACCCCAACTTCCCAAAGAAAACACTAGGATAGAATTGCAGAGAATAATTTGTAAATTTGTTTATCAATAAAGAGTGGGGAGGATAATAAAATGCAAATGCCGGAGCCTGTTCTTCAGCCCGGACAGGGGTGGTTCCGGAGTGATTTTATTGGTCCAACATGAGGATGAAACAATTACTACAAATATACATGAAAACATTAATAATAATTAATAACATAATTTAGTGGTAAATATCTTGAAAACTGTAACTCATATCGACATCAAAATTGCCTCCAATCACATTTTCTCGTCCAGATGATCAAAACGAGGGGCAGGTTGAGAGGGTTATCTCCATTACTTACAAAGTTGGCATTTTACCATAAATGAGTGAAACATGCTATCTTTAAGCTACTTGGTCCAAATAATGGGAAAAAACAGAGTATACTACATTTTTCAAACATTTCCTAATTTTGAACACCCCTACTGTTCAGTAATTACGTAAAAATATAATAATCAATAAAATATCGAAATATTAAACTCACAAAAGAATTATAGAACAAAAGTTGTAGGGAAATTCTTCATTATATGTTTTCCTAATGCCTGTGCGATTCATAGCTATTGAGTTATTGGCATTTATATGAGCCCAGGTCAAAAACGTTGATTGTTAATAAAATCCCACTCTAATAGACAGAGTTTATTTCCACAACAGTTTCGATGCCCACTGGCATCCTCTTCCGGTGGATACAGAAAAACGAATCGTTTTTCTGTATCCACCCGAAGAGGATGCCAGTGGGCATCGAAACTGTTGTGGAAATAAACTCTGTCCATTAGAGTGAGATTTTATCATATTTTGACCTTCACGTAGAAAAGTGAAGTTTTTTGCATTTATAACGTTGATTGGGTGCTGGTTAAGTGTGCGTTCTACCTACGATTCGGCGGTCTACCTTTTAATTATAGCTTCTTATCTTGTTTACTAATTGTTTGTTTACATCCCATTGTCAATCGCCCTTGACGATTGGTTAGGTTTAGTCATGATATTTTCGTTAGTTTTAACGAAAATATCATGATTGAACCTAACCAATCGTAGGTAGACCGCACACTTAACCAGCACCCGTTGATTGTATTTGAATTTTATACTTCATTAGATCATTAAAAAACTACATTACATAGTACTTAATTTCTGGGGCCAAATATTGTATTTTTCAAAAATATCATATGTTCAATATACCATAAAATCGTCCGTTTGGAAAGTAGGTGATCGAAATTTCTACTGTGTAGCAACCCGTCTTCACTAGATGCCAAATTTCATCTATTTACTTTAAATAGATTTTTTTCTACAGTATAACGTCAAACGTGAATATAGGTAGAAAGATCTATCCTCATAACTTCTGTAAAAAAGAGGTTAACGCAACTTTGAATTAATTGCAATGAACCTTGTGTATAAGAACGTACCGTTGCCCGCATATGTAATGTTTCTCGCCTCACAGACGACTTCGTACATATGGCAACGCCGCAGTGATGGTTAAGGTACCCCAAATGGGGGAAGGTGGGGTGGAGGGGGGACAACCGAGTCCAACAACATATAACACATATACTGTATTAGTGATGTATCGGATGTCAGATTTCAGACATCCGCGGATGCGGATGTTCATGCATAAATTTGTCAGCTTGATAATATGATAGTTCATATTCATACCATTCATACTTAATTTATTAATTGACTTTCGATTTTTGGTTAGTTATAAATATTAGATATTCGATAATATTAGATATTAGATATTAGATAATATAATTTTGTAATTATAATTTTTTTACATACACTCTTCTCTTTTTGGACGAGTTCCCGCCATACAACTGTGTGTTACCAGGATGCGGGACGGGGACCCAACTCGTCTTGCATCCCATGAACCACTTTCCCCAACCACCACCCTTTGGAAAGTAGTGTTCTTATTACATTGTTATGTATTGGAGCATGAACAATTAATTATACACATACACAACAGACATTGCCAGTTACATTAAAGGTCAAATGAAGGCTGCACAAGTTTCAGTATTTGAACTGAATGAGGGACAAATTGTGCTTCAAAAATAGCAAATTAGTAAATAGTACACATCCGCAACATCCACATCCCGCAGGTGCGGACCTGGACCTGGATGTTGAATTATATACGGATGCGGATGTGACATACTTGACTATACTGTATATTTAAAGGACAATTGAATGTGCAGTCATTGACATACAGGTAATTATAATGTAATGTCTCTGTTCATAAAGATAATTAATATGATCGTGAACAGCGTTGAACCTCATGTAGTTTACTAGTTTTATACAGTAACTAGTGGAGCGACCCGGCGTTGCCCGGGTGAAAGTTGAATGCTATATATTACAGGGTGGGCAAACAAAAACTAATGACGAAAACAAACCTTAACGGATATGGGTACTAATTACTTGAGGTGTATGTTTTGGAAATATAAGGTGAACGCCATTATAACATATTACAAAGGAGTTATAGATTACGCTCCAACTTTATCTTTGGATCTTCATTTTCAAATTTTAAGATAGTATTTTTTAAATAACAAATATTCTGCTGAAGTCTTTGATAGTCTGTTGAAAAGATCCTTAAGCCTTTAGCGCACAGTATTAACTTTACTGATTTTGTTCTGGCTAACGTCAGGTGATTTTATTCAGTCTAAGAAAGACCTCTGTGAAATAAAGGGTTAAACAACATCTTTTATGACAAATCCCCTCCTATTACAGTAGAAAAGGAAGTAAGATACATTACATTTCCATACTATAGTTATATTACTCTATATACTCGTAATGAATTACATATTTGAGAATTTTTTATCCTCACCTTACTGTAACTTTAGATTTGCCCTTATTAAATCCTTGAAAATTTTAAATTTCTTTAACTCCTTAACGAATTTTCCGAGCTATCTCGGGCTTGCCAAAGTAAAAATCGGACAGAAACTTCCACAAAAATGGTTGGTTAAGGGGTTAAATTTAAAGATAGACTCCCAGAGAATATCTATGCAAATGTTATATATCAATATACGTAAGATAACTGTAAGGCTAAGTATATTGGGAGCAGGCAGCTTTAATTTCAGATGAGTTTATCCCAACATTTGGGCTTATCTATCAGAACAAACCGTCCCCTAGCCAATCCACCTTATTCATCCATCAGAAATCATAGTGTTGAACATGACCATCCATTCCTCAAAATAAATCTGAAATTTCAGCACACCCCAGAGAATATCTATGCAAATGTTATATATCAATATACGTAAGATAACTGTAAGGCTAAGTATATTGGGAGCAGGCAGGTTTAATTTCAGATGAGTTTATCCCAACATTTGGGCTTATCTATCAGAACAAACCGTCCCCTAGCCAATCCACCTTATTCATCCATCAGAAATCATAGTGTTGAACATGACCATCCATTCCTCAAAATAAATCTGAAATTTCAGCACACACCATTAACCATTTGCTATTCTGTCTCACCCTGGACCCCCTAAGCAAACTACTCAACAATAGTAACGAGGGCTATAACCTCAGTCAAACTAGGCGAAAATATCCAGACAGTGTTCTGAACCATCTACTGTTTATGGATGATTTGAAGCTGTATGCAGACTCTGACCAAAACCTAGAATACCTCTTACGGATCCTACATGCTTTCTCCGGTGACATAAAAATGAAATTTGGATTGGACAAATTTGTAAAATGTACACTTAGAGCAGGTAAGAAAAAAAAACCCATGGCATCACTTAGGAAGAGATACTAAGATTAAGGACATTGAAGAGGGTGGTTCCTCTTAATACCTTGGAATAGAAGAGAGTGGTAATATAGAACATCGGCAAATGCGAGAGAAAATCAGTGGAGAGTATGTGCGAAGAATGTAAAAGATCTGCAAGACCCAACTTACATCAAAGAACAAAATAACGGCTATAAATCAACTCGCCATCCCTGTTATTAATTATAGTATAGGGATAATAGACTGGCCGCAATTTGAAATGACCAAACTAGATGTTAAGACCAGGAAAATCCTGACTCTAAGTAGAATAACATATCGGAACTAGTGTCTTCCCAGATTGTGCCTACCAAGGAAATTGGGAGGGATGGGGTTGACTGAGGTTAACCAGCTGCACCGATCAGCGACTATTAGCTCTGGTTCGTGAACACCACACCACAAGAGTAACTCAACAAACTTCCATAACCAAACTGGCCCAGCACATTGGAAGGAATAGTATAACGAAAGAAATAAAAAATGAAAGAGCACCAGCCACGTTAATCGCTAGGAAAAGTCGCCAAAAATTTGTCATAGAACAACAAGCCAAACATGCAGAAAAATGGGAGCAACACCAAAGGGTTGGAAAATACTATCAAGAACTTCAGAAGGACTACATCAATAAAGAAGGATCATTGGAACGGCTAAGCAGAGGAGTGCTGTAGTATGATGGAGAACGACTAATACTGAGTGCCCAAGATCTTGCACTCCTAACAAAGGCATTAAAAAAAATGGCTGGATTCAGTAATAATGATAGGTGTGGATTCTGTCATGCTGAGGTGGAAAGTGATGGCCATCTAATATCGAGTTGTAGGGTGCTCATGGCAGATGGGCACTATATAGCCAGACACAACACAATATGTAAATATATCCACTAGAAGTTTCTGACAGCATTAGAACTGGAATGCAGTAAAAATGTATGGGACCATACACCTGCACCAGTTACTGGAAATAACTACTATACTGTCTATTATGATATAATAATACCAACTGCCACTTTCATAGATAACTCAGCAGTAAAATCAGACATGGTAGTGTGGGACAAGAGGGAAAAGGTTGCCTTACTGATAGAGGTCAGTGTTGCAAATGACTAAGGCCTCAACAGAGCGGAAAGGGAAAAAATTACTAAATATCAGGCCCTTCTATATGATATAAAGAGAAATTGGGAATTGAAAGAAGCTGCCATTCTCCTATCATAGTTGGCGCTATAGGTATGATGGAGAAGAACTTAACATCTTACCTGAAATCAATCTCAGGACAGCCCTCATAGAGATCCAAATATGGACATTAAAAGTAACAGTCACCATTCTCAAACGAACGCTAGGGCAAGTTCAGAAATAGTTGGAGCGTTAGGGTTCGGGTGGAAACCCCACTCACAGCTGTAAAATGTATTCCAAAAAGAGTATAAACTTAAATATTTTAGAACCATCATACATTTTTAGAAATAAATCATTAATAAATAACAAAACTCCCCCTTCAAATTGAATTTATTTTAAGTAAGTAATATCCCCATATCCAAACAACCAACTAAAATAACTACTCATTCTTGTACACTTTTTCGTTTTGTTTTGGTCATATGCCACGGCAGACGTATAATACTCTTGCATTGCATTAAAGTGTTTTTGAGAAGGAGGAGATTGTAGACACCACTCGACCAGAGAACTACTATACTACGGAGGGAACGTTAAGCTGACCAGACGTCCAGATTTCGGTTGGACTGTCCCGATTTTGAGCTATATATCCCGCTGTCTCCTAGAAACATTAGGAGACGCGGAAATGTTCGGACATTTATCAAATTACTACCTGTAAGCAATACGACTTTAAGGAATTTTTGCCGCTGTAAAGCAAATACATGTATGCAAAAATATCAAAGGTACGATATTATTTTCAACTATAAATAATTTTTTAATTATGTTTTGTTAATTATGATTCTTGTGCATTCAGTAAATATAATTTTATGTTGCGTCCTATTTTATACCAGTTGGCTATTGGATGTAAGCGACCGCAATATTTTCTATTCATTATTCAAGGGATGTCCTGCTTTTCACTCCAGAAAATCTGGTCACCTTATCTTTAGTTGATCTTTTTCTGTCTCATCTACCCTGTGAGCAATCCAGCATTCTCTTAAACACACACTTCTTCCTCTATTCTTCACTATAGTGGACCGGCCAAAATTAAAAAATCGACTTTGAACGGCATTTTTTGTTAATAGATGGCACTCACGCTAAATCAATGTACCTGTGGGTGAGGAATAAAATGCAGGTGGATGCCACTCTCGCTTTTGGCTTTGAAAGTTATTTTCGAGGTCAAACTGTGCAAAAAATTATATTTTCTAATTTTAATTAAAAAAAAAATATTCTGAGCCAATTGGTTTGACCAAATATTTCATTTTGCCACACTTAGTGATAAAGAAGTATGATGACACGCTTATTCCATCCGAATTACCAACTCAAGGTCAAATTCAAGTTAATCACGACCGAAATTGTGCTAAAAATTTGTGATTTTTATTTTAATTGGCGAAAAAAAAAACATTGAGCCAGTCTCTTTGTCAAAACAATTATTTTAACATGATTAGTGCCTAATAAGTTTGATGGCATGAATTAAGTACTCACAGTAACAGAATTATCACAACTAAATCACAAAACAGTAAATATAGCCCCATAACTATACAGTTTACACACTAGTAACATCTACAAGTTCACGTTTCTTGATGAACAGCACCGAAATGCTGCACTGACAGTCACAATTGTGTGGATTGCAATCGCTTAAGAACAGAGTTATTAGTTCCTTACAGCACATTCCAGCTTCTCTCGATTTCAACCCGGAAGAGAGACATAGATCTACTGTCCAGCTGGGTTACAGAAACCGCTGTCGTCACAACCACAAGCTGTCGTACACTTCATCCTCTTCCTGAAGCAGTTGCATCTAGCTGTCTTGCACTTTTTCTTGCAACTACAAGCAACAAGCTCCAGACAGGCTTCAGTGATTGGAGGAAGTCTTGTCCACACTAGTAAAAGGCTCCCATCTTCCAACTTCCAGGCTGAAGTGTCCACCTGACCTTCAACATCTACGTGCTCTTTGTCAGCCTGGAGCCATATTTTGGCTTGATAGTTTGCCCGTTTGGCGTGGAGCTCCAGGGCATCCTTTGTCGGTGGGAGCATTTCCAGAGTCTTCTTGGCCTTCTCCAAAAAGGTGAACTCTGGCGTCATCAACTGTGTGTTGTTCTGGGGTGCCAAACAAATGACACACAAACTTCTCAACATCTGCGATGTCCCCATCTCGACCAATGGCGGGCAGCAGGAGTGGATGGTCACTGAACACCTTCGAACACTACTTTTTTCCATGACCACTGAAGGACGAGACTGTGTCACACCCGGTCAAAGCATGGAAGCTGAACAGGTTGTCCCTGACTGGGGTCGACAAACTCTTGAATAAATCGTGCACGGGGTAGCATTTTCGGTTCTTGGCCGTTCCACACAGCATCCACACTTCAGCGACCTTGGTGCAAACGAAGTGAATCAGCAGCACCATTACATCAGTATCTCTGCACACTACCAGTATTCGTTCATAGCCCTGGGACGCTGCATCACATGAGTGAAGGATGAGCCTGGTGTCCTCCTCTTCATGGTTGATATGCAGTGGAACGTCATGTCGCTTGGTTGACCGTACTTCAGTGGCTTCAGAGAAGCCACCCCTCTTACCAACTGACATCTTTCTTGAAGATCTCTGCCCTTCTTAGTGATGACGTTAGACAGAAACAAGGCTAGGTCAGTCTTCTTTGTATCCAGGGCCATGAAGTTTTTCCACACTTCAGACAGTGGAACTTGTGGGCCATCAATGACTTTCCGAATCGGTTTCTTCTTGCTTGCACGCTTTGTCCTGGTAACTGCTTTGATCGATCCTTCCCTTGTGTACCGATCAAAGATGACATCAACTCTTGTTGTGTGTTCATTGAAATAACTCGTCACGGCCTTGAAGAACACTTCAGCATAGACGCCGAATGTCCGACAGCCGCCAGGCTTGCCAAGAGCTTGGATGAGTGCATGGCCATCTATCATCACACAGGTCTTCAGATGAGGTTGGAACCTCTGAGCTTATGGTCTGCTGAGCCATCAGGATGTTCATCAGCTCAGACTTCGATGTCGAATTCATCTCTCCTCCTGCCTTCGCCAGACTAAATGGGACTGGGGACAGTTCATGCTTCAAGACGTTGACCATCTCCACCATGCGACCTGCGGTCGCGGCATTCAGGAGCCGCTGTAGTAGCTTTCTGTCAGCTTTGATGGTCTTCTGTATGTTCTGCTTGGTGGAAACTGTAGCTTTGTACACATCAGCGAAGGTTTTCGACCGATGTACTCATTCGTCAGCCAGACTCTGTACTGAACGGACGCATTTCCTGAGCTTTCTGATATTGCATCTACTTTTGCATATTGCTGAGAATTTTACTTTTGGAAAGTTTTGAATTTTATATACTTGCGTTTATATTTACGTTGTTATAATTAAGTAATTGAATATTAGTGGTTTTTAGCGATTTAGAAGTTTTAATAGCGTGCCGGCTTAATTTAACTTAAACTCGTGACGGTTTAAACTAATTTTTAACTGCGCGATGCCGTCGCAGAAAGCCTCGTGTGTTAGGTGTAAAGTAAACCGGTGGTATTCGGAATTTAAAGATTATAACGGCGGTCCTATGGCGATTACCGAGAGATCAGTTTGTTTCTTTTGCGAGTTAATTGAGGAAATAGTTGACATAAAACGCAGTGTACGTGAGGTAACGGAGAGACTTACAACGCTTGATGAGGGCAGGAGTAGGGCTACGGTTGACGGAAGCCGAACCAATACTAACGTTGAAGACGGTAGTAATTTGAAGGGTGAGGTGCGTAACCTAGTTTCTAGTTTAGGTAGCTTGTCGGGAAGGTTGGATAGAGTTGAGAATGGAGTTAAGGTTGGTCCGAGAGTAGTAGATAGCAAGGGATTTAGAGAAGTTAAGGGTGGAGCTAGGCCGCGTACGTTAGGTCATAGGAATCCCCCCCCCCTATCGAGGTTTCGAACCCTTTCGCCCATTTGGAAAGGGACGTGAATGAGGGGGAAACTATTTTAATTGGGGACTCTTTAGTGCGCCACATGGACAAAGAGTTCGTTGAACGGCATCCAACCAAGAGGAGGAGGGTCTGTCTCCCAGCGGCCAGGGTTGACAGAGTTAGAGACGAAGTGGATAGGATTGACGTTGCCTCCCGTCACTCAATGTTGGTGACAGTAGCGGCTCGTGACTAAAAATTCTAGGGGTGCTGTCTCTAAGAATGGGTTGAAATAATTACTGAAATAAAAGGATGAGCATTGAGCAATGAATAAAAATTTCAAAAGTTATTGAAAAAGTTATTCAGTGAGCTCATCCTTATATTGTTCTTGATTATTTCAATTGTAAATAAAAAAATTAAGGGTATTGCAGTTCCGCAGTGCCTACCGACGAGCCACCACTGGTTGGTGACGATGGTAGGAGGCAACGACTCGTATAGGCCCGATACGAGAGTGCCTGACCTTTTGGAGAGATATAGGGGGTTAATTAGGCCCCTGAAGGCGAGGTCAGATAGGTCTTTAGTTCTAGGTATTTAGTTCTAGGCACGGGTTGGGTCTTAGGATTACGTCAAAAACAATATTTTTTAATAATAAATTAGAAGAGATTTGTGCTGAGGAAAATGTACCCTTCGTAAAGCTGTGGTCCGAATTCAGTGATCCTAGCCTTTTTATAAAAGATGGGGGTGCATTTTAATGAAATAGGTAATGCTAGGCTAGGTAGGTTAATAGACGAAAACATGCGAAAGCTGTATAGGTCGAAGCCTTCTTTAAACGTTGTGGGTCCGGGGAATGCGGGCCCGACGTGAAAAATAGTTTAAAACGCGGGCCCGTGGTAAAAAATAACTTAAACGTCTTTTATTGTAACGCGCGTAGTATTAGAAATAAATTAAATGAATTTAAGGCGGTAATTTATTCCGGCAACTACGATATAGTTGCTATCACTGAAACTTGGTTAAATACCGTGACTCGGGACTTGTTGGGGGAACTTGATATACCGGGTTTTAAACTCTTTACTAATGATAGGTTACATAGGTTTGGTGGCGGCGTTTTGCTGTACATTCGTAATTCACTTAGGGCTATCGAAGTTAAGTTAGATTTTCCGGCAGCAATTAATGCGATATGTGTTGAAGTTTGGGCGCGTAGTATTAGTTTTAATTTTGTTGTTGTTTATAGCCCTCCCGTTCAACCCCTCGATACAGATACTAGATTTTACTCACTTCTTGGTAATTTTATTGACAATCGGAATAGTATAATTGTCGGAGACTTTAACTGCCCTAATGTTAATTACGAGAATTTTACTGGTAATGAGGAGGGTTTGAGATTGATTGAGTTTATGGAAGATAACTTTTTACGACAGATAGTTACCGAACCAACGTGCGGTGACAATATTTTAGATTTGGTGATGACGAACGGCGAGAATATAGTCGAAGGTTTAGAAGTAGGCGAGAGTTTAGGATGTAGTGATCATCAAATTCTTAGGTTTAAGTTATCGATAGAAAACACTAAGGATAGTAACGTAATAGAAGTCCCTGATTTTCGTAGGGCTAATTTTGATAGTTTTGCGGATAGGATGAGAGTAGTGGACTGGGATAACTTATTTATGGGTAATGACACAAATTTGCATTGGGTGGCGTTTAAAGAAAGTTTTAGGAATATTGAAAGGGAGTTTATTCCTCGTAGGCCCAAGCGCGCTAGAAATCATGGTAGGCCCAAGTGGTGGACTAGGGAAATAGGCGAGTTCATAAACGAGCGTAATAGAGCGTATAGACTTAATAAGCGCAATGGCACGGCAGCTAACTTTAATAGATATATCGAGCTTAGACGTCAGGTTAAAAGATCAGTTAGGAATGCCAAGCGTAATTTAGAGATACTTATAGCTGCGGATAGTAAACATAATCCAAAAAAGTTTTTTGAATACGTCAATAATCGTAAGCCGTAAAAGATAACATAGGCCCTCTAGTGGATGTTAATGCGCTTTGGCTTCTGACGCTCAGGCGATGGCGGTATTTTCAATAACTTTTTTGCGACAGTTTTTACCGTAGAAGACGTAAATAATGTCCCCGACGTGGACGATATCGTTCCATTTAGTAGCGAGACTATTTTGGATGAAATAACTGTTTACGAGGCTGAGATTGCGCATTATATCGATAGGCTAAAAGTTAGCAAGGCTCCAGGCCCTGACGCTTTTTATCCCAGATTTGAAAGATTTGAAAGACGTTATCGTAGGCCCCTTAACGAAGATTTTTAATCAGTCACTCGAAACGGGGATTATTCCTGAAGACTTCAAATTAGCTAACGTCACGCCTATTTTTAAAAAAGGCGACCGCACGGTAGCTAGCAATTATAGGCCCATTAGCTTAACGTCAATTGTCGGTAAACTTTTGGAATCCGTAGTTAGGGATCGTATCATCGATCACTTAGAAAGTAGAGATTTGATTAATAGTAGTCAGCATGGGTTTCGACGCCATAGTCTTGTTTAACTAATTTGTTAGAATTTTATAACGAAATAGTGCGCGAATACGATAGGCATAGAGCAGCTGACGTTATTTATTTAGATTTTAAAAAGGCGTTCGATACAGTTCCGCATAGGAGACTAATTGCGAAGGTCAAAGCGCACGGTATACGCGGTCAGGTAGCTAACTGGTTAGAAGAATGGCTTCGTGCTAGGAGGCAGAGGGTCGTAGTTAATGGTAGTGAATCGGGGTGGTTAGATGTAGGTAGCGGTGTCCCACAGGGTTCAGTGTTAGGCCCATTGCTATTCGTAATTTACATTAACGACATAGATGTAGGATTGACTAGTAACGTGTCAAAATTCGCGGACGATACTAAAATAGGCGGTAAGGTTGTTAACGAGGACGATAGAATAGGCTCCAAGACGATGTAAATAGGATTATGGAGTGGACAGATAAGTGGCAGATGCAATTTAACGTAGACAAATGTAAAGTTTTGCATATAGGTTCTCGCAACAATAATTACACGTACACGATGGATGATAGGGAGTTAGCGAGCGTTGACGAGGAAGTAGATTTAGGCGTACGCGTATCTAAGGATTTAAAGGTTAGGAACCAGTGCCTGGAGTCTTGCGCAAAAGCTAATAGGATGTTAGGCTTCATAGCGCGTAATTTCGAATTTAAATCGAAGGATATTATATTGCCCCTTTACAAGTCCCTAGTCAGGCCTCATTTAGAATATGCGTTCAGTTTTGGTGCCCGTACTTGCGTGAGGATATTGATAGGTTAGAAAGGGTTCAGCGTCGTGCCACGAAACTATTCCGTCATTGCGCAACAAGCCTTATGAAGATAGGATTAAAGAGTTAGACCTGTATTCACTCGAAACTAGGAGATTAAGGGGAGCTTATTGAAGTTTTCAAAATCGTTAATAACATCGATAACGTAAATTTTGACAAATTGTTCACTTTCGATAATAGTAATACTCGTAATAACGGATTTAAGTTGCGTGGCAGACGTTTCATTACTAATATCGCTAAAAACTTCTTTACGTTTAAAGTAATTGATAAATGGAATAATCTTCCCGCGCCGTCGTCTCTACCAGCGTTAATATGTTTAAGAACCGTCTTGACAGACATTTTAAAAATATTAACGTTGTTTAAAAAAAAAAAATTAGCAACAGGAGCTCTGGTGGTGGTGGTCGAGGATGAGTCTGTTGACGATAATGCCAGCTTGTGACATGCCAGCGTGTGATGCCAGCAATAAAATTAAAAAAAAAAAAATTAGACTAACACGAACGTAGATGTAGCTCGTAGCGTAAACTAACCCACTTTTTGTTTAACTTTACCTACTTTTTTTTTATCTCTCCTTACTTTGCATGTCTGTAATCTTTTCTTGCATGTTTGTAGTTTGCATGGTATGACAGTGAGTTAAGACTGTGTTTGCATGGTTTGTAAGCGTTCTTATTTTACTTCTTTTCATCTTTCACCCCTCTCCTTTTCTCCGACTATTTTTCTGACTTGTCGGCAGTGGCCGGCGGATGATGATGGTGAGTCTTTTTTCTCTTTTTCTGAATGAATGTTAACCCACGAGTGATAGGTGTTGCTCCTTACTTAACCCCTTATTCTCTTCTCTTCTCTTAACCCCTACTCTTTCCTTTCTCTCGGGCTAACCTTAGAGTGGATCTTAGGGTCTTTGTTAGCCTTAGCTTCTGTAGATCTGTAGATCTGTTCAATCAGTCTCTCCTTCATGAAGCCGATTACATGCTGCTTTCCTCGATCCTGAGCTGTCAGCAGGTTCTCCACAACATCTGTGGGTGCAGTGTCTTTGGTTGCCAGTGAAACAAGTGGGATGTTAGTGGCGGCATCTGTATCTCTGCTTCACTCACGTGAACTCTGAAGACGTCAAACTGCTTCAACTGCTGAACTAGCTTCATGACATCATGAGTCACGCCTAGTGCGAGAAGGCAGACTGTCAACCCGAGTGAAGGTGGCTTCCCCATCATCATCTTGAAGATTGAAGAGGCATCTTGTGTCTTGAGAGATGCGTGACCGCTCTGACCATGTGATGCAGAACCTGTCTCTTGCTTGGTCATTCTTTGTGATGCCGATGATACCATTGTGCATCTTGCATGTACGATTTATCCATTCGGTTGCCTGATCAGCTGGAACTTGGTTGAAGCGCTTCGCCGTCCTCTTGACGACAAAGTTCCCATTACAGAACTCTGCATGAACTTCTGGTGCTGACTTCTCAAGACCTCTCATATCAGCCAAGTAGACCGGCCCCCAACGTGCATAGTTTGTGTGGTCATAGATAGTTAGCCAAGGCAGCATTGCAGCAAAGGCTTCTATGTGGAGACTCCACATGCCATCTCTCTGAGCTCTGATGAAGGCCAGTAGGATCTCTACCATTTCCATGTAGGATGACCACAGCATGAAGTTGGGATTTTCAGAGTGCTGGTCATTGAATTCCTCCATGAGACTGTGGAATTTCTCATCTGCCAAAACGTCTGAGAAGTTGTCAACAGCATCGCGCATCTCATCTATGTCAGCTCTGTCTTTGAAAAGCGAAGCAACATTGAGGGCAAGCTGTTTGACGTTCTCATCTCCGTTGCCAGTTGCAGCCAGCCATGACTCAAACATCTGCCACTTGATGCGCCACAGTGCCTCATACGTCAGCTGGTGACCTCTCACAGCTCGGTAGTAGGCCTTGCCGTCCAGCATTGTCTCAGTGGTGTTAGCCGCGTACACACCTGCCTCTGTCCATAAGTCATCAAGTCCCACACTTTCCATGTGTTGACCAATGGCTTTCAGAAAGTTGAAGCAGATATGGAGGCCTCCCATGAGCAAGACCACGTTGGCAAATTTCGAGTTTGCCCAGACTAGTTCCTTACCCCTGCTGTACAGAGGCTGATCAGCAGTGATGATGGTGTACTTCTGGCTGACATACTCAGAAATGGCCATGAAGCGATTGATGACGGTGGTCATGGTGTCATTGTCATCTGCTGGTGCCTGCAGGATTGGCAACATCCCGGCGGTCGTTACTGGTGGATCCGCAGTGCTGACAGATTGATTGAATGCTCCCCAGCTTGGAACGGACATCGCTTCATCATGGATGCGTGACACCACCCAGGCCAAGTCCTTGGCACGTGCCCGGTCCTCTCAGGTTCATGTGACAAGTCGTCTATGTCAGTGTCGTAGCCAGGAGGAGATGGCCTCTTGCCAGATGGGAGGGTAGCCTGGTCCAGCCTTTGGAACTCCTGTAGGTCATCAGGTTTGATAGATTTCGATCTCTTGTGCTTGCCACCCTTTTGGCCATGACTCTGCTGTGGAGGGGGGCCTCTCTGCCATACCATCAGTTGAGTGCTGTGGAAGGTGTTCTTCCCGTCTAAGGTTGACTCCAAGACATCTATGTTGTCACAAGAGCAGTGAATCATTCTCTCTTTGACGATGGTGTCAGGGATGTAGACACATCCATTCTCAGCATACCTCTCCAGGATGTTCTGAGCGATGGTGGTGTCTATCCTTCTTACAGTGTCGATACCAATAGTGTGATTTGCCGCGTGGAACAGATCTAGGAGTGCTTCTGAGCGGGTGGCTTGGTGCAGAGTAAGACCCAAACCCACATGCTTTGGTGTCAACTTTCGTCGGTTGGAGACTGCATAGACTATGTCCTGGGCAATGCTACACACACTCTGCTTCACTTTCTGGTCCTCTTCACTTCCCTCATCCACAGCATCCATTCCCACAAAGAGCAATCGTAGAAACAGGTACAGACTGTCGGGTATGACGCGATCAACATGTTCCTGATCAAGACCTTGCCATGTCTCGGAGTGTCCAGGAGTTTCAAGAAGATCTTGTCGAACCTTCAGAGCCACGTGTACCATATCTTGGAATATGCTGCTAGTGGCACACATGCGGACATCAGCATCTTCATCTTCAGTAGACTCTGACTCAGAGGTGACAGGACCTTGTTCACAAGACTTAGCCAGTGCTTTGGAGATGATGAAATCTGAGCTCTCTCCAGGGTAAATCAGCAGCGGGCCCCTTGACAATGGGCGTACATAGCTGGCGTTTGATCCAAGCAGCCTTTGAACATCTTCGTAGAACGTTGTTCTCCTGGAGTATTTCACGGTGATGCCGGTGTCATTACACATACTCTCGTATCTGTCCCAGACGTCTCCCATGTCGTATACGTGACCACGAGACAGGCCTACTGTCAAGTCTTTGCACAGCTTCGTCATGCACTCATTTTCAGGCCCTTGCTGCTCCTCTGACACCGCTTGTTTTCTAGTACGTCTCTCAAATGTCACCAAACATGCCAGATGATAGCAGCCTTCAACTGCAATCACATCACTCACCGCTGACAACGGTATGCTCATGACAGGGTCGTGTTTGGCACGCTGGATCAAGTCATCTGACTTCTCCATTGTCTCCACCCTGTGCAGTTTCTTTGTGGTCTTCTTTTGGCAAAACATGCAGAGGGTCCAGTCAATCACTGGTGTTGAACGTCTACGCTTTGGGGGAAAAGCCTGAGAGCCTGCACTTTTTGTGGTCGCCGATGCACCCATGGTCTGCTGCTGACTTCGCAGCCTTTTGAGTTTGCCTTCAGAGGTGAATAAAGAGTAGCATGATTTATGCCACTTGAGTTCCAATGCATTGAAATCATCCTTGGAATGACTTTCCAGTCTTTGTAAAACATCAAGATAGTAGGTATCTCCCAGGTTCTTTCTCTCATCGCCCACAGTCATAGTTCTTGCTTTTCCTTCTGCTGATGCTGTGCGCAGGTCACCAGCGCTGCTTTGGCAGAAGAAGCAACAATCCTCACTGACATCCTGACGTTTCCTCTTGCACTTGATCACAGCTACAGGGTCCATTGCTGATGAGCTCCCTATCTGCAAAGACAAGTGGGAATGGCAGTATGTAGTAGCCACAGATATATTGAAACAATTCGAAACATACCTATCCTTTCGCAGTATTATTATTATTATTTTACCAGCTGGCACTGTCTGCACTCTTTTAATTGCATACTGTATACCAAACCAATGTATGGCCAGCCGGTGCATTGAAAATATTCAACATGTGAAAGTATGCTATTACTTGTACTATGGTAGTAGTAGGCACATGCGCACCTCACCCAGCATGCTAAATGTAATTTTAATGGAAATAAAAACATCTAGAGTCATAGTTACATTCAATTATTATCCATGAACTCACAAAAATATGTTTATGTGCTAATGATACACCTTTAAACACGTTGTTACATAGAGCCACCACTGAAATGCAAAAAATTCAGAATTTTTCAGAATTTGACTATTGTAACCTTGTATGGGACCTTCACACCCAAAATTGAGAGCGGCATCCACCCACATCTTGTTTGGCATCCTCAATACTATTTATCTAAGGTGGGTGCCTGCTATTAACAAAAAACGCCGTTGAGTTTTTTCTAGAGGAGTTTTCAATTTTTGGCCACATAAACAACTTTATCAAAATTTATATAAAAAAAAGACATCGCGAGCCTCGGCGACCTTGAATTTGGCTATCTTTCTTATAAAGGGGATCAGTTTTACGGGTACTCGCCCTTGGCCCGTTCTTTCGACATTAAAAAAACATCTTATACTTTTATTTTTTTATATTTATATCTAGTCTCCTGCCATTTTAATTATTATATTACTATTTTAATTTTTAAATTTAAAATGTTTAACTTTCTACTTTTGAGTTTTAATTTAGATTCCACTGAAGATGGCAAATGTATTGCCAAAACGTTTGGACAAGTAAATAAATTTATGAAATGTACGCCACGGTGTTGATCATGTTATTTCTCTGTAAATATCGGTTTCCGAAAAATAAATCAATAACTACGATATAGTGTGTATATATATATATATATATATATAAGTGTGTGTGTGTGTGGGGGGGGGGGTGCCTGTGTGTGTGTGCGTAAGTTAAATGTAAGTGGGAAGAAGACACAAAATTTGAAATATTCATTTCGGGTAGTACATAGGCCACTATAAGCCCATACGTATTGCCATATCCTTTTCTTCTTCGATGAAATGAGGAAGAAATGTGGATATATCAAGTAGTATGGGTGCATGAAAACCGAGTGGAGGAAGAGGGTGTCACTGTCACTTTCGGGCAGAGATGGACTGTGAACATGGTGTAGAGGTGGTACTGCCACTGAGGGGGGTGATGAGTGGGAAGCAAAATTGTGAGGTAACTAAACGGGTGGAGAGGCACTCAAAAGTTGTAATACAATAGAAAGAAGTGATAATTGTAGGAATTCATTAAGTAGTATAGTTTCATAGAGACCGTGTTAGAGTATGGGGTAGGGAGAGGGTTTGTTTGGGAAGGAAGAGAGGTTGGCACTTAAAAGTAAACTTTCTTTAATTCTTTTGAAATTGAAATTGAAATTCAAAATCTTTCTTCAGAAAAAATACAAGTGACAGAGGTTTACAATTTTTAGATAACACTGTTCAACAAATTTGAACTTTTCTTCTTTTTCTCAAATGAAATCTGGTGATTCCGATAGATTTTTGCACGCTGATTACAAAAATGACCACGAAATTTTGCTATCACGTCGTGTTTGAGAAAATCCCTTTTTTTATATTCAAATATAATAGAATATTCTATACACAAGGACAATATTAAAATGGTTTTTGACTTACTTAAGATGTTTCTCTTGATGATTTTCGCTTGTAAGTAACATCTGAGGCTTCCCTTATTACCATCCAGCAGTAATCAGCCAGCATGATTGAACTCCACTTGCCCTGGTATCGTTTCTCTATCGCAGAAATGTCCTGATGAAACCGCTCTCTATGTTCAACGCTGACATCAACCAGGTTTAGGGGAAAAAATCCAAGTGCGAATGCAAATAATGAATTTTTAAACTCATATTACTTTCCAATGATCTGTAAGCTTGGAGAAGTTCATCAACCATTTTTGTATAGTTAAGCGATTTTTTGTTGCCTAAGAAATTCTGGGTCATTGCTTTAAAAGCATTCCAAGCTGTTTTTGCAGATTCATTCAGGACTTCATCAAAAGCACCATATTTCATTAATTCATTTATTTGTGGACCAACTAAATTTCCCTTTTTTTTTTGGCATCACTAATCAGATGAAAGTTTCGTTTCAACTACTGGAATCCATCTCCTGTTCTATCCATTGCCTTAACAAAATTTTTCATCAATCTTAGTTTGATGTGTAAAGGTGGCAAGTAAACTTTTTCAGGATCCACCAATTTATGGCACGCAACAGTTTTATGTCTAGGAGTGAAAGATTGATGAGATGGCCAGTTCTTAATAGTAATAATGAGAATTATTTGCTCTGCTGTCCCATTCACAAAGAAACCAGCAATATTTTGTATATCCAGGCTGTAACCCAAGAAGCAGCACAATGACTTTGAGATCACCATAGATATGCCAGTTGTATCTTTTGTAATTTATTTTATTCAGAAGAAATTCCATATTTTCATACGACTCTTTCATATGGACAGCATGTCCAATAGGAACTGAAGGAGAGATATTTCCAGTATGCAACAGGACAACCTTCAAACTAAGTTTTGAGGAATCTATGAAAAGTCGCCATTCTGAAGGTTTATCCCCGTGTCCTCGGGCCATCATCAAACTATCAGTGTCATTACAAAAAGAAAGATCACAATTCATAGAAAAGAATTTTTATATATTTTTTGGCGTTTGCGTAAAACGGATATGCTGGCATCGTTTGCAAGGAAGTTCCATCTGGACCCTAAAAGTTCTGTTTGATTTTTCGATCATTTTAAATCTCGAACCAGATCATTAAGCTCAAGTTTAGCTATCAAATGAGGCTCTTTTTCTTGAGTTTGTCAATACTCTTTATCCTTATCTGACAATTCCATAGGTTCATTTTCAGCAAGTTCATCATCATCATCATCATCATCTAAGCTCCACGATCCAAGGGGCTTAGGAACTGGTAAGTTTCACAATGTGCAACTGGTCGCATTGCAGAAGGCAGATTCGGATATTCAATTTTCTTCTTATGTTTCTTTTGTGATCTTGTATCACGTAATCACCGCACACATAACAGAAACTGTTCTGATTGTTCAGACATTTACGCGACATTTCAAATTATCCTTTCTTCTTTCAAGGCGCTATTTTGTATAACATATGCACAATTAAATAATTAGGTAAATGAAAAAAAAATGTAAAATCAAACTTCACTGCACATGAACAGACCTGCATCATGAAGCAGCTTGCGGCAGACTCATTGACTCATAATTGCAAGTAATCCCTCTATGACAGACAACAAAAAGAAAATTGACATGTTACGACAGGTATGAACGTGTCAAGAGCAGAAACTACATCATCCTACATCAGCTAAAACATTTTCTGCCGGGATAGTCTCAGCTTTGGGGTAGATGCAGGTGTTCAAATTATCATATATACACAAATTTGGTCTAGAATTGAGCCCCATATTTCCCGAAAACCTGACGTAATAGCAAAATTTCGTTATCAATATCGTATTCAAAGATGAAAAATGCAAAAGAAACAACTACTTTCATCTCAGAAAATAAAATGTTAAACAGGGTAATTGATATAATATTAAAACATTCACAGTCTTATCTGAATATGCCCTTGGCAACATGAAGACCTTTTAGGCAAAATTAATGTCATTTAGTTTATTTATTACATAAAAGAGTGAAAGTGGCAAGTGAAATGAGAGGCAGAGATAACAAAAACTAAGTATAAAAGCAATAATAATAACAAAAACAATATAAAGTTTAGAAAATAAAGAGTTTACGTAACTTTAAATTAAATGGTTTATTGTATATGTAGGCAGTAGAAAATAAATCTACAGATCTACAGAAGCTAAGGCTAACAAAGACCCAAAGATCCACTCTAATGTTAGCCCGAGAGAAAGAAGAAAGTAAGGGGTTAAAAGAAGAGAATATGGGGTTAAGTAAGTAGCAAAACCTATCACTCGTAGGTTAACATTCATTCAGAAAAAGAGAATGAAGGACACCATCATCATCCGCCGGCCACTGCCGACAAGTCGGAAAAATAGTCGAAGAGAATACTTCCAGCTGTTGCAGACCGGTCCTCCACTCCATAGGGAGGTAGAGGATGCAGCCCATTCTGCCAGAAAGGGGTGAAATATGAAAATCAGTAAAATAAGAACGCATTACAAACCATGCAACACATTCTTAACTCAAAGAACAACACATTCTTAACTCAAAGCAACAAATACCTCCAGCAGTTGCAGACCGGTCCTCTATTCCAAAGGGAGGTAGAGGATGCAGCCCACTCAGCGGAAAGGGGTGGAAGATGAAAAGAAGTAAAATAAGAACGCATTACAAACCATGCGACACATTCTTAACTCAAACACTATCATACCATGCAAACTACAGACATGCTATGAAGAGTTACAGACATGCAAATAAGGAGAGAAAAAAAAAGTATAAAGAATAACAAAAAGTGGGTTAGTTTACGCTCCAAGCTACATCTAAGTTCGTGTTAGTGTAATATTTTTTATTTTTTTGCTCGCATATCACACGCTGGCATGTCACACGCTGGCATTAGTCGTCAACAGACTCATCCCAGATCACCACCCCCAGAGCTCCGGTTACTAATTGTTTTATTATTATATTAACCAACGTTAATATTTTTTAAATGCCTATCTAAACGGTTCTTAAACACATTAACGCAGGTACATTTCACGACTGACGCGGAAAGATTATTCCATTTATCAATTACTTTAAACGTAAAGAAGTTTTTAGCGATATTAGTAATAAAACGTCTGCCACGCAACTTAAATCCGTTATTACGAGGCTATTATCGAAAGTGAACAGTTTATCAAAATTTACGTTATTGATTTTATTAACGATTTTGAAAACTTCACTAAGCTCCCCCCTTAATCTCCTAGTTTCGAGTGAATGCAAATCTAACTCTTTGATCCAATCTTCGTAAGGCTTTCTGCGCAATGACGGAATCAGTTTCGTGGCACGACGATGAACCCTTTCTATCTAACCTATCAATATCCTGACACAAATAAGGGCACCAAACTTGAATGGCATATTCTACGTAAATGTAGCCTGAATAGGGACTTGTAGAGGGGCAATATAAAATTATTCGATTTAAATTCGAAATTACGCGCTATGAAGCCTAACATCCTATTAACTTTTGCGCAAGACTCCAGGCACTGGTTCCTAACTTTTAAATCCTTAGACACGCGTACGCCTAAATCTACTTCCTCTTCAACGCTCGCTAACTCTCTATCATCCATCGTGTACGTGTAATTATTGTTACGAACACCTATATGCAAAACTTTACATTTGTGTACGTTAAATTGCATCTGCCACTTATCCGTCCACTCCATAATCCTATTTACATCGTCTTGGAGCCAATTTCTATCGTCCTCGTTAACAACCTTACCGCCTATTTTAGTATCGTCCGCGAATTTTGACACGTTACTAGTCAATCCTACATCTCTGTCGTTAATGTAAATTACGAATAGCAATGGGCCTAACAGTGAACCCTGTGGGACACCGCTACCTACATCCAACCACCCTGATTATTGGCAACGACCCTCTGTCTCCTAGCACAAAGCCATTCCTCTAACCAGTTAGATACCTGACGGTGTATACCGTGCGCTTTAACCTTCGTAATTAATCTTCTATGCGGAACTTTATCGAACGCTTCTTTAAAATCTAAATAAATAACGTCAGCCGCTCTATGCCTATCGGATTCGCCCACTATTTCGTTATAAAATTCTAACAAATTAGTTAAACAAGATCTATGGCCTCGAAACCCATGCTGACTACTATTAATCAAATCGCGACTTTCTAAGTGATCGATGATACGATCCCTAACTACAGATTCCAAAAGTTTACCGACAATTGACGTTGAGCTAATGGGCCTATAATTGCTAGCTACTGTGCGGTCGCCTTTTTTCAAAATAGGCGTGACGTTAGCTAATTTGAAGTCTTCAGGAATAATCCCCGTTTCGAGTGACGGATTAAAAATCTTCGTTAAGGGGCCTACGATAACGTCTTTCAAATCTTTCAAATGTCTGGGATAAAGCGCGTCAGGGCCTGGACCTTGCTAACTTTTAGCCAATCGATATAATGCGCAATCGCACCCTCGTAAACAGTTATTTCATCCAAAATAGTCTCGCTACTAAATGAAACGATATCGTCCACGTCGGGGACATTATTTACGTCTTCCACGGTAAAAACTGTCGCAAAAAAGTTATTGAAAATACCAGCCATCGCCTAAGCGTCGGAAGCCAAAGCGCCGTTAACGTCCACTAGAGGGTCTATGTTATTTTTTATCGGCTTACGATTATTGACGTATTCAAAAAACTTTTCTGGATTATGTTTATATCCGCAGCTATAAGTATCTCTAAATTACGCTTAGCATTCCTAACTGATCTTTTAACCTGACGTCTAAGCTCGATATCTCTATTAAAGTTAGTTGCCGTGCCATTGCGCTTATTAAGTCTATATGCTCTGTTACGCTCGTTTTTGAACTCGCCTATTTCCCTAGTCCACCACTTGGGCCTACCATGATTTCTAGCGCGCTTGGGCCTACGAGGAATAAACTCCCTTTCGATATTCATAAAACTTTCTTTAAACGCCTCCCAATGCAAATTTGCGTCATTACCCATAAATAAGTAATCCCAGTCCACTACTCTCATCCTATCCGCAAAACTATCAAAATTGGCCCTACGAAAATCAGGGACTTCTATTATGTTACTATCTTTACTGTTTTCTATCAATAGCTTAAACCTAAGAATTTGATGATCACTAAATCCTAAACTCTCGCTTACTTCTAAATCTTCGAGTATATTTTCGCCGTTCTTCATCACCACGTCTAAAATATTGTCACCGCGCGTTGGTTCGGTAACCATCTGTCATAAAAAATTATCTTCAACCAGTCTCAGACCCTCCTCATTACCAGTAAAATTCTTGTAATTAACATTAGGGCAGTTAAAGTCTCCGACAATTATACTATTCCGATTATCAATAAAGTTACCAAGAAGTGAGTAAAATCTAGTATCTGTATCGAGGGGTTGAACGGAAGGTCTATAAACAACAACAAAATTAAAACTAAGACTACGCGCCCTAACTTCAACACATATCCCATTAATTGCTGCCGGAAAATCTATCTTAAACTCGATAGCCCTAAGGGAATTACGAATGTACAGCAAAACGCCGCCACCAATCCTATGATGCTTAATATTTTTTTATGTTGGAAGGTGGGGCTAAGGGCGAGCGTCCGCAAAAGTGACCCCTCCGCAGAAGAAGGAAAGAGCCGAAAACAAGATCTCCAAGGCTCAATGATGCCATTTTTCTTTCAATTTTTAAGACAAATTTTTAAAAGATTGTTGTGTGTAAGATGCATGTAAGTGTAGTGAGGAATAAAGAGAAAAGCTTGTGTTTGAGAGCATGCTGGACTCCTCACAGGGTAGGTGAGACACGGATCAGTTAAGGAGGACTGTGACAGGACAAACTGGAGTTCCAGCACTCCCTATCTCCTGCCTAACATTCCCTCCGGAGTACTTCCCTGGTCGACTGATATCTACAATCTCCTCCTTTAAAAAAAATATAAAAAATATAAAAATATATAAAAGGAATAAATTACGAAATTAAAAGTGTTAAATGACATCTGTCCTTTGAAAGAGAGTGCATTTCCTGCAGTTTCTATTGTATAATTAAGTTTGTGTATAAAATCCCTGGGCAGTCTGGTGTTATAACGATGGTGTATTTGATGGGGGGGGGGGGGTGATTGCTCTTTGAATGAGTGATGCATCTTGATTTTTATTAATAACTTTGAACATATTCACATAAGTCATTTATTTTTAAAATATTTAGCTCTTCAAACATTGGGGAAGTGTGACTGTGTCTGTTGTTGTTATTCGAGAGAGTGATTTTTTATATATTTCTTTGAGCTACCCCATGCTTTAATGCAATGTAATATTTGGATATTATATTACTGTAAGGTAAGGGGTGCGTTTTGAGGAAGGGTCTTTTTAAGTTTAAAGGTGTACTCTTGATATTTTGGATTTGGTATGTTGCACATGACTTTTGAAATTTAGTTTTTCGTCTAAATTAATGGCACAAGTTTAATCTCATTCACCTTTGCAAGAGTAGTATTCTCAATTTTTAATTGATAGTTTGTATTAATATGTTCTGTGGTAATAATCATATAAGAGGATTCTGTCAGGTTAAAAAAAAGTTAATTGACACAAATTCATTTATACACATTTTCTAATTGCCTGTTCGTTTCATTAATCAGAAAGTCTGAGTTATGATGGGAAGGAGTAAGTGTGGTATCATGTGCGTATTATACGCAATTTAATGTGGTTGAGAGATGAAAATGGTTGACGAAAATTAGAAATGGCAATGGGCCAAGAATAGATCCTTGTGGGCTTCACTTGTTAGCATCGCCTTGTGGGATAACTTACCTTTTAATATAATGTACTGATGGTGATTTCACAGATATGATTTAAGCCAATCGAGGATATTTCATATTATTCCGTATATGTGAAATTTATTCAAAAAGATTTCGTGCGAAAGTGTATCAAATACTTTAGACAAGTTGAGGAAGATCAAGTGTGTTTTTCGCTGTTTAAGTTCTGATTCACATGTTAAAGACACCTTCCTTTGTATGTCAACCTCTGAACGCAAATTGTTTGTTAAAATATCGTATTTGAGTGAGAATTTATAAGTTTATTTTACATGATTTTTTCAAATACTTTACTTAAAATTCGCAATACAGAAATGGTGCGATAATTGGATGGGGTATTTGTGTTTTTTTAGACTGTCAGGGAATATACCTAGTGTTACTGATTCATTCATTAGCTTACTGAGTGGTATTTCAATTTCAATATTTACGGAGTAGTATTAATGGAAAATCCTTATTTTTTAGATATTTTATTGCAAGAGAGAAATCGTATGGTAGGTTTGGATCAACGAAAAATGAGTTTGGATTTGATTGTGGCATGCCTTGTTGATGTGAGTGTCTGTAATTGGGGTCGAGGCTGTAGTATTGGAGCAAATATTTGCAAAGAAGTTGTTTAATAAAAGAACTGTCACTGGAGTCACTGTAAGAATTTCCAACTTGCATGAGGGAAAACAAGGGATTTGTTTTAACCGTCTTTGCGTAAATTAACTCTTACAGAGTAATTCCATAGCTCTTTTGGATTAGATTTTTGTTCATAATTTTTGAACAATAATGATCTGCTTTTGCATTTTTAATGATTGCATTAAGTCTGTTACAGTCATTTTTGTATGTATGTCGGTTCAGTTTTCTATAATTTAAAGAGAGTATGTTTGTGTTTAATACTCACAATGAGTGTTGGTGTGATCCGTTGGTTGTTGTATTTAGTTTTAGATATTAAATTTGATTTAAGAAGAAAGTTTATGTTGAATATATTCATGAGAGTGTTTGAGAATACTTGAAATTTTGCTCTACTATCATGGTTACTTTCGGTTATTCTAATGCAGTCTAATGCTGTTACTTTTCTCATGAACTTTAATTTGTTATTATACGTGTAAGATCTATAATCAACTTTTATAGGTTCCTTTGCTAAGAAATGGGTGATTAGCATGGTGTAGGTAGGCTATCTGTAAGTGGTCTGTGACATTACATCCGAACTGCAGTCACGCGGGGGTCGTACCCAGATCTGATCTAGCAGAGTTGAATTTCTAATGTCATTCTGAAGTCTAGTTGCCTTTGTAATAGCTAATTTAAAACGACTTACAGCCATGATGTTGTGAAGGATGCTTGGGTATTGAATGTTCTTTTGTGTGATCACTATTTAAATCTCCTGCAATAACACAATTGTTACCAATATAATTGGGGGTTAGAATTCTATCAATATTTGTAATAAAATTTGGTACATTACCAGTTGGTGGTGGGTAAATACCAAATATTGAATAGTGGGTATTAAGAATAAACATTTCAATTGCAAGTGTTTCTTATTGTTTGAGCCTCTTCTTATTGTTTTACACCTCCTTCCCTATTGCTAGCCCTACATACATTGTAGCTTGTATACCCTGGAATTTTTTAAAATATATTATTTTCATTTAACCAGGTTTCAGTCAATATTATGCACGTGAATTTATTTTGTAATAATTTTAGGTTAGCTGTCAATTCGTCAGAGTGGTTTGGGAGACTGCGAATGTTCAAGTTTAGGAAGGACAAGTTGCCACTGTTGTATTTCTTGTTTAAAAAGTTGTCTACTGAGATATAGTTGGAGTTAACGACGTTTACAGATTCACTATTTCCATTTCCAGTATTGAGAGTATTTAAAGTGTTCATCAAGATGTGAAGATTAGGATAATACGGTAGCAGAAATAATAACAGGTAAGAAAAAGATGTGCAACACACACCACACACACACACACACATATTTTGTTACACACATCGTGTATATATATATATATACACACACTGTGTATACGTGTGTATATATATATATATATATACACACACATATACACAGTATATATATATATATATATATACTAGTGTACCCGTGCCGTCAAGAATGACGGCAAAAAAAAAATGAACCACGAAAATGGAGACTGCTGCAGAAATAAGAAGACGATTGGCAAGAGAACGACAACGTAGGAGAAGAGCAAGCTTATTCTAAAAATTTATTCCAAAAGCTTTTAATTTATTTGGAATCCTATCAGTTTAATTAACACGTATCATAGTTGATACAAAACCTGTAAAAAAATTTCAAAATGATATTAATAAAGTGTATGCTTATAGATATAACATAGCAGCTCAAACAATCTGTATAAAAATGTGAACCTTATCATAAAAATGTGAACCTAGTACAGTTCCCGCCGCTTCGCTGACTGTTAGACAGGCTAAACTACAAAAAAAAGAACCCAGCCGTGAAAATTTTGAGCTTCACATTGTGTCAACATTTCTGAATCTGGTATCTCCCAAAACCTCCTCACCCCCATTCATACAACTTGGGGGCTAACACCCTCCCCCATTACCCCCACCCCTCCCCATTACCACACCCATCCCCGATTACCCCCACCTCCACCCTTCCCCCATTGCTAAACTACAGAAACGAACACAGTCATGAAAATCTTGAGCTTCACATTGCCGCCCGTAATACAATTTCTGAATTTTTTTTTTCTCACAATTTCTGAAAGCGTGACACAATTCTGCAACAAACAGACAGACAAACAAACAAACAAACAAAATTGGGCTATTATTATAATGTAGATATAGATATATATATATATATATAACACATTCATACATATACACAACATACACACGAACAACAGCATAGGCAGAGAACTATATTAAAAAAAATAAAAGGCGGTTGCAGTAAAATAATAACGTATTTAAGAACGTAATATCATATGTATCCACAGTGAGATTGTAGAGTTGAAAGTTAGAATATTATAGAATTAAAAAACTTAAAACTAAAAGTTAAACTAAAAATTAAATATTATATCATTTTAATATCTTAAAATTAACGATTATAGAATTTGAAGGACTTTGAAAATAGCAATATTATAATATTATAAGGATTATAAAATTATAATTTCGAAAATTATAAAATTATAAAAACTTAAAATTAAAAATATTAACTTTAAAAAACCTTAAAGTTAATGATTGGAAAATTTGAAAGACTATGAGAAAATAACAAAATTATAAGATTATAAGGATTATAAAATTAAAAAATTTCAAGACTGCCTAAATTTATGAAATTTTTAAAATTACTTTCATATACCCGATGAGTCAAAAGTCCGGAAACATAGGAAATAATTGGAAATTATAATTACAATAATTTCCAGGGTGTTGGCTTGGTCGTCGTGGTTCAGGGGAGTGGCCTCCCTGGTCCCCCGACCTTACACCGCTGGACTTTTACTTCTGGGGACACCTCAAAGCCATTGTGTATGGTTTGAAGATTCGGGACACAGACCACTTGAAGCAGCGTATTACAGAAGCCTGTGCTGCAATCCAGCCCGATGTCCTGGAAAGAGTCCAGGTCGGGTGAGGAAACAGAGTCTAGAAATGTCTGGAAGTAAAAGAAGAACATATAGAGCACATCTTATAACATTACTTGTAACACATGTCTTTTCGCAATAAAATTTTCGTATCCTTCCTATGTTTCCTCACTTTTGACTCACCCTGTATAATAGTAATGAAACTAATGATACATAAGGATAGGTTATGTAGTGACAGGTTTACTTAACACATGGGTTATGCTGAAAGCAATTCTATTTGTAGAGGGCGCCGAAAGTTGTCGAAGGCATGCTGAGTATGAATCGATACTCTTTGTCTTTCCTAGAACTTACGAGCATATATTGTATCGTCCCGTACATAAGAGGAATAAATTATTTTTTCGTTTATAAGACCTCAATTATTTCTAATTAAGTGTGTATATTTCTATCCTGAGTATGTGAACAGTCATTGTATTATTAATATTTGTCATATGGACTATAGTTTGCCAATAAACCTTTTCATTTTCATTTTCATTTCATAAGTTGTAATAGTTTATCAAATATTTCTTTTCTGTATTCACAGTGATTCATTAATATATACAGTATATATTAACCTCGTTAACCTCGTTGCTGTTCCGTGCGTTGGTCTCTCTTCACACGAAAGTCAAGCTGGTGGCTTTCTTGCGCTCTCCACCGTACACCCGTCTCGTCTGGTACCGTCCTGAGCCAGGCATCTACTCTTCTCTTGAAGACTTCAACTTTGACCTCTGTAACGTTTCTGAGGTCCTTTGGAAGCTGGTTAAAAAGTCTTGGCCCCCTGACAACCAAGCTATTTCCCTTCAGTGTTGAGGAGGTCCCTTGTCGGGCCTTTAATTTGGGAACACTACACATCCTGCCTTTTCAATTTTCCAACGTTGTTTGAATGATAATTGGGTTTAGTTTTAGGTTTGGTACCAGTGTTTCGATCATTTTCCATATGTAGATTATGGTGTACCTCTCCCTTCTTTCCAGGGAGTACAGATTTAGTTTACGTAGTCTTTCCCAGTAGTTGAGCTCTTTGCAGCCATCAATCTTTGCTGTGAAATGTCTTTGAGTTTCTTCTGGCTTATTAGTTTCTTCCTTTTTATATGGGGACGTCAAAACTGAGCAGTATTCAAGTTTTGGTATAATCAGTGTTTACAGCAGGGGAATCATTACTGTCCTGTCCCTTCTTTTGAACGTTCTTAGTACCCTTAAGTACAGTACCTTTAGGTTTAATATTTATAACAACAGTAGTACTACCACAAAATGGGAGAGTGCAACTGCATACAACATTGCAATGTTGCATTCAATTGCGTGTAACATGATGAGTGTTTTTGAACTTCCTTCAGGCCCCCTCCCACAAAAAATTATTTATATATAATATGTGGGGGGGGGGGTATGCATTCACAGCAAAGCTTCTGGCACTTATTCCTTTCCTCCCCGCAATTTCTTTTTTCCCGGTTAGGTCAACTGTACGCCCTTGACAATTGGTGAGGTTAAGTCATGATATTTTCGTTAAAATATATATTACTCACCGTATGTCATGTAACGTAAACATGACTTAACTTAACCAATTGTAAAGGGAGTACAGTTGACCTAACAGGGAAAAAGAAATTGCGGGGGGGAAAAAGGAATAAATGCCAAGCCTCTTATATATATATATAATTATATATATATGTTAAATGAATGTGAACTTCAAGGGGTAACCTAATCTGGCTGCTTAGGCCTACAAAAAAATATATGCATGTGGGTGTGTAAATGTAGGTAGCCTAAACACAAGGAGAGAGAGAGAGAGTAGGTCCATCCATCAGTAGCCATGGAGCATCACATAATGGTGTCTTCATCATCACAGCCATCAGGCTTAGAAGGCAGCCATTCGTCTCACAGCCAGTCGTATAGGGCGTACACAGCTATTTAGGAACATATAAACTAGCATCGCTTTGCTTTAAACACAAACACACACACACACACACACACACACACACTCTATCCTTTATATATACATATATACATACATATATATATATACAGGGTGTTTGAAAACTTTCTGCACAAATTGTAATGGGGGATAGGCAACACCAAGACAAACCCTTTTCGTCTATAAGTGTATGTCCGCTGACGTCACCATTCGGCGCGAGAGGGCGCCGCTGCAATTGGCTAAAAGGTGAAGTGGGCTAGACTCGCGCTTGCCGCGGGCATTCTTAAATCGGACGTGTTGAAACCACATTCGTCTACGAATAGCCACGGGAACATCTTCCAGCAGTTCCGGCAACGTTTCTTCAAGAAATATCCGATAAACCCGCCCGTCGAGTCGGGCAGGCAGCAGGTACGGCCCAATCAACTTGCCATGGACGATAGGGCGGATCGAAAATGAGGTTTTTAAACTTTTTTTCGAAATTCAAATATGGCTAGTGCGGAAAATATGTGGGTGCTATAGATAATGACTGTGCATAAATATTAGTCCTGCGAAATTATATCTTCAGGTGCCACAAAGCCGTCGAAAAAAGTGAAATATAATGATTTTCTTATATTCTGCATTAGTACAATAACTGAAACTTACTTGTTATTATTATATATTAAGTGTTCCAATTACCAAAATAGTTACTGAATTACGCAGCTCTTAGTTTATTTAGATCAATGTTCTTTTGATTAATGATCTAAATAATCCAGAACTCACCACGAGGAGGTGGCTGCGTGTCGAGGTCCACCCATGCCCTCCCAACCACCCATCCTTGCGCATGTTTTTTTCTATTAACGTTTTATTTAAACTTTATATTCAGTTTTACTTTCGAATGATGGCATTTTTTACGTGACTGAAGTGTTGATCTTATGAAGCCATCTCGCGAGTTCAATCCAAATACTTTTGATGATGCTTCAGTCACTAATTTTACCATTCTTTCTACTATTTGTGTATGACAAAGGAATTTCTCGAATGGAGGGGTACTCTTGTTTTCTATGAATTCTTCAATCTCATTTTCTGTCAGGTGTCTTGTCACAGGTGGTTCAGTGACAATGCATTTTTGCCAATTAATTAAATCAGTATAATCAGTAGCTTCAAATTGAATAACAGGTACTGTGAAACGCCTCACAACTTTTTCCTTGTTTGTTTGCCTTGCTTTCTTTATTCGCCTCCACGCTAATTCTCTTATGGCGCTGCGGTCATCATGAATCATTGATGCTAGAATATTTTCTGGATTTGCAAAAAATGCATTTCTTTGTATGACAGGGTTTACAATATCCTTTACTTCGTCATTCAGTGTTCTTGTTAGTTCAATAGTTTTGAAAACATGTTTTGAGCCATTGACAAAAGACGTACTTTGCTTAATAGAAAACCACATTGGGATGTAGACCTTCATTATAAAAGAAGCAATGTTCATGAGGTTCTCAGATGGACTTACAATTGAAACGTATAGACGAAGCAAACGATTTGCTGTAGTCAGCCATCATGAATGTGCCATTTTGCCTGGACTACGATGAACAAGATCTGGAGAGCAATATCCCTTTGTTATGGCCTGATGAATATCAATTAGATATTTTTGGTCGGTGCTAAGATCTTCACAGTCTACAGTTGGTTCCTCAGCATCAATCCTTTCAAACTCGACAATAGGCAGACTCTCACAGTTCTCTAATTCCCTGCCAATAGGACCGGTGAATCCGCGGGGGCCAGATGTTTTTCCATCCAGCTTTGCAACTAAATGGCGTAATTGCAATTCATTGGCATGGAGCTGGCACACTAAATGTTGAACTGGCTTCTTCAGCTTCAATTCTACAAGCTTATAACGCCTCCCTTTTCTCCAGTGTTGACTGCTGCACCATCGCATCCAATGGCAACAAGGTTTTCCAGATTCATGTCATTATTTCCAATATACTCAAACATTCCTTTACATATTTCTTCAGCTGATCCAGAATTCACAGAATAATGGCCCAAATAATCTGAACCAGGTTCTCTCACTAAAGTGATATGTTCTTCTGTTACCTTCTTCTGATATACTTTGGACTCTTTTTTTTCTTGGAAGAGTGTAGAATCTTTTCGACCATCAAAATAGATTCCTCTGATTGGGACCTGATTTTGATCTTTCATAATTTCTGATCTCTTCTTTTGTCTTTCTCTTCTGATTTTACTCCTATCCACTACTTCAGATGTATTGTCAATAGAAACTTCTCCAATATCTTGCAATACTGCACTAACAATGAATGCTGCAGCTCGATCTGAAACTGCAGTCCTGTCACAAGCAGTAGCCACTGAAGGTAGATTTGTAGTTTTCCTTTTCTTGAATAATTGTTCTTCAGGTTGTTCGAGCTTTCTCTTCGAGCTAACTGGCTCTGGAAATGTATCGTCTGATATTTCGCCAGATTCACTTTCACTATTTGATGTCGATGATGATAATTCAACATTTGTATCCTGCAATTTCTCCTGTGAAGATTCTTTGGTGAGCCTCACAGCTTCTTTTTGCTTTCTTAGCAACGTAGATGCTTTTTTCTTTGAGAGTGTAATATCTACTCTATCAATAAACAGTTTTCTTTCACTCCTTTGATCTAAGAGGAACGTCACTTCTTCCTTTGGAACCGTTTTTTCTTTGGGACAAGAACATTGTGTTAGTACTTTGCACTTGCACGCTGCAATGTCAAAAAGTTTCGTGTGTGCTTCTTTTTGAACATATCAATCTTTGCTTTGTAAGCTTCAGAATTTTTTCTGCTTTGGTATGGCTTCATAATGACACGATACTTTTCGTGGTAGCTTCTGAACATTGTTTCAATTCGCCTGTCTGACAGAATTGGGACGGAAGCACTTTCCCAAATTGTTTTCAATTTATCAACAACTTGTTCTAATACTTGAGATATTGAAGGATCTTTATTAGTATTCTGTTTCAAATCGTTTCTTACAAACAAGTAATATTTAAAAACTCCTTCGTATGTAGGAAGATTCCTGTGCCACAAATCTTCCCCCATACCAAACATGGGGCACTCAGTTGAGGCCCTGGTTGATTTTGCACAAACTCGAGACATTTTGAAAGTATACAAATCTGAAAAAGAAAGAGCTAATATCAATTATACGTTAATTTCAGTTAATAGTACATGGCAAACTTAGGGCAACACAATACAGAAATGCAAAATATATAAGAAATATAGTTTAGACTATCTGAGTAACGCCAACAACAGAACACCCACCTGCTACGAGAGCGACAGCTACACTGAACCGAGGTACTCACGTGACAGCTGAGTGAGCTGACTATAGAAAACTGTTTTTAGAGAATAGAAACTTTTTTTAAAGGTTGACTGAGCTATTTTTATACAAGTGTGAATAAATTCTTGTCTATTGTGCATCGTGGACTCTTCTGTAATTATTGGTTAAAATCTGCTTTTTTCAATTTTTTTCAATATTGAAGGTCATTGTGGCACCTGAAGATATTAATGTTATGATTTTAATTTATACCAGCTTATTTCCTCACTACTCCACACATTTTCCACACTAGCCAATTTGAAAATTCGAAAAATGAGTTTTTCACTCCGCCCTAATGGACGATACCCGCCCAAACATTGACGGCGAACCGTTCTTGATGAGCATGCACCCGTGTAGCATGTGGATTTGCGTGTGCCCACACGTGATAATTGTGCATGTTAAACACACCCTCACGTGTGAAACAGGCCTCATCTGAGAACAGCACATAAGCCGGAAAATTAGGCTGCACCGCTGTCTGCTGCAGAAACCAGCGTGCGAATTCCACACGAAGAGGGTAATCCCGAGGTTGTAATGCCTGGACTCTCTGACGATGAAACAGATGTAACTGCTGCTCGTGCAACACTCTCCAGACCAGGTCGTGGTTCACACCGAGGATACGTGCAACACCTCGCGTGCTTGCGCTTGGAGTGTCCTCAAATCGCCGTAGGATTTCTTCTTCCATGTCAGGAGTGCGCACGTTTCTCTCCCGACCAGTGTCATGCATGTTTGCATGGAATGTTCCAGTTTCTCGCAGTCGCCGATGCAAATGCGCAAACGTTTGGTGGTTTGGCACACGTCTGTTTGGGAAGCGCTGTCGGTACAACCTCACAGCAGCTCTTCCGTTTCCATTGGCAGCCCCATACACCATATGCACGTCAGCCATCTCAGCAGTCGTGAAGCGCTCCATGTTACGCGTACTACGTCCGATTTAAGAATGCCAGCGGCAAGCGCGAGTCTAGCCCACTTCACCTTTTAGCCAATTGCAGCGGCGCCCTCTCGCGCCGAATGGTGACGTCAGCGGACATACACTTATAGACGAAAAGGGTTTGTCTTGGTGTTGCCTATCCCCCATTACAATTTGTACAGAAAGTTTTCAAACACCCTGTATATATATATATATATATATATATATATATATATATATGCCCTTCATTTCCAATGATGTTTGTTTAAAAGGTGTAAATAAAACACAACTGCAGCGTTCTGCCTATTTAATATACATCGAAATATAAAATATGTACATACATTAGGGACAAAACAGGAGTAATACATACATGATTTATATATATATATATATATATATATACATATACACATCAAAAACAATACAGCCTGTAGAGGAGAATTGCATTAGACGCAAAAAGAGGAATAATTGGTGTTATTTAACACATGTACATATACGTATCAAAACAAAAAATAATAAGGCTAGTACAGAAGAATTCTATATACAATAAAAGCCACAACGCATGTTTAATATATATATATATATATATATATATATGCGTCAATAATGGCGATACATGGATTAAGTTGGGTTTCTACCACAATTAAATAAAATATATATACACACTGTGTGTATATATATATATATATATATATATATATGCATCAAAACAAAAAATAATACAGTTAGTACGGAAGAATTATATAACATGAAAATGCACGTTTAATATATATACGCGTCAAAAATGGAAATACATGTTTTAATTCTACCACGCTTAAATAAAATAGTAATTTCGCATGTGATCGAGTCCACACTTACATCCTCATTGCTCTGTACTACACAATAAATGTGATTTAACCTTAATTCACCACTCAAAATATACGGGCATCTATATTCAATATAAACGGCTTTCAACTCGTTTAACACTATTTTTGTACCCACTTTGCAATTGGGAGTCAAACTTTCACGCTCTTTAAACGCAGATAGAATAAAGTCAAAAACACGCACAAAGATGGCATGGTTTGCTACAACATCACCATTAAATTCAAGTTTATAATCACTCCTTTCCAAACGGGTGTTTATTCTTTCAACGCTGACCTTTTCAACTGTAAATTCTTCTTAACAACTCATATCGGCAATTGAAGTACGTTTCTAAATCGTGCAGACAATGTGTCTTATATAAAGAAATAATTCTTCAAGGTGAGCAGTGAAGGTGAGTTCAGCCCTCTACCGTTCTAGCCCTTTGTACCAAAGTTTGCAGCCAGTTCCAAACCATCCTCGCCTTGTTCGGCTCTACACTTGGTAAAATCATCGAGCAGGACGGTGTACGCGTATTCAAGCACCATGTCAAAATAATGCATATCAGCAACAAGAGCGTCTAATATAGGTTTCAGTTAACGGAAGCCGACGACTTCAAACATTCTGTCGAAAATGAAACGGCTTCATATGGGGATAAGAGCGTTATTGTCAGCAGCATTCTTCCACATCAACTTTATATCAACGCAGGGTTGGTTTGTATCACGATTTACGCATAGCGTACAAATAATGGTGTATGAGGGTGCATCGCTAATCTGCTCTCTTTTTGTGCCTACACCCACAGGTATTTTATAACGGTCCTCTCCCCACTTCTCAACCAACACGAAGATTTTATTCATCTCTTCAACATTTAAATAAATAACATTGCGTCTACTGGAGTTTGAATATCTACATCTCGTTTCAAGTACTTAATTAACAGCACCGGTATTACGCCTAAATACAAGCACAGACTTCAGCACGGACACGTCGTATACTGCACTGAGGATGCTGCTCAACGGAAGCTCATCTTTTAATAGTTTTCTATTGATCCTGCGAGGTGAGAACGTCCTGTCGGGTCAAGCTCTGAGGCGACTATGAGCAGCCGGCGCGTTGTTTTTGGAATCGGAGGGACCGTGCGGGTGGTTGGAGAGGCGGGAGGCGTAGGGTGGGTATGAGTTACACGAGGTTGCGTCATGAGCGATTCCAGGCGCTAGTGATTCGTGTACGAAATTGTTCCAACATGAAGGGTTCATTGCGCCCTGTTGACTCATCCGAATATTTGTATCCTATTATACTGGGTAGGTGTTTAAAGAATTTTTCCATCTGCAATACATGAAGTAATATCGGTTTTAATATTTTATCACACTCACTCCTTGGAATGCGCACCATACATCTACGTTCAGGAGTATTCGCCATTGTACTTTCTCGAACTATGCACATTTTATTGACACTCCGGCGATCTATTTGAGAGAAACATTTAGCCGTACTTGTCCTTTTTGCCCTGACAAACTATACTCGTCCCTACACTCTACTAAAAACTCGCCAAAGTCTTTAGCCACAATTTCACTGCGCACCGCGTCATAATATATATGGACGTAATGTGGACGTAGTGGTAGAAATACTGTTTTATACTCTCCATAATCACAAGATTTACATTCACCCCCAGTGCGCAAGTACTCGGTGTGATGTAACATGGTGTAATATCTCCTGTCACACCAATCATCAACAAGGTTCACAACTCAGACCCTTTGTTTCTTTTCTGCAAGCGTGGATTCTTTCACTTCACGATATATGAGCTCCCTACTGCAGTTTAATTTTGTAGCATAATCCATTACATCTTCTGTACCGCGAAACCCCGCAATGCACTCACCAGATTATCCATAGAGTATTTGGACGTCGTGCTCCTCACGCTTCGCACGATTTAATGTGGTCTTAAAGGTTTCAAAGGAGGAATGACTAGAAATTCTTCGGGTGTTCACCACATCTGTAGACTTTAGCGAATACCACTTCAGGAATGTAGATCATGCAATGTCATTGGATGCCATAGTTATTTTTTTCTTCTAGGGGGAATTCTTTAACAGGTAAAAAGCCACGTCTGAGAACCAGGGCTTGCGGGGGTCAACTGAGCAAGCAGGGAGGAGACATGTCCCGATTAGCAGCAGGAGTCATGTGACTCTTTTTATTGGGGAGCAACATGCAGTGGGTAGTGCTTAGAGTTTTTCTTGTACACACACACACACACACACACACACACACAGAAAGGAGAAATGAAACGCCAGCTGAAACATAATTAAATACATGTAATAAATAGGAAATAAATTAACTATAAAATTTCGTCAACAAGTAACTAGACTAATATAACACAACAAATATTCACGCCTCGCGGTATCCAAAGGGAACAGTATCGTAGGTGCCAGGCACCTGGTATCGTTTCCTGTATGTGTTCCGTCACACTTTCGTCCCCCTAAGGTCCTTCACGGGAGCTTAGGGTGCATGGTCACCCTCATCTTCTAAACTCAGTAGCTCCTTCAGCGAATCAAATTTGACGATCCGCCAGTTCGACTGTTTAAGAGTGATGCCTTCACGATATATCTCATTTCCTCCAGCACACTCACCCATATCCCCTAAGTTTTTGGGCCTGTTGAGACAAAAGAATCATCGTAGGTGTTATCTCCATACTCATCCTTGATCTCGTCAGTCAACTCTCCGAGGAATTCCCCAACAGGTGGCACGTATTCACCTTCCCTCTCCGTGAATATCACACTCTCTGTATCTGCGTACAGACCCTTCCGTCCAAGAAAATGCAGTAGACTCCAAAGTCTGATGCGGGCGTATGCAGTTGTAAAACTGGCTACAGGTATGTTTGTAACACGTGATGTATCTGTAGCCAATTCGGTTCTGTTATACTTTATTATGTACGTATTACCCACATTCACAATCTCCATGACCTCTTTATCGGGACCGTTGGCGAAATCCCACACCTCGTTATATCTTTGGGTTAGATGGACGTTCCCCCTGTCTGTATTCTGAGCAAATATACGCCGATTTTTCATTTTCGATCTTAACTCCTCGCGGGTACCCTGATGCTTCTACCTTATCCTTCAAAAACGTGTTTATATATGTTGTGAAAAGGTTGGGGAGCTTCTGAAACCTCCACACCTCTTATATCTTTAATATTCTGTAACCATGACGAACGGCTAGGGACAGCTCAGGACTTATATATATGCCTCTAATCTTCCTGTGGTTGGTTGTGTGATTACAGGCCCCACTGTTCTCCCCTGCGCACTTCACTCACAGGGGAAACATGAGTTTGTGATCTATAACGACGGGTAAGATTGGCATCCATACGAGGGGGGAACATCTACGAAAGAAAGACCGAAATAGTTCTCTTTCATATTAGATGAGAACTCTTCGATGGTAGGCAGGGCGGGGCCCACAAGTTTTTCAGGTGCGCCTACGGGGTACGGATTGTTCTTCATCACGTTCGGATATAAAGAACAGAAGTCGTAGTAATGGAGTTTCACGCCCTCCGTAGGTGGAAAGTATAGTTTGAAGAGGTTTGTACGCCCGCCAAACAAACTATCACCGCATTTGAGAAGATCCAGCGCCATTGAACGATTAATCGTGTTTATTTCTTGGCGGTGCTCTCCATCTGTATCCATCCGTGCATCATAATCGTGCTCCCGTAAAGATCTTGTGAGCGAACTGGGAGCTTATAAGCTGATCGTGGGGGCGGTAGGGTGTCAATTTGGGAGGTGAAAATTAATTTTTGCCAATTCCTTCACTGAGGGGTTTTAAAAATATGTTTTTGGATGTGAAGAATTCAAATCTGCTATTATTTTTGTGATTGCTCAACACTTAGCTTGGTAAATCTACGTTTGATTAAAAGGCACATAAATTGCTCTCGGAAAACAACATTTATTAATTTTAGCTTCTCAAAATGTCAGGTAATGCTATAAAAATTTTAGTTTCTCTGCATAAAACATATCCTAGTAATCATAAAACATATCCTTGTAATCATAAAACAACGTTAGAAAGTAATGACATCAGTAAAAAAAATATTTAAACAAGTTTCATCAAGTCTTGCTTTGATTCGTTCTTAGACATCAGCCGCCGACTTGCTTCTTGGCCTCTGATATAGCCCTCACGTTTCTCATGTGAATACACCCTGCCTGCTGCCTCTGTGACTTGTTTCACACACCTCTCTATTGACTGAGCATGACAGGGCCACTGTGGAACTTGCATAGGCTTGTCAAAGAACTTCTTTACTTCCGCTGTAGTCAGTTTACATGTCAAAGGAGGTTCAAATACCCCGTCAGACCAGTCTGTCAGCTCCAACACGGAAGAAGCACTGGGGTTGATGGAAGGTGTCTTCCTGGGACGTACAGAAAGATCTCCAAGTGTGTCATCATCTCCACCCCTCATGTCAACAATCTTTTGGACACCAGCTCTCCTCTCCTCACTGTCATCAGAGCACAAGAGTGTCTGGATTATCATTTCGCTGAATGCATACCATGCTGAGCGCTTGATGGTTGGCAAAACAGCATCCACTACAGCCTTCTTTTGCAGCCTAACTAGCCGCAGCTGAACAAGATGTGGCGTGGGCCTTCCACCCAAGAGTGTTTTACTTTGATGTTGAACCAACAGGGGTAGTACACACCAACAATGTATTCCACTATCAGTCTTAAGTTGTTGAGGGTTTTGCCTTTAAGGCCATGTTTTGAAACCCATATGCGACAAAGCCTGTTTGCTGTTGTCAACCACCTTGAATGGCTCACTGGACCAGTTTCAAGAAGGGCCAGATCTGTGGGAAGTTCTCCTGTCCTTATGGCCGGTGTGATCCTATACCCGTACGCTTGATCAGTAGAGAGATCCTTTACGACATTGTCACTCAGTGAAGTAAGAGGCTCTCCAATTGAGAGTTTGGTGAATGAAGGATCAATTTCAAGTTCGGTTGCAGTGTCTAGCATCTTGCCAATGTTACCTGTCCACTTGTTGTTAGACAAGGTCTTCCCATCCAGTGCTGTGATCAAGTGTCGCAGGGGTAACTCGTTAGTGTGGAGGGCACAAACCAACCAGATCAGCTTACGACAAAGCTTGACCTCTACCCAATGCATGGAACCACCCTCCCAGCCAGTGTTAACATTTGTAGAATCACCTCCAACGGCCTGCAGGCTTTTATCAATGCCCTTCTTCTTCATGAAATCTACAAGATTATCAGCAATAACTTCAGCAGGTTTTTTTCTCGTTGAGCCTTTCTCAGGAGTGAAGTGGTAGAGATACTGTATCTTCCACCTGGCTCACTGCACACAGAATAATGCTCTTCTTTGATGATGCTGGGGAACTGACGATCTGAATTGTCTGCTTTCAGCATAACTTTAGTTGTATCTTGACGGCCGTCAAAGAAGATGCAGTCAATTTCACCCTTCTTACAAAGATCATCAAATTCCTGATCCAGGGATCTCATAACTTTTTCTTGGGCCCTCTTGACTTTATTGTGATCAACTACAAGTCTCTTGTCTTCTTCAGTGATCAAGCCAGCATCCATAAAGGCAGCAGTGGTGATGGCAGCTGTGGCACGCAGGCCAACACCATATCTGATGCTATGCATAGCAACATTAGGTATTTCTAATGTGTTGTACTCTGGCTTTTTATTGGAAGTTGAAGACGTGCTTGGTATTTCTAATGTCACTTCATAACTTCCATCCCTTCCATCTTGAGCATCAGCTATTTGTTCTTCATTTTCATCATCAGAGAAAATTATTTCATTTGATGGCATTGAAACATCCTACTTACTTGTCTGCTTGTATTCAGCAAGCCTTCTTCTTTCGTCTTCTTGCCGCTTCTGCTTTTTGACTTGTCTGTTGTGCTCAGGTTGATCTGGCAAGCCAATCTGATGTGGTCCAATAGAACCAGACTTGTCTCTCTGACCTTTAATGAAAGCAAGTTCCTTCACAGGGATCTTCATCTCCCTAGGGCATGTACAGTTAATGTGAGTTTCGTTTTTGCAACCAGCATCTGCAAGGCAGCCAAATTCAGAGCAGAGAACAATTTTACACTTGCAACTGAGGATGTCAAAAAGCTTGTCAAGTTTTGCAATGAAAGCCTCTTTGACATGTAGCTTTCCTCTCCCAAGAGATATGTTTTGGCCTGCTCCCAGCTCTCTCGGATCTTGTTTAAGATTGTGACTCGTGAATTTACAACGGGGGCTACAAAAGAACTGTTTGCTCGTTCCCACTTTTCAAGCACTTTAGGGTAAATGTCCTTTGCAAGACTGGCTGCTGGGTAGTTTCTCACATCCTCACCACTTTGTTCTCTTAGCAGTAGCCCATATTTCAGAACGTCTCGCAGAGTTGGGAGTTCAGAGGGCAACGACTCTCTACCAGTTCCAATTAGGTTGCTCATATGTGTGAATGTCCCCAGTTTTGTCCTCCTTTTAGAAGCCATTGTAGTTCAATTCTCACTGGTTAGGATGGTAGCACTGACGGATAAGTAATCTTCAGCACACTGATGAAATATGTTTCAACCTGTGAAATAAGCAAAAACAGCAGTGCATTATATATACAGCATATATAATTATTAATATAATAATTATTATATAATTCCACAAAAAAGTCAAAAAAGTCCCTATTTTTATGTAGCTTCTTACCAAGCAAAACTAAATTATATTAAATTAACAAAAATATCTTTAGAATTCCTAAGTCATGCTGCAACGTTTTAGCACCCCTCATATTTGGAATTTGAAAGTTGAAAAATTCAACACACCCTAGTGGGGGCGGGTCCATGCGAGATTATCAGCAGGAGATCTACCATTGATATCTCCCACGATTCCACACTCAGGACGTCGGCATCCATGCCACCAGCAACCTTTAAAGGAGTACGCAGTCTTCTCATTTGTGGTCTTCGCTTAGACCATCCACACCAAAAAAACACGACCATTGACCTTAATGGCCACTTCCCCCCGTGTTGCGGGTGTGTTTTATGTATATACCGATCTAGGTGTATAAGCCAGTAAATAGCCTTATGCCCATAACTGCGAGGGATGTTTCTGTGAATGACGGCTAGTGTGTCTTTAGGCATGAAGTTGTTCTTGAACACAGTAAAACACAATGAGGCGATCGTGATTGCGGCTTGTAGCGGGTCGCAGTTGAATCGGACTATGTACATCCTTCTAAAGGCCTGGAAACATACTCTAAGTACGCTTACGTTATTCACGCAATAGCGCTTACATTCATCCGCTATAGTGTAAGGATTATCTTCATTAATTAAAACTGCTGGATTAGCGGTCAAAATCTTCACACTTACTACCACTCATGTTGGCATTGTTAAAGTAATGTTTGGGGGGTGGTAGTCCGACGTAATTTAAAGTGTCGTCAGTGAGGAAAGTGTAAGGGAAATACCCTTTTGAAACTTCGGCGGCTACATCCATCACCTTGGGTAGCTTGGCTAATTTACAAGGTGTGAATAACAAAGTGTCTTTAACCCTAGATAGGTAACCTTCTGATACAGTCCTTATTCAGGTAACCTAGGGTGGAATCAACCCCATGAAGAAAAAAAAAAAAAAATAGTAATTGTACATTTATTGCTGTAAAACAAATACAAGAATAAACCTTGAACTTAGTACTTCATGTTAATACTAGACCTTTATGAAAATTATAATTAAACTATTTTTAAAACAATTAATGAAAAATAGTTTTTAAAAAAAAATGAACATTTTTTGAAATTCCGAGATTACTGTGAAGGAGCTGAGGTACAATCCCATCCCTGTAGTGGCACAAACAGGCGAAGATAGGGAACTCTGTAGCCCACATCACAATCACCAAGGATGCACAGTAAGGTCTAGAAAGGAAGCCAAAAAAGACCTAAAATCACTTGATGTAATTTTTACATTTTTTGAAATCGGCATATATATGCCCTTTATGCCCCATTAAATATTGTCGTATGTGGATGAAGCATACATTTTGATGTCTACAATACATTGCAAAGCAGAAAATGTTAATAAATTACTCTTACCTTTGCTTACTGGCAGTCGCGGCAGGTGAGTGTGGAGTGGTCGATGCACACAGGGCGGTTGCAAGCTGTGCACCTCTTTTTGGTCTTTTTGTCCCCCTTCCTGGTACACAGTAGGCATCTCTTGGGCTTCTCAGAGGTAGAGGCAGCTGCTTGATCATGAGAGTGGATGTTGATGTTGTAGATGTCCCTAATCAACATGGCTGTGGACCTCATGATTGTAGGGAAGCCCATACGTTCTTATGCCCAGGGCTTTATCAACTCTATTGCCAAAGTCTTCATGTATTCACGTCTAGTTAGTGTTTGTTCGCCCAGTTTTTCTTTGTTGTCATTGCAGATGATGTAAGAGTTTATACCTCCTGCATTTACGATTCCATAGAAGAGACAGAGGGGCCAGCGTCTCGTTCTTCTGCTGCATGAGTAGGTACTACACATCTGGTCAAAGGAGTCGACACCTCCTTTTGTGCTATTGTAATACATAACAATTTCAGGTTTTTTAGTTGCAAAATCAATTGTAGGTTGCCCATGCATAGTGGATAAGAGGAGCACAAATTTCTTTCTTTTGTTAGGCTTGTAGGACACCAGTGTTGTGGAGCCATCAGAGACAAATCCAGACTGGCCAGGTCCGATGACATTCTTCTCCAGCATCTTTGGGGGATATGTGGTTTATTTGCACGTAGTGTCCCCACATATGTCATGCCAAAGTTGGTTTGCAGGTCTTTCACTAGCTGTATACTTGTGAACCAATTGTCTGCTGTAATATTTCTGTGAGAATTTTTGTAGGGTTTGACTAATTCACTGGTGAAATATTGTCCCAGGTATGGTATGGCTTTGAGCATATATTTGAATCATTATCACACACCATTAGCAGTTTTAGACCATACCTAGCAGGTTTATTTGATATGTACATACGAAATGGACATCTTCCACGAAATCCCAACAACTGTTCATCAACTGTAAGGTTCTGGCCTGGTACATAGTTGTTGCCACAGTTTTCTATGAACATGTCCCAAAGTCCCTTATTGGGGCTAGTTTGTCATCTTTCCTTCTTGCCTCACGTGTTGCACTGTCGTCAAACCTTAGGCAACGAATCAAGAAACAAAATCTTCTCTCACTCATAGCTGCTCTGTACAGAGGACATCCAAACGTTGTGCTAAACATCTCTGCTGAAGTGACATGATTGTCTTGCTTCATCCCCGACATTATAAGTAACCCAATGAAGGCCCTCATTTCATTGTAAGTTACCCTGCCCACTGAGGCTTTTTGTGTTGCATATTTGGGACTGTGTTTCATGATTGCTTCGTTTGTATGTGTCACCAAGATGTCAATCAAATTGTCAGTGAAGAGAAGTTCAAAGCACTTGAGTGGGGTGCTGGCTATTTGAGGAACAACTGTAGGTCCTGCTCGAAAGTTAACAATGTTACATTGTGGTGTTCTTACAGTAGCTCTAGCAGGAAGCTGTGTGCTCCACAGGTGTCCATTTCTCCCACGTAGCTGTTTAGATGTAAATTTCACCACCAGGTTAGGTTCTTCTGGGCCTGCTGTAGATGTCTGTGTTGTGCGCCTCCTTTTCGGTTGTGGTGGTCCCGTCCTTGTTGGTGTATGAGAAGCAGATGTGGAGGGCTGTGCAGGAGCTGTAGGTGCTGCAGTATTTGTCCGTTGTGTTGTTTGCTGGGGCTGGGCATGGGCAACCCCATTATCACTGTCACTAGAGCCATCAGTGTCCATCTCATTCCGGGGAGGTACATACTCTTCATCATCATCACTACACGAAATATCATCCTCTTCAACATCATCCACATCCCAGGATGAGTTTAGGATGTAGCGTTTAGGATGTAGCGATCATCAAATTCTTAGGTTTAAGTTATTGATAGAAAACACCCAGGATAGTAACGTAATAGAAGTCCCTGATTTTCGTATGGCTAATTTTGATAGTTTCGCGGATAGGATGAGAGTAGTGGACTGGGATAACTTATTTATGGGTAATGACACAAATCTGCGTTGGGTGGCGTTTAAAGAAAGTTTTAGGAATATTGAAAGGGAGTTTATTCCTCGTAGGCTCAAGCGCGCTAGAAATCGCGGTAGGCCGAAGTGGTGGAGTAGGGAAATAGGAGAGTTTATAAACGAGCGTAATAGAGCGTATAGACTTAGTAAGCGCAATGGAGAGGTAGCTAACTTTAATAGATATATCGAGCTTAGACGTCAGGTTAAAAGATCAGTTAGGAATGCCAAGCGTAATTTAGAGATACTTATAGCTGCGGATAGTAAACATAATCCAAAAAAGTTTATTGAATACGTTAATAATCGTAAGCCGGTAAAAAATAACATAGGCCCTCTAGTGGATGTTAATGGCGCTTTGGCTTCTGACGCTCAGGCGATGGCGGGTATTTTCAATAACTTTTTTGCGACAGTTTTTACCGTAGAAGACGTAAATAATGTCCCCGACGTGGATGATATCGTTCCATTTAGTTGCGAGACTATTTTAGATGAAATAACTGTTTACGAGGCTGAGATTGCGCATTATATCGATAGGCTAAAAGTTAGCAAGGCTCCAGGCCCTGACGCTTTTTATCCCAGACATTTGAAAGATTTGAAAGAAGTTATCGTAGGCCCCTTAACGAAGATCTTTAATCAGTCACTCGAAACGGGGATTATTCCTGAAGACTTTAAATTAGCTAACGTCACGCCTATTTTTAAAAAAGGCGACCGCGCGGTAGCTAGCAATTATAGGCCCATTAGCTTAACGTCAATTGTCGGTAAACTTTTGGAATCCGTAGTTAGGGATCGTATTATCGATCACTTAGAAAGTAGAGATTTGATTAATAGTAGTCAGCACGGGTTTCGACGCCATAGGTCTTGTTTAACTAATTTGTTAGAATTTTATAACGAAGTAGTGCGCGAATACGATAGGCATAGGGCAGCTGACGTTATTTATTTAGATTTTAAAAAGGCGTTCGATACAGTTCCGCATAGGAGACTAATTGCTAAGGTTAAAGCGCACGGTATACGCGGTCAGGTAGCTAACTGGTTAGAAGAATGGCTTCGTGCTAGGAGACAGAGGGTCGTAGTTAATGGTAGTGAATCGGGGTGGTTAGATGTAGGTAGCGGTGTCCCACAGGGTTCAGTGTTAGGCCCATTGTTATTCGTAATTTACATTAACGACATAGATGTAGGATTGACTAGTAACGTTTCAAAATTCGCGGACGATACTAAAATAGGCGGTAAGGTTGTTAACGAGGACGATAGAAATAGGATCCAAGACGATGTAAATAGGATTATGGAGTGGACGGATAAGTGGCAGATGCAATTTAACGTAGATAAATGTAAAGTTTTACATATAGGTTCTCGCAACAATAATTACGCGTACACGATGGATGATAGGGAGTTAGCGAGCGTTGACGAGGAAGTAGATTTAGGCGTACGCGTAACTAAAGATTTAAAGGTTAGGAACCAGTGCCTGGAGTCTTGCGCAAAAGCGAATAGGATGTTAGGCTTCATAGCGCGTAATTTCGAATTTAAGTCGAAGGATATCATATTGCCCCTTTACAAGTCCCTAGTCAGGCCTCATTTAGAATATGCAGTTCAGTTTTGGTGCCCGTACTTGCGTGAGGATATTGATAGGTTAGAAAGGGTTCAGCGTCGTGCCACGAAACTTATTCCGTCATTGCGCAACAAGCCTTATGAAGATAGGATTAAAGTGTTAGACTTGTATTCACTCGAAACTAGGAGATTAAGGGGGAGCTTATTGAAGTTTTTAAAATCGTTAATAACATCGATAACGTGAATTTTGACAAATTGTTCACTTTCGATAATAGTAATACTCGCAATAACGGATTCAAGTTGCGTGGCAGACGTTTCATTACTAATATCGCTAAAAACGTCTTTACGTTTAAAGTAATTGATAAATGGAATAATCTTCCCGCGTCAGTCGTTCATTCTACCAGCGTTAATATGTTTAAGAACCGTCTTGACAGACATTTTAAAGGTATTAACGTTGTTTAATTTAAATAACAATAAAGTTAGTAACAGAAGCTCTGGTGGTGGTGCTCGGGGATGAGTCTGTTGACGATGAATGCCAGCTTGTGACATGCCAGCGTGTGATGCCAGCAATAAAATTATAAAAAAAAAAAAAAAAAAAAAAATTAGACTAACACGAATGTAGATGTAGCTCATAGCGTAAACTAACCCACTTTTTGTTTAACTTTACCTACTTTTTTTTTTTTTTCTTATCCTCCTTACTTTGCATGTCTCTAACTCTTTTTTTGCATGGTATGACAGTGAGTTAAGACTGTGTTTGCATGGTTTGTAAGCATTCTTATTTTACTTCTTTTCATCTTTCACCCCTCTCCTATTCTCTCCGACTATTTTTCTGACTTGTCGGCAGTGGCCGGCGGATGATGATGGTGAGACACTTTTCCTCTTTTTCTGAATGAATGTTAACCCACGAGTGATAGGTGTTGCTCCTTACTTAACCCCTTATTCTCTTCTCTTCTCTTAACCCCCTACTCTTTCCTTTCTCTCGGGCTAGCCTTAGAGTGGATCTTAGGGTCTTTGTTAGCCTTAGCTTCTGTAGATCTGTAGATCATTCACATCACTTTCATCTTCCAAAAAGTCATCAAAAGATGGAACATCCATTCTATAAAGTTCTAAAGTCACTTTCCAGTCTGTAATTCACAAATACAAAAATTCTCTTATTCTGAAAAAACAAATAAATAAATAAATAACAATAAAACCAACAAAAACACAAGATATCCACAAGTGGTTCACTGTACTGGTGCCCCAACATCTGACTCAGTAATCAAAAGACACTTTCAGTTTTTGTATCACTAAAACAAAAGCGTATGTAGTCACAAATGAAAATGCGTCGTAAGTGTAAAAAGTCATTATTTTGGTAACCTGGGGTAGTTTCCACCCCACAACGCACTTTGGGGCCTTATATCTCACCTAGCTATGGAGTGCACAACTTGACACACCCTCCCTCACAGAGGTCTTTACAAACACTGCAGCTACTGGGAAAAACGCGCATGTGCGCAGCGTGGCGTGGGTCTGACAAGCAAAAACATGTTTTGCCGGGGTGGAAAATACCCCAGGTTACCTGTCTAGGGTTAAATTGAACATTGCCTCTTATTTCATCTGTATAAGCTTGTTTCCTCTTTTCAAGAGATCGCCTGTAAATATTTCCGATGATTCGTGTTCAAGCAGTTCCTTATAAAGGAATTGTGTAACAAATTTTGCGCCGTTATGGGCAAGAATATACACAGTAATTTTTTTGAAATTGTCCGCTAACTAGACAATATAGGTCACAAACAGTTTCACGGGGATGTCGTGTGCACTCGTTTTAAAAACTTTTGTTCGTTTACCACATTTGTGCCATTCATCACACTCGACGTTCATGCACCGGTCGCAGATAGTCTGGCTTACAATAGGTGTGGGATAACCTCTTTGGTTTCAGCATCCGTGTATGTCTCTATATCGTAGTATGCAGTTATATAAGGCTTATTTTTAGGTTTGGCGTCTTTCATATAGCATACATGTTTTACACCATCAGTCTTATATATCTCATGTCATGCAGAACAACAAATTTCATCACATTTATGCATGAATTTTCCCCAATTGTCCATCATATGAAACATGCCGCATTCGCAGATTCTCATTTTCCTGCACGTACCATTTGATTTATGGAATTTAAAACAGTTATTATTGAAAAATGTGCGTCTACACACATTACAGTCCCTCTTCTCAGCTTCAACTACACTGCTTTCACATTTGGAGCTTTTACAATGATCGCATACCATGTGGCAATCCTTACAATGTTTCACTATATCATCCGTAAACTCGAGACATCCCTTACACAAATCATGATGCCTTTTCTATTTTCGATTTTTATCATATCTCGCGTAAAGAGGTCTTATATTGCGGATGGGGAGATACGTTGTCCCTGAGCTTCCAGTCTGTAGCTAGTTTACGAGCACGCTGCATAACCGTCGGCAGCCAGATATTATTTCCACTCGTGTTTAGTACAGTAAACATATGAGCTAAGATTATTGCTATAAAGCCGCAACCACTCTCGTAGTTTATATGCTGTCTGTAAGTCGCCTGAGAATTGAAGTTAAGCATATAAGGTGTGACCGTATGCCACGCAACACGGAATACGTGGTCTATATCTATCGTGAAGTTGTTCTTGTTGAATGCGATGCTGCTTTGAGAAGCCTGCATTATACGACCCAAAATGTAGTCTACATCTAAGACGACCAGACGCCTGTAGGGTATTACTTCCCCAAAATCATCTATATCTCCGTCCTCTGACTCGAACCCGAAGGACAGTCGCGTCCTGGCTTCACGTCCCTCACTGTTCTGAAGGGCAAACTCTACAATACGCTCAACTACACACCGCAGTCCGTGTTCAGCACCGCTGTTATACATGGTTCGCGGGTCGACCCTGACGACGTACCGGTTTCTAATTAGAGCTGGGTTGGGGGTAACGGTGCGCACCAGCTTGAATGTTATGCTACTCTCTACAGAATGAGATGCTGCTGTGGAGGATACGGACGATATTGAACAGGAATAACGGGGCACAGTTTTATTTTTAGAAGGAACTACTGTGGGGCTGTGTCATAAGACGTAGAGGGCTGGGGCTCTATTACTGTGCGTCTAACATCCGAAGCACTCCTAGCGCGCTTTACACCTGACGTGGAAGGCGATTCAGCAACTTCGTCATGCACCCGCTTTCTCCTCGAAATGTCACGTGGGGGTGCTACAGTGGTCTTTGCTGGGGGTTCCGGAACGCTAGCGGTGGTAATGTGGCACTCTGTAGCCTCAACAACAACTACACTGCCATCGGTATCATCAACCTCATCTGCAATATCTATGATGGAGATATGCTGCTGGCACAGTACCTCATCCTCATCATCATTCACGTTCTGAGGAAGAAGAAGAAATACATTACATGATTGTAGAATATAAGGAGCATCACTTAAAATTTTATCATATTTTGTAAATGTTCGACTTAAGAATGTCACGTGTTTGAGATGGATTCTGTAGAAAAACTCAGATTCACGAATCCTTCCACATGCATTATATCCGGCCCTACAGGTTGTGGAAAAACTGTGTTTATGCTTAAAATCATTAAAGATAAGGGGGAGATGTTCTCAAATTTTGTGCATAAAGTCATATGGTGCTATTCATCACACCAGCCCGTATTCAACGAGGACCAAGATGATAACACTGCCCAACACCAATTTTGCTGATTTAATTCTAACACCTGTGTTTAGGTAACTTTGGCGTGCTGATTTCAAAAATCACCTTAGTTTTTGCCTATCACGTCAGGTTTTCGAGCAATCAAATATGGATATCGCATTTTGGCAGGGTTATGCCCAATTTTTTTTCTTTTCAAAACATAAGTTTTTACATACTCAGAATCAGCATGGAAAAGTAAACAATTGTGCAGGGAGTGAACTTTAATATACAATGGTAATATTGACACATAAAGTGATTAAAAGTGTTTAAATAAGCAAAAAATGAATCCATGATCTTGACGTCACGCTCACACCTGGGGAAATCACAGATACCCAAGATTTTAATATGTTGTACATGACCTTTAGATTTAATGCACAGATTTGCGTATTCCACAGATAAAATTTTAACAGCAAAACAGCTGTTAACAGGTCTCAAAAATCATCAATTTTGATAAGTGCCCTTCATGGATCACCCAAAATAGGCATATTGCATTGCACATTGCACGAGAACCTGATGTGATGGACAAAATCTAAGGTGATTTTTGAAATCAGAACATCAATATTATCCAGAAAGAGGTCTTAGAATTACATCACCAGCAACAAATATTTTTTTGGTTGGGCAGTGTAATTTGTTCCACAAAGGTGTTTATGATGTCAGTTCGATAAAAGGGCAATGAGCACACGGTCATTGTAATTGATGATCTCAAGCTAGAAATGGATAAAACGTTTGCCGAGACATTTACAGTGTTCTCACACCACCTTAACATAAGCGTATTCAATTCAGCGTATTCATCAATCAGAATCTGTTTTTCAAAAATGCGCGATGCGCGCGTGACATACGCGATGTGTTACTAAATACACAATATCTAGTCTTATTCGCACAACGTAGAGATGGGTCACAAATTGGGGTATTAGTCAATCAAATTTTCGCGAATCAGGGTAAAGAATGTTTGGCGGTTTATAAAGAAGCTCCAAGCCAACGTTACGGATATCTGCTTTGTGACCTTCACCCGCGAAACACGCCCAAACGAGGCTGAAACGGTGTATATTCCAGAATGATAAAGAGGTTAAAGAAATACTGTGAATTAATAAAAATCTATCATCGACTGCCACGGGCACTGCAACAACTGTTTGTCAAAAATATCAACTCCTACTTTTTAAAATGCATCTGTAAAATCTGACTCAACGTTATAAAATGTAATGTACCAATGAAAACCCCTCAGAAGGTTCGCCTCCGTCGTTACAAGAACATAATACACGCACTCGCTCGTAAAAGTCAAACTGTGGGGAAGAAAAAGAGAATTATTGTACAAAGAGGAGGCTCATTCCACCCATTTTATTCTCAGTTCTGAGACCTTTACTCATAGTTTAATATAATGAAGAAAGTAGTCGTGACTCCACACGAGCTGTATGCTTCACTCCAAAGCTCAAAGAGTCCAGACCCCGTAAAAGCAGGCTTAAAAGAATGGAAGGCGAATTGCTGGACCTATTAAACAGTGAAAAGTCTCCCGATGAGAAAAGAATCTTATACCAAGAAGCTCTGCAGAAATTTCTTCATGAGTACGAAAATTATAAGAAGCCGGCCGAGGTCCCCGTAGTTATTAGGTACAGCGCTGATGACGTTGAGCGTGGAGGCATAGGACCTTGGGCCGAGGCTAGAGACGACTAGCCAAAGAACAACGGCGCGACCCCACAAAATATCGAGCATGTGTTGAAAAGCAGTCTCCCACATACATTGAGGAATAAAGGCTTAAACCTTTCATACCTGATTTTCGTTTACTTTTCATGCCACAAAAAAACACTCGTGTTATATCTCCAGAATTACTAAAATCTCATAAAATTTGATGGTCTCATTTGCGCCCATACGGCATGAAAGGGTCAAGTCTTTATAATCCATTGAGTGAGGACCCCGTTATGCATTCGACCGATATAGGTGAGGTTGTTGTTGAAGGTACAGGTACAGGGTACAGGGTACAGGGTTCGAACATCATTGACATCGTACACGAATTGGTGAGAAAGTGGGATAGGCCCTCACCAACAGGATAGGAACATATTAAAAAAAGACTACAGCAAATGAACTTCCCAAAAACACTGATAGGTAATCTGAACAGGTTAAAAGACTTGGGACAAGCCTCGCATGTACCACAGCTGAACACGCCTTCGCCCCCAGCGGTAACATCTCTGAAGAGGAGGAAGAAGATACCGGAAAACAATGGACACCCCTCTCCGCGCGCCTCTAAAATATGCAAATGGCTAACATATTAAGATAAAGCTATTATGACATTTCTAATCCAGCCTCCTACGGTGGTGTTAATAGACTGTAAAGAGGCGTTTATAAAATGGGAATAGGGAAAAAAGATGTTGAGAGGTTTTTGCGGAAGCAGGATGCTTGTATACTTCATAAGCCGGTGAGAAAAAATTTAAAACGGCCAAGACAACATCAGCCTGGTTTGATTCCATTTGGCAGGCGAATTTAACAGACATGCAGAGATATTCAGCGTATAATGGAGGTTACCGCTATATCCTATTCATAATAGATGTATTCTCTAGATATTTGTGGATTATTCCCCTGAAAAAGCGTTGATGTTGAAAAGAAACAGGATTCCTGGCTATTTTTGTACGGACATGAGGAAAGAATTTATAGGCAGAGCTTTTCAGAACATGTTGGCAGAGTTTAATATCAGTTATTACACAAGCAATTCCATACATAAGGCATCTTTAGCTGAAAGAGTTCAGCGTACCATAAAGGAGCGCATGCATCGCTATTTCACACACACAGATATATAGACACACATACAGATATATAAACATTTTGGATTCTCTGGCCTCATCCTACAACCGTTCACACCACCAAGCGATTGGTAAAACACCCAGCGAAATTTTAGAAAGAGGTACGTATACAGAACGTGAGGTGAGAAAAGATATTCGTAGAACGCTACCGCGCTCTGTGAGTTTCAAAATCAATGATTATGTAAGGCTGTCGCGTTCGGCTAATAAATTCGCCAAGGGATTTGAGCAAGGCTGGACACGTGAAATTTTTAAAGTTAGGTCTATGAGACCTAAAGACGAGCTGGTGTTGTATTACGTTGACGATTTGAATGGGGAAGAAATTGCAGGGGGTTTTAAGGCGAGGAACTGCAGAAAGTGTCATTTAATGTAGGAAAAAAGTGTTTAAAATTGAAAAGATTTTGGGAAGGAAAGGTTCAGGAAAGAGAAAAATGTACCTGGAAAAAAGACTAGGGTACCCTGAAAGCTTCAACACCTATATAAAAGCTGATGCAATAATAAAGCTTAAATAGTATGCAGCATGGCGCCTAACCTCTTCTACGTCACACTCCCGTCCTCTTCTTCTCTGTCTGTACATCCTGACAACACCCTGGTCAGCTTTGTAACAGAACTGCATGGCCCCATTGAATTAGGTCGTGAATCATATGAAGTTAGAATATGCGAATTTCAATTGGCCACCAAGTTTTTAAGTATTGACAAGAAAGAACCCGTTTTTATCGTTTTTAGAAACCGTGATGAGTGTGAAAAGGTCGGCGTAACTCGGGACGATACCATGCGCGCCGTCCGGAGTGGGGAGGCACAGTACTACAATACAGAAGTAACACTGGGTCCGGGTCATTATGACACATCCGAGGAAATTGTGAGAGACTTAAATGGTAGTTTGAAAAGTTCAAATCTTACGGCTGATTTAGTGTACGAAATCGTAAACAGAGATAACCACGGTACATACTTTGATTCTAAAGTCGAAGGCTAACAGAAATAGTAAAGACAAAACACTGTTCAAAATTATATCCGAGGGCAGATATGGGGCAGTCTTCCAAAAGAGATACTTTTTATGAGTCACAGCACGACTTGTGCAGTTTATTGTATCAGCTAAAATTAGATAAATTGAACACTGGAGACCATCCCCTGGACATGTGTTACATTTACAGCAATATCGTGGAATATTAGTTTGTTGGGGATACCCAGGCACGGCTGCTGCGCATCGACCACATTCCCAATCATAGAGGAAAGAGTTTCAGCATTGTATACGACAAGCCTCATTATGTCAAAGTCGCAACTAACCTACTAACCACTAACTCTGTATATATATAAGAACGATTGAGGGGAAAAAGTTTACATTCGGTGAAGGGAGCTTAACAGTGAAGCTTTACCTCCGTTGCATTGTGATAGATTGACCCGAAGGCCTTCCACAGTCTATCGAGGGGTGAGATACCAGCGCGGGAGTGGGATTGGGTCCATTTTTCCAACCATACTGCGTACGGCTGTTCAATTGCTGAAGAGTGGTGCCAGATATCTCGGCAGGAAAGCGTTACAATCAGGTCTTAACACGGTAGAAGACATAATGGCTGGTGGTAAGCCTAAAGAAGCTCTAAAAAAACACTTAAAGCGTACATGGGACGAAATTTTCAACGATGCAAAGAGAAAAATGCGTGGTGGCGGGAAGAAAAAGCTCGCTGTACGGAGAAAGAAGAAGGGGTTACCAACTCGTGGCGTTAAATGTAAAAGGACATCAAAACAGAAGTGTTCTAAGCGCATAAAACCTATGACTGACCACTTTTTAAGTGATATAAGCTAAGGACGTTGCTCTCATGAATCATAGACTGATTGCTACTTGTCGAGAGAGGTGGCACTATTTCTGACGCGCCATGGCACGTTTCATCCATCCGTGTAGTTCACAAATATCTATAGAGCATAATGACTTTATTACAGTTAATCCGCTAAACACTATTAGCTCGCCGATTGCTCGTATAGAATTCGTGATCCCAAGCTCAGGCCCTTACTTTTTTGACCCCATCTGTGTGCACATGTACGCTAAACTACGAATAGCACATTCAGATGAAACGAATTGCGAAATCGATTACGTTGTATACCCAGAAACAAACTTTCTACACTCCATAGTCAGTGAGTGTGACGTGTATTTAACCCTTTACTGGCCAAATATTTTGTAGGGTTAAGTTATGAATGCGTGTATTTGAAAGGTTAGAAATTTGTCCTTTTGGGCAGTAAAGGGTTAAATCAGGTCAACGTCTCGGCAGGGTCTGGCTACTATCACCTACGAGCCTATCTGGAAAATATCCTCAGCTTTTCAAAAGAAGCGAATGATACCTTTTTAACAGACCAGAAGGTTATTATCAAGCAAATATATAGTAAACATAATTACAATTAAAAAATAAAACATTTTTGTTTAAACTATTTTCAAGAATAACATCGATACATTCAAATAAAAATTAAATCCAAAAACTTCACGTAATTAACTCACGAAAATAACGAACCAACGTTACACCTCGTCGGGAAGCGCAGACAACACGAGTCTTCGGGACGCCAGAAAAAAATTACTGGCCATCCAGAAATGCCTCATTTTTGGCCAGCAATGAATCTTAAACCCCAACTGCATGAATAAACCGGAATATAGTTTAAACGTAACACGTGAGCCCAAAAATAATAATTAAAAAAATTTTAAACACAAATACCGAAAATCAAATTCACATGTTAATTCCAACCTGTAACGCTCAGCTTTGCAGAAATAAACCCCATAATTTACAAAATACATCTGAGAGACATGGAAGTTTTCAAAACTTCATCGTCCTCATATGAACCTGAAATAGAAAGTAAAACAGCTGATGAAGAAGAAGCAACACTTCGTGCCATTGGTGGTGAACCTGAGCCATATACTTCAGCTGCAAAGCCATTGAAAAGAAAAAAGTTATCAGATGATAAGTTGTTCGCTTGCCTAGATGTAGCCAAGTTGAATGATCGAAAGGCAGCACTTATTCCCAAACTTTCACCAAGAACTGGTGATTCAGCAGCCTCGGCTGTTTATGAAGCATTTGCGGCTTGGGGAATCTGCAATACTGGCTTAAGAAATGGAGCCTGCATTCTCTTTGAGCAAAAGATGGGGAAAAATATGTGGCTAGCATGTCGTCATCACATGCTGGAGATAATGCTTGAAGCGGTTCCAAAGTAAGTGGTCATCAATCAATCACACCGACTACCAGACAGCATTATCTGATACATTTACTGCGCATGAAGTTGCTGACATCAGGGATGAAATGATAACATTTGCATCAAGTCAGCTTGAACAGTTCCAAATTCAAGACAATTATGGTGAATTCCTGGAACTTACAATCATATTCCTGAGAACAACACCAACCAAAGTCGCCAGCAGGTCTTCGTCGTGCCAGATGGATTGCCAAAGCTATCTTTTCCATCCGAATGTTCAGGAGACAATTCAAGTTGATCGCAAGAGAAAAGAAAGGATTGAGAGACATCTGTATTTTTGTTGTTTGGTTGTATGTGAAGGCTTAGTTCACAGCAACAGCAGCACCGTCTGCTCCTCGACAAGACCTTCAGCTGCTGAAAATTATTGACAAGTACAAAAACCAAAACAAAATCATTTCAGTTGTTGCTCTAAAGAATTTTTTTGGGCATCTCTGATACTTGTCTGAAGAACTGGTTGCACTCACTTTGATGACGAAGTATCTTCTGACACAAAATACAAGATGGTCCAAGCCTTGCAAATGCAAAGAGATGAGCACTCAATGAAACGTATCAATCTGGACTCTGCAATGATTCAGCATAGGAAATTGGAAGATTTTGTAAATATTTGATTAAATCATGTATTGCATCATGGAAGTTGCTTTATTTCAAAACAGTGAAATACTGTTACTTTCAAAAATATATTATAATTTGTCTTGTTTGATTTAGTTTCCTTTTGTTAACATCTCTAATCAATAATGAATCTCCCATGTTAGAACAAAAATTTTCTCGCTTTAAAATAAGTAATGGAGAAAAGAACTATTCATATTGATTAACTCTTACGATTAACTGTGTCGCAATAAAAATTTAACTTGTAGGTTTTGCTCAAGTAGCAAGATGGCCAAAGGGTGTAAATTTCAATGGCTGGTAGCGACTTCTAAAATTTGTTTAAATGCTATGAAACTTTCACCTTTGACTTTTCTCAAAAGAATGAACAAAATGCAGGGGTGCCCTACATAAAAAAAAATTGCAATATTGATATGAATCACCCTAAATTGTATATATATATATATATATATATTATAATTTAGGTGATATATATATATATATTATATATATATATAATATATATATATATATATATATACATATATATATAATATATATATATATAATATTATATATATATAATTTAGGGTGATTCATATCAATATTGCAATTTTTTTTTATGTAGGGCACCCCTGCATTTTGTTCATTCTTTTGAGAAAAGTCATAGGTGAAAGTTTCATAGCATTTAAACAAATTTTAGAAGTCGCTACCAGCCATTGAAATTTACACCCTTTGGCCATCTTGCTACTTGAGCAAAACCTACAAGTTAAATTTTTATTGCGACACAGTTAATCGTAAGAGTTAATCAATATGAATAGTTCTTTTCTCCATTACTTGTTTTAAAGCGAGAAAATTTTTGTTCTAACATGGGAGATTCATTATTGATTAGAGATGTTAACAAAAGGAAACTAAATCAAACAAGACAAATTATAATATATTTTTGAAAGTAACAGTATTTCACTGTTTTGAAATAAAGCAACTTCCATGATGCAATACATGATTTAATCAAATATTTACAAAATCTTCCAATTTCCTATGCTGAATCATATATATATATATAATATCTATATATATATATATACACACACTACTATATATAATTAGTTAGTTAATGTAAAACTGAATAAATTTTATTTACTCTGACGGGCTCTAAACTGCATGGTACTACATCAATAAATTTCGCTGTATATGTCTAAGTTTCCCTAAACCTCGTATTTATAATGTACAGGGTGTCCACAAAGTCCTGTTCCCGTTTTAAAATTTATTACAGCAAAACCAAAAGAGATAGAATAACGCGGTTTTTGGCATTTTGTTGCTTAACTAATGAAGGTTTTTTCTTAATTTACAGGTTGTAATCTGAGTGTCAAGTTGTTATTGATAGAAGCTTCAACGAAAATAATGACTACACAGGAGAAAACTCAATGTGTAATCTGGTTTGCGGAGTCGAAATCAGTGACAACTGTTGAACGGAATTACTGCCGTCAATATGGCAAGGATCCTTCTTCCAAACCTAGCATCAGGAGGTGGTTTTTCAAGTTTCGGGAGAGAGGAAGTGTAATTAACTCTCCAAGACACGTCCAACAGACGTTCCAACGCAGCCCTAGAAAGTCTATTCGTCGTGCCTCAAGTGAACTGCAGCTACCAAGATCAACGGTACACGAAGTTGTATACAAGAGATTTCATCTTTACGCGTATTAAAATGCAAATAGTCCAAGCTTTACAAACCAGATTACACATTGGGCTTTCTCCTGTGTAGTCGCCATTTTCGTTGAAGCTTCTATCAGTACCAACTTTACACTCAGATTATAACCCGTAAATCAAGAAAAAATCTTCATTAGTTAACAACAAAATGCAAAAACTGCGTTGTCCCATCTCTTTTGGTTTTGTTGGAATAAAATTTTAAAACCGGAACAGGACTTTGTGGACACCCTGCAAATATTGATGTATATTAGAACTCTAATTACTACTTTCCTAGAGAAAGAAAAACAGAGGCCGTTTGGAACTCTGGTTACCACATCATTGGAGAGATGGAGGAAGATGTTTACAGAGCTTTTCTCTCTCTCTCTCTTACACACACACACACACACACACACACACACACAAACACACATACATATATCACACACACACACACACACACATATATATAAATATATATATATATATATACTATACACAGGGTGTTTCAGGAGGAAAGGTCAATACTTCGGGAGGTGATAGTATCGGTCATTGTGAGAAAAAAAGTTCATATGAACATGTGTGTAATTCTGAATGGTTACGGAGATAGAGCTGTTTGAATCTACAAATACAAAAGCATTGTTAATGGTAATCAAGAAAGAGAAGCCAATTACTGTTTCTAACATTTAATGTTTAAACATTGGCATTTTGAATGGTATCAGATACAGAAATGACAACTTTGTTACAGTTTACGATACGTTTTCGAAAATCCAACAGTCAACCTCAATGCACTTTGCAACTCGTGCGAAGATCGCGTGTTGTTCGTCTGAGTTGATCTTGACGTTCCTTTATGCGGGCAGCAACATCCAAAATGCGCGCGGCAATTCGTCTCGTGTATCCACCTTTCTTTTGTAAACTTGACTTTTCATCCACCCCCACAGTTGTTGAATGTTAGAAACAGTAATTGGTTTCTCTTTCTTGATTACCATTAACAATGCTTTTGTATTTGTAGATTCAAACAGCTCTATCTCCGTAACCATTCAGAATTACACACATGTTCATATGAACTTTTTTTCTCACAATGACCGATACTATCACCTCCCGAAGTATTGACCTTTCCTCCTGAAACACCCTATATATATATATATATATATATTATATATATAATATATAGGCACAGAGGGAGAAAAAGGTAGAATTCATTGATTCATTCATCCTCTCAAAATTTCGTGATAATAATTTGCTGAAATGGTTATCTGAAAAGTTTCAAGAGATATTTTCAGGCCTGAACACTGATAATTTGGAATTTTTTATTTACATAAAGAAGAGTTTATCTGATATGAATGAGAAACTGTTTTCAAGAAATATGTGATAGACAGTGTTTATATATATATATATATATATATATATATATATATATATATATATATATATATATATATATATATATATATATTAGGGTGATGCACAAATCATGACATCGTGGATTTTTAGGGATACCCCTCATTTGTTCCAATTTGTCACAAAAACACCTGTGAGAAATTCCAGGTCAAACAAATAACATCCAGAGGTCGCGCCCGCCAATTGAAAATTTGAAAATTACAACAAAAATTAGAGTAAAATCAAATTTTTTGAATTGTTCTTATTTTTGTTGGAGGTTTGTTGCAGGTTGCAGGTTTTGTGCAGGTTTGCTGCAGGCAGAGTGGTAGGTGATGCGTATATGAGCAACAGCAAACAGCGTTCAAGGAAATCGGTATCGCAGTGTGCTTGTGGCAGTGTCTGGGAGAGGTGCTATATCAGTGAGTCTCTCCGCCTCAATTTCTCTTCTATTTCCTGTATCTTAATTGTGACGAAAATGAGATCAAGAAGCTCAACAGATATGTGGCTGATCGGTCAACAAATAGATAAATTGAATGAAAGTAAGCTTCCATCAAAGAAAGAAGTAATTTCCTTATTCATGAATTATAAACATGTCAGAATGAAACCTTCAGAGAAGCATTAACTTCAACCATTAATGATGTATTGGAAGTGTGGCAGAGAGCAGGAATACCAACAACCCAGAAATGTAATGTTGTGAAGAAATTAAATAAACTGTATGATGAGTGGCAAGGGCTGAAGAAGAGCAAAGGAAAAAAATCGAAGTTTTCAATAGAGAAAGAGAATACATGGAAAGAAAAATGGGATGGACTCTTTGATATTGCGCATGCAAATGCTAACGAGTTAATAACTATCGAAGAAGATAGAGTTTCTACGGCTACAAAGGGAAGGTCGAAAGGGTAAAATGATGGCTGTTTGATAAGGATGAAGAAAAACGTCGAAAGGAAGCTGCGAAGAGACATGAAAAAATGGATAAGAAAAGGTTACGTGAATCAAGTGCATTTGATGAAACAGTTGTTTTTGCAAGCAGCAGCAGTTCCTGCAGTGATTCACCTGCATCTACGGAAGAAGAAGTACATCTGGAACAGCCCTCAACATCCAAAAGAGGCCTTCCAGAAAAAAATTCAAGATTATGAATGAAAATCTGCTTTCCTCATTGGATGTTGCTAAGATCAACGACCGATCAGCCTCTTTAATAATTATTCCAACGATCGCAAATGTTGGAAAAGATCCAGAGAATTACAATGTTAGCTACTCATCGATTCGCAGGGCAAGACAGAAATCAAGAAAGAAGTTCAGTGAAAACTTGAAAGAAGAATTTCAAGCTGACAAACCCTTGATTGTTCATTGGATGGCAAACTCCTCGAAGACATTACTGGGAATGAGGTTGTTGATCGGTTGCCAGTCTAATCTCTGGCAGTGGAGAAGATCAACTGCTTGGAGTGCCAAAAATAGATCATGGCACAGGAAATGATACTGCAAATGCAGTACATCAGGCGATCATTGATTGGAATCTAATAGATAAGGTAAAAGGCATGTGTTTCGATACAACTGCATCGAACACAGGTCATAAAAATGGAGCTTGTGTCCTAATTGAACAGAAAATGGAGAAAGATTTGTTGTGGTGTCCTTGTCGACACCATATCCTTGAAATCATGTTGGAAGCAGTGGTATCCCCTGCATTACAGGCTTCATCAGCCCTGACATTCAGTTATTCAAAAGATTCAAAACAAACTGGAATAAGATTAATCTAACTTCATACGATAAATTAGAAAATTATCCACAAAAGGAAAAAGAGGAAATCAACTTTGCAGCAAGAAAAATCAATGAAGATCAACCTCGCGACGATTACAGAGAGTTATTGGAACTGACAATCATCTTGCTTGGCGGTACTCCAACGACTGGAATAAAATTCAGGAAACCTGGGGCTTATCATAGAGCCTGTTGGATGGCGAAAGTCATTTATTCGATGAAAATCTTTATGTTCAAAAGTCTTCAAAATAACAGCAATAGAAGAAAGAAATCTAAAAGAAATTTGTTGGTTTTCTGTTTCAATTTATATTAAGCATTGGTTTTCAGCACCCTGCGCAGCACGTGCTCCACGAAATGATCTGAGTCTTCTCAAGAATCTTCACAGCTACAAAAGCACAAATGAACAACTAGCAAATGCTGCTTTAGAAAAATTCAAGAATCATTTGTGGTATCTCTCAGAAGAGTTGATCGCATTGGCTTTCTTTGATGATAAAATCAGTTTTGACACCAAAAGAAAAATGAAGGAGGCTCTTACAAAATCTTCGGAGCCAGATCCTCCAAAGAAGACACAAATAGACATCAAAACTATTGACAATAAGCAGCTTGAAGATTTTTGTAACTGCTAACACAAAGTCCTTCTTCAGTATACTCGGATTGTCTTCAACGTTCTTGAGCAAACCAGTAGAAGATTGGCTTCTCGATGAGAGTTATTGGGTTGCAAAGAACGTAGTGAATCACATGAAAGTTGTTAATGATATTGCTGAAAGAGGAGTGAAATTGATTGAAGATTATAACAAATTAATTACCAATGATGAACAACAGGAGCAATATCTACTGCAAGTTGTATCAAATTATCGGAAGAAGCTTCCGGACAAAACTAAGAAAACTCTCGTATCTTTGATGCAACAATAAAATTTACGAGTATATCCATTCTATGTATCTATTGTAAATATCTATTGTATTGTATCTGTTTTTGAACAAATGGAAAAGAGGAAGGTGGTATGATAGGCCCCTGGGGAACTTCCACTCAAAAAAAAAAAGTAACGTGACGCTTTGCTGTACCTCCTGGGTGTCATGGAAATCAGCAAATTTTCAAATGGCGGGCGCGACTTCCAAATATTCGAATTTTGACCCGAAATTTCCCCAGGATCATTTTTCTACCAAATTAAACCAAATGAGAGGGTATCTCAAAAATTTGAAACAAAAAAATTTTACTCCCCCACTTTTGCATCACCCTAATATATATATATATATATATATATATATATTAGGGCGGAGTGAAAATGATAATTTACAATGGCATACTGATATTTTATTGTAGTTTTTGCTGAGCAAAACGAATATGATGATACAAATTGTGCAAGGTTTCTATAACCGCCCCATTTTTGCATGAATACAATTTAACAAACAGAGAAAATAGAGTTCTCGTCTAGAATACATCCATCAACATCATATGAATAACCCCCATTAATGTCATTATGAAACTACGATTACAAATTTTTATAACTTTAATATATTATTTTGCGTCACTCACAGACTTAAGTATTCCAGGCACCACAGTTCGCCTGACAGCCAGCTGCAGTAGTTGTCCCCCAGCCACAGAATCCAGAGGTAAGAAGTTAGTCAGCATGCTATGAGAAACGAGATAATAAAATATTCTGTTACACTTATTACACTGTACATTTCACTGACGTGAGTAAAATGAGTAAATATTTGTTGTTTTTCCTTAAGGAATTAAAATTCACTGAAATTTATTTGAGTTTTTTATCATATTTTTCAGTTAATAATTCACCTCTAGAAGAGCAGAGATGGAATTAACATCCCACACACCAGTGTCTCCACAACTGAAACAACATCCTTCCTCACATCAAGCTAGCAACATCCCCTCTTGCAGCAACTCTACACCAACAGCTTTCCATGCAGCAGCATCTACGCTTTCAAGTTCCCCATGCTATTCAGCAAGAAAAAAATTTGTGAGCACAAGGCATTCTAAGCAACATTGTATGTTTGGAACTCCTGAGAAGTTGCCTCATAATCTTTTGCCAACTAACTTACAATTGGCTCGGTACTTTCTCTATCTCAAAGAGAGGAAAATGCAGCTCACAAGCCAATCATCAGACAAATAACTCAGGAGCTACTAAAACTTTGGCAGCAAGCATCAATCCCCACAATTCAGGAAAAAGCTGTGTTTCAAAGGGGAGCAAGATTCATAGAAAGAGAAGCAACGTTGAGTAGATCAAAAACATTAGTGAAAATAAAAAATGAGTATATGAATAGTCTCAGTAATTTGTTTGGTACATGTGCCTGTAAATGTAATTTAAAATCTCATACAGACATAGGATGTAGTGATGATTGTGAAGAAATTCACATAAATTGCATATGTCGGAGAGATAAAAGAGTACCAAAAGAGGAATTACAGTTTCTATTAGATCAGAGGAGTGATCGTAAAATGTATATAGGTAGTGTAGATGTACATGCCACACAAATTTTAGAAAAGAGATACAAGAGGAAGCTCTCAGAACGAGTAAGTGAAGAAGAGAAAACCATCACTCGTTCCACTGAAGTTCAACCATTGAGCTTAGTAGAAAATTCTTCAGATGAAGACAGTGACAATGGGATAATGGAAACTGAAGACTGTGGTTTCGAAAATACTGGAAGCAAAATAAGAATGTCTTTGCGGTATGTTGCAATGCAGGCAGATAAATTTGGTGTATCAGATCGTGTTACTGCTGCTATTGCAACTGCAACTTTGATAGACGTTGGTATGATCGCCAAAAAAGATGACCATCTCACAATAGAGAAGAGTAAAGTGCGGAGAGAAAGAAAAAGACTTCGAAAAACATTGAAAAGTGATAAAGTGAATCCTATTTCTTGCATATACTTGGATGGTCGAAAGGATCAGACTTTAAGTAAAGTGAAAGTCAATGATAGGTGGTACAGTGAAAAGAAGAGTGAAGAACACTCTGTAATGATTGCTGGACCAGGTGGGTAGTATATTACCCATCAGACACCAGCATCGAGTAAGGCTGCAGACAGCAAATTCACTATTGTCAGTTATTCAAGAGAGACATCTACAAAATGATATAGCTGTGATATCACAAATACCAACACTGGTAATAAAGGTGGTGTGATTTATGTAATGGAGAAAGCACTTAGTAGGCTACTTCACTGGTTCACTTGTATGCTTCATAAAAAATTAATTACCTCTAAGACATATTTTTGAAACATTTGATGGTACAACATCTGGGGCAAGTACCTTTGTTGGTTCTATTAGGAAAGCCATTCAGTTTTGTGAAAATAATCCATCAGTACAATTCAAACCTATAACTAGTGGTAAAGAACTATTATATCTGCCACAACACATTGTTGATGATCATAGTGGAGATCAACAATACTTATACCGCATTATTTCAGCAATTAGAAATGGTTCAATTGATGAACACCTTGCTCATGTAAAGCCAAGTCCTCTTAGTCAGGCTAGATGGTTAACTCTTGCTAGTAGGGTTTGTTGGTTTTATTTTTCAACAGTGAAACTAACAAAGAAACTTTACATGATAACACACTTCATTGTGACAAACTGTGGTCCTAATTGGTGTGACATCAAGTGTAGACCTAATTGCATAGATGGCTGAAGGCATGTGTTTTCTGCTATTAATAGGGTTAAGCATTTGCCTAGAGAATCAATAGAAATTGTTAAGGATATATCCCGAAATGCATACTTTGCTCACCCGGGAAATATTCTTCTGGCAATGTTGTGTGACTCAGCTAGAGAAGAACGTGAAAAAGATGTTAGCAAAATGATGGACATGCGAAATGAGACTGGTCAATTTTTAGAATTGAGAGATTTCAAGGTTCCTAATCTTAATTTTGATGCAAAGGACTGGGATGAAATAATTAATTGGAATGATATTAAACTGAGTAAGCCACCTCTTACAATGAAGTCCACAAAAGCAGAAATTTTAGCTATCAAAGGAAACGCATTGAACATTCCAAATTATCCCAATCATACCCAGAATGTTGAGCGTTGTATTAAATTCAATTGATGAATTTCGGTTTGAAGCACAAGATGGTTTTATCATAGCTAGAATGATTTCACGTAGTCTAATGCCAGACGTAGAAACCGAAAAGGATTTTGCTAAAAGTTTGCCTTCTTTATTCGAATAGTTAGTTTTTTTTTGCAGTTACCATTTGTGTACTCATTTGCTGTGTATTTCTATACTCTATATATATTTAATATAACAAATTAAAAAAAATGGTTATTTTTCTTTCCTTGTTTCTTTATATTCTTTGCAACAAAACACTAAATTCGAGAATATCATTAATCTAGAAAAGAAAAAGTAAATAGAAATTCATTAAATAACCTGAAAATTATTTGCAGAAGATATATTTTAAAATTTTGTGTGGGTTATATCTATTTGTTTCCCCCACAACATAGCCAATAATCAGTTATGAACCACTGTAAACCTACTTACGACACCCATTTCATATTTTGGAAAAATTGGGGCAATTCAAAATACTCTTAAATATTATTTCAGTTTTCTTTGTGTTTCCTAGTTAAAACCACAGTATAATTTCCGTGTGGCTAAAGGGAAAGAAAACTTTTGTCTGGTTTCACTCCGCCCTATATATATATATAAGCAAGGAACCACAGGGAAAGGAAAATAAAACACGAAGTCCGAGCGCTTTCTTGATATATTCACATCTTCAGGAACATCTCTCCTTTGTCCCCTGAAGATGTGAATATATCACGAAAGCGCTCGGACTTCGTGCTTTATTTTCCTTTCCCCGTGGTGCCTTGCTTATTAAAAAGATCACGTGCTGTTTGTGAATTGTTTGCATATATATATATATATATATATATATATATATATGTATATATATATATATATATATATATATATATATATATATATATATATATAGTGTATATATATATATATATATATATATATAATATATATATATATATATATATATATATAATATATATATATACACACACACTGCATATCCAAAACTCAAAATTCAAAATCTTTACTCTCAAAAGAATATAAGTGACAGTTTTACAATTTTTAGATATTTGATATGACATTAATATATTCACAGTACTCTAAACTGAATATACAGTTAGAAGCATGGAGGCTTTTTGGGCAAAATTAATGGCATTTAGTTTATTTATTACATAAAAAGTTAAAGTAGCAAGTGGTAGTAATAGTGATAAAAAATAATAATGATAGCAGTAATAATAATAATAATAAATACAATTTCTATTTTATATTTGGGTCAAACTATCGCCATCTCCTTGAGTGATGAGTAAGATATAAGAAAACAATCCCAAAGCCTTTCTGCGAAAGCGAATAGCTAAAGACACTTTCTTTCGTACTTTCTGCAGTTATATATACGGACAGCAACTCTGGGTGAATTATAAAAAAGGTTCTGGAAGAACCCTAAATTTGTTGTACAACAGGTCTTTTAGACTCCTACATAAATTACCCCCGAGATGCCCAGCTTCGCAAATGTTTACTACCCGCAACGTCCCGAGCTTCCAGGAGGTAACAAGCCGTGCTTAATACAGTCTATTGTAAAGAATTAAAAAATCAACCAACCCGATTATCCAAGCTATTCTTGAGTCCTGTCGTTTGTCTTTTAAGCTATGTTACTCATGGTACGAAATCGTCTGTCTGTAGCTCCACTTAACCTCGACATTACTGTATTATTTCTAATCAATTGTATATATTTCCATCCTTAGTATGTGAACTGTCATTGTATTATTAATATTTGTTATATGGACTATGGTCTGCCAATTAAGTTCTTCATTTTCATTTTCGTTTGAAGGTTCACATAATTTTAAATTAAATGATTTATTGTATATGTAGGTTGTAGAAAATAAATGATGTTCAATAAAAAATATAAAAGAAATAAATTATGAATTTAAAAGTGTTTAATGAACTCAGCATATTTTAAATAGTTGATTATATTTATCAAACAGGAACTTCGTTACTCTGGTATAAAATAGCAGTAGTGAACTTATACATCAGTAGGAGCTAATGAGGTGCGTTTTAGGTGATATGCGAAATATATTTAGTGATGAAGCATGCCTGATATGCATGGAAATTGCATTCCATACATCTGCTCCTTTGAAAGAGAGTGCATTCCCTGCAGTTTCTATTATAGAGTTAAGTTTGTTTATAAAACCCCTGGAGAGTCTGGTGTTATAACGATGGTGTATTTGATTGGGTTCATTGCTCTTGAAATGGGAGATGTATGTTTATTTTAATTCATAACTTTGAACAATGAACATATTGACATAAGTCATTTAGTTTTAAAAAAATATTTAGCTCTTCAAACATTGGGGAAATGTGACTTTGTCTGTTGTCATTATTCGAGAGAGTTCGCAGACATATTTTGTGAATTACTTCCAAAGGATGTTTTACATACTTCTTTGAGCTGCCCCATACTGTAATGCATATAATAAATTAGGATGGATGGATGAATAATATGGGGTAAGGAGTGCGTTTTGAGGAAGGGTCTTTTTTAGTTTGAATAATATGAGGATTGGATTTGATATGTCGTACATGACTTTTGAAATTTAGTTTTTCGTCTAAATTAATGCCAAGTACTTTATATATACTGTGTATGCAGACTAGGGTGGCCCACTTTTCAATTTTTTTTTAAAAGTATAGGTTATCGTAGTTTTTCCCATTATTTGGCACTATACTAGCACATTGGTACCATTTTTACAAAAATTGATCAATATTTAGGGGTCTCGCATCGACCTTGAAATTACGAGTTTTTTTTTTTTAAATGCGTACTTTTTAACTTTTTACTGAATCAAGATAAATCATTAAGTAGGGATGTTTTCTGAATCCTCCTGATGAGAGAAGTCGTTTGGTGTGCCTTCCAATGTCATACGACTAACGGTTTAAAAGTTGTGCCTGTATACAGGTAATACCAATGTGCTAGTATAGTGCCAAATAATGGGAAAAACCACGATCACCTATACTTTTCAAAAAAATCAGCAAATAGCAATGAGGAGCCCCGGAGATAAGAATTGCTTGGCGGTGCTCCGCCGTTCCAAGGAAGTTCTGAAACACATGCCATATATTTAAATTTCATGGTTGTAAAGTAACCTATTTTTGTTCACATTCAGTTCTCTTTTTAATTGACATTATGCTTCATGAATCTCATTACTAAATTGATAGCTATGAAAACTTAATCAACTGACCTTGACCATTTTGCCATCCCAGTGGACAACAGTGTGCCTCGGTGGCGTGAAGGAGTCCTTCACAGCCGTCGCCACTTCACGGCGATGTGACACTCTTCCCCGGCGAGCCGTTTCTTTCGAGATGCTGAACTGATTGAGGTCTGCTGGTGGATCCGCCGAACGTGTGATAGCAGCCACAATGCTTACTACCTATGTAGAGAATGGAAAGTGGAAAGGAAACTGTCAAAAATACATGTGGGTTACGGGACACTTTAAAACTGACGCTATCGATGAATACTATACACAATACGCACCTGATTATTGGACATGCGGAAACGATCAGCCACTTCCATGACAGCAGGTGCATTAAGGATGCGGCGAGGAAGATTGACAGACACACTTGGCTCTTTCGGCAGGGGGAACGCTAGTTCTGTCTCCGACTCTCCTGACATGCCAGTATCATCATTCTCCATGGCCTCATCTCCGGTTTCGTATGCACACTTTGAGGTTTGCGGCTCCTGGCGAGGACGTTTTCTTCCTTCCTGTAGCTTTCTTTTTACAGCGGAAAACTTTATCGTTCCCGCTCATCGTTGCCACCCGAGGACCACGTTGATCGAGGTAGAAGTCAATGTCTTCTTTCTTGTCCTTGTCGGACAGCAGTCGATTCTTCTTTATATCTTCGACAGCGTCAGATGCTCCGATATCCCACAGCTTGTCCACACTGTCCGAAAACTTCTGCCGTTTTCCTCCGGCGTCAGTTTCTCGTTTCTGCTCTTTTGGAGTAAGTGCCACTCTTTCCACAATGCCTCTAGCTTCCGTTCGCAGTTGAGCTTTGTGATTGTTTTAATGCGGGCCATGTTCCAAAACTTTAAGACGTTGTTTACGGTTTCTTTGAATGCGTCTTTCCTGTTAGCAGTGTACTGGATAATACTGAAGAAGTATTGCAAAACCTGCCGTGTTGTTGGCAATTTGCTACCACTGATGGAGGACGACGGTTGGCCAACTGAAAAAATTTCCGAGGCCGATCTTAGAGAAGGTAGCGATGTTATTTTCGCCTTTCCTTTTGATGACGCTCTATTTGTAGCTTCAAGAGTTCTTCCAGTTATGGTTGCCATCGATTTGTCCATGACAAACGATGAGGAACTCAGACAGAATTTCAAAATGTTATGATCTGCAAAAAAAGAAATAGGTTAGGTACCTGGCACAGGCATAGTGCATTTTCTAATTACCTATATACATTATACATTCCGCCCGGGTATGGTGACTCATTTTTTTGAAAAGTATAGATAATCGTGGTTTTTCCCATTATTTGGCACTATACTAGCACATTGGTATTACCTGTATACAGGCACAACCTTTAAACCGTTAGTCGTATGACATTGGCAGGCACACCAAACGACTTCGCTCATTAAGAGGATTCAGAAAATATCCCTGCTTAATGATTTATCTTGATTCAGTAAAAAGTTAAAAAGTACGCATTTTTAAAAAAAAAATAGTAATTTCAAGGTCGATGCGAGACCCCTAAATATTGATCAATTTTTGTAAAAATGGTACCAATGTGCTAGTATAGTGCCAAATAATGGGAAAAACCACGATCACCTATACTTTAAAAAAAAATTGAAAAGTGGGCCACCCTAAATTGCACACGCACACACACACACACTATATATATATATATATATATATATATATATATATATATATATATATATATATATATATATATATATATATATATATACACACACATATATATATATACATACATATATATATACACACACATACACTGTGTATATATATATATATGGGATGAATTTCACAATAAAACATGTGAAATGAATAAATGCTGCAAACCCACAAGGAAAAAGAAAAACGAAAGGCCTTGGAATCGTTTTTCTTTTTCCTTGTGGGTTTCCAGCATATATATATATATATATATGTAAAGAACGACGCTTGTGTAGAAGAACGTTCCGCAGAAGATGTAGTGGATAGCATATCTGACCGGCAATCGGAAGATCCCGGGTTCGATTCCCGGGTGGTTACCTCATTCTTCATTTGTTCGTTCTCCCTCCTCATCTTGTGCGGAACGTTCTTCTACACAAGCATCGTTCTTTACATTAATTATACTGTGTGTTGTTTGCAGTTAAAATGTATATATATGTACGGCATGCGAAGGTGCCCCCTCAGGGCATTGGTTTCTGCTCGTAAGGAGAATTACGACTTCTGATTAATCGAGGTCCATGGTGTAGTGGATAGCATATCTGACCGGCAATCGGGAGATCCTGGGTTCGATTCCCGGATGGTTACCTCATTTTTCATTTGTTCGTTCTCATCTTGTGTGGAACGTTCTTCTACACAAACGTCGTTCTTTACATTAATTATACTGTGTGTTGTTTGCAGTTAAAATGTGTGTGTGTATATATATATATATATATATGTATATATATATATGTGTGTGTGTGTGTGTGTATATATATATATATATATATATATATATATATATATATATATGTGTAGCTTATAAAATATAAAATGCTCGCTGCACCTTGCGCACCAAAAACCACCCGAAAAAACCTGAAGTGGGAGTGGGAAAGACGCGTATGTTAGTAAAACCTTCCCTGGTTCTCCATTAACGTGTATGCTAAATTTGGTGCAGATTACTCTAACCGTTTATGGACCCCAACCCTCCCTCCCCCCAGGGAAGGACTGGGAGAGGCAACACTGGACACTGTAAAAACTCCTCGAATAACCATTATGAGTTTTTAAATCCATAAAGTTACGGAGCTTTGTTGCATAAACAGTGGTTTCCACATAGCCCCACAGAAAGAAATCTGATCATCTGATCTGATCAGATGACCAAAGATACCAAAGAGATGATCCGCGTCTCTCAATCCAGGAAAATGCTGATTTAAGAGATATCGGACCTCATGTGCAAAATGAAGGAGAGTTTCGTCCTGTTTAAAGACAATTTCACCGAGGCCCTAAAATTCTAATAGAAACAAGGCAAACTGTTCAAGCATTTCACGATAATTTTCCCCATTGATAGTCGCTGTTTGTTCGTCAGCAGCTAGGAAAAGAAAGACTCCTTGATTCCTTTAACCAAGACAGCACATTAAAATTTTTTGTACTTCGCCCATGTTCATGATATGTTCTTGCGGTTCGAAGTTCTTACATCAACAATTTTGCTTGTTAAATTCTCCAGACAAATAAAATGTTGCCTTATTGTTAAACCAGATTCTGTCTGAAGGAGATGAATCACGCTCATTTCAACTCTTTCGTCTTCATCCAGATCACGAGATTAATGCATCATCTAGACTTTGTATGGCTTCATTTTAATGTAGTTTTCGAGCACTCGCTGAAAAAAGGTAGACGAACTTTCAGTATGTATAATTCCAAAGCTGAACCTCAAAGGATTTGACCTGACTAACCGAAAACGCTTCCTCAAACACTTGCAAGTTTTCTTTTGTTCTGGACAACCTTGGACATCTACTTCCAGGTTTGTTCAACAGGATATCGATTTCTAGAAAACTTTATAAATGGTACATGTGTTTCTGGTGTCAGGGGTATGGTCGACATTGAAATAATTCCAAAATTCGCGTTGCACCAGTGTCACTGAACTCTGGGGTAGCCCTCAAAATGATCCTCTTTCACCGCTGAAAACTGAGTATTCTCTCGCCATTTTAAGCAAAAATTTTGGATGTTTTGTAATTATCAAATAAAAGAATCCTCAATACCTCTCTTTCAAAAACTCAATTTGGATCAATCCCAGAATAGGCACCTGAAATCATTTTTAGGTGCTTAATCTGGGATTGAGGCAAAACACAGGTGCTTAATCTGGGATTGAGGAGAAAAAAATATAAACAGTTTTTAGAGATATAATTTCATTGTTTTTATCAATATTTGAAAAAATCAACTCTAACCTAACCTAACCTAACCTAACCTAATCTTTTGCTATATCTTCTGCTTTTTTGGATTTGCTTCAGATGGATTCAGAAACATTCGGGTTCATATTGCAGGAATTTATAATATCTAAAATTTTTCTGTATTCATTAAACCACCTTAAACCTTTTATAACTTTGCCTTTATTACATTTGTAATAAACTTTGTATAAACAATAAATTTTGTAATCATCAGGTTTTTTTTATTTAATTCCTTGCAAGGTGCCTATTCTGGGATTGAGGTTGAACGCAGGTGCTTCATCTGGGATTGAGGTACATCAGGTGCCTATTCTGGGATTGACCCCTCAGTTTTCGTAATGCAGTTTTCTTTTCGACAAAATCATAAGAAAAACAAATCGGGTATGAACATTTGAATATAATATATATATATATATATATATATATATATATATGTTAAACACAGACCATGCATGGAACAAGGAACTCTTCTGGGAAAATTAAATCCACTATATTCCGAATAAGTAATGGTAAATGACAAATACCATAGTTTTTCTTTTTCATGATGCTAGCCCGACGTGGGCAACGGGTCTCTCGCAAAGAGGTCCCATAAATATAGCTTCTACAAACCATAATTCATATTTTTCTCTTTCTACAGGCCATAATATCTGTGAGCAAGGAAGAAAGAATCCAGATAATTCTACTCATAGGAAATCGGAGTCAAAGAGAGGCCGCTGCTGAATTTAACAGACTGCATCCAGACCGCGAGCCAATAACGCAGAGTTGTGTTGGCAGACTTGTTGCAGAGTTTAAGGAAACAGGATCCATAGAAGATAAACCACGCAGTGGACCTTTAAGGAGGTCCACTGACGATGATACAGCGACTGCTATCCTGGCTCATTTTAACAGAAGTCCCAATAAGTCTCTTCGGCGATTGTCCGCCGAGAAAGGAGTGTCGAAAAGTAGCATCCATCGCATTCTTCAGGCTTACAAATGGCATCCATGGCATCCCGACCGGCGGATGGAATTTTGTGAATGGGCTACGGTAACAATATGCTCGGGATGCCAATTTCCCGTCCACCATTCTGTTCAGTGACGAGGCTGTTTTTTATAGAAATGGTGAGGTAAATCGACAGAACACCCGCTACTGGTCTCAATACAACCCTCACTGGTATACCTCTTCAAAAGAACAAAGTGCATCTCGGGTGATGGTGTGGTGTGGCATTTGGAAGGATCGCATCATAAGCCCCCTCTTTTTCGATGAACATGTCACTGGATGCACCTACCTACGTATGATCAAGGAAGAAGCATTTCCCAGTGTCTTGAACGAAGAAGGAAATTTCCCAACATGGTTCCAGCTTCACGGCGCTCCTACACACTACAGCACCCAAGTAAGGGAATACCTGTGCCAACAATTCCATGGTCATTGGATAGGACGTCGAGGGCCTGTGGAATGGCCAGCTAGAAGCCCGGATCTCACGCCACAAGATTTTTATCTCTGGGGCTACTTGAAATCGCTGGTATACGCAAAGAAAATTAGGAGTGTTGAACATTTGCGGCAGCGCATTATTGGGGCATGTAACACCATTACTCCTGACATCATTCACCGTGTGGTTGCTGACTGGGTATCACGGTTGAATTTGTGTATTGAAAACAATGGTGGACATATTGAGCACGTTCTGTAAATAAAAGTTTTTGTTTTGCTTTTTTTTATTATTTTTCCTATGATGCCAGACTTATGGGACACCCTGTATATATATATATATATATATATATATATATATATATATATATATATATATATATATATATATATGTATATATAGCAAAACTTATATAAAATGCATACACCTTATGTTCTACCATGCTTAACTAAAATACTAAACTCGCACGTGATCGAGTCTACAGTTACATCATTGTTGCTTTTTACTATACAATAAATACGATTTAGCATTATTTCGCCCCTCAAGGTGTGCGGGAGCCTATACTCGATGTAAAGGGCCTAAGGGCCTTCATATCGTTCAATACTATTTTTGTGCCTACCTACAATTGGTTGGCAAATTGTCTTTAATCACGACAGAATACAGTCAAAAGCGCGAAAAAAGAGGTCATCGTTAGCCACATCATCATTATTAAATTCAAGTTTATAAACAATCCTTTCCAATCGAGGGTTTTTTCTTCACAACTTCATTTTTATTCACAACGCCTAGCGGCAATTGAAATAATCTTTCAAGTCGTAACGACAGCTGCTCATTATATAGAGGTACAATTCTTCAGGGTGAACAGTGTAGGTGAGCTCTGCCCTGTACCGCTCAAGTCCTTTGTACCAAAGTTCATGATATTTCGTAGTCTAAATCTTTTAAATAAGCATCCAGCTGTAGACCATTCTCGCCTTGTTCATTCCTACATTCGATAAACCCGTCGAGCAGAGCGGTGTATGCGTATTCAAGTACCATGTCAAAATAAATCATATCAGTAACACGTGCGTCTAATATAGGCTTCAGCTTGCGAATCCGACGATTTCAAACATTCTGTCGAGGACGAATCGGTTTCGCGTGGGGGCAAGAACGTTATTATCAGATGTATTCTTCCCCATCAGTCGTATATCAATGCATGGCTCATCGTTATTTATAAACAACGGACAAACAATGGCATATGAGGGGCCATCACTAAGTTGTTCTCTTCTTGTACCTACACCTGCAGATATTTTATAACGGTCCTCGCTCCACTTCTTAGCTACCACGAAGACTCGATTCATCTCCTCAACAATGAAATAAATAACATTACGTTTACCAGAGTTTGCTTGTCTACAAGTCGTTTCAAGTACATAGTTAATGGCACTGGTTTCACGCCTGAATACGCGCAATGACTTCGTCACGAACACATCGTACACGGCATTGAGAATGCTTCTCAAAGGAAGTTCCATCGTATTCAAGGAGTGCACGTCCACTCGGTTAAAGCTCTGAGATGACTATCAGCAACCGGTGCGCTGTTTGGCTCGACAGGGGGAGTGAGTCACCCATAAGCTGTTGAAACGTGTAGGGGTTTGTTCTAGCATGAATCACTCATTATACCGGGCAACTTTTCCGACACATGGGGTAATTTCAGTTTTAATGTTTTATCGGAATGCGCACTAGGCGTTCATTTTCTACACACATTAACAATCCGGTGCACTATTTGAGAGAAACATGTGACCGTGTTTATCCTTTTTGTTTAACAGTTGATACTCGTCTCTAAACTCTGTTAAAAACTCAAACGGGTCTTTAGCCACAACCTCACTGCGAACCTCGTCATGATATATATGAATGTAGTCGTAAAAGTACTTTAGCTTCTCCATGATGACAAGGTTTACATTCTCATCCGCAGAGTACGCGTACTTGGCATGATGCATCATGACATAATACCGCCTGTCACACTACTCATCAACAAGACAAATTACCCATGCCCGTTGCTTCTCTTCTGCACGCGTTGTTTCTTTCACCTCACGGTATATGTATGCTTTTATGCGAAATCTGGCAATGCTCTCGCCAGAATATCCATAGAGTATTTGAATATCTTGTTCCTCAAGCTTCGCCCGATTCAATGTAGCCTTAAAAGTCTCAAAGGAGAGGGGCTTGGCCGTCTTTCAGTATTCACCACATCTTCCGACTTTACCGAATACCACTTCATAAACGTCGAACACGCAATATCAAAAGTAGATATCACTATTTTCGTCTACGTGAGAAAATACACGTTTGAGCTCCAGGACTTGCAGAGGTCAACTGAGTACGCAGGATAGAGATATACCCAGGTAGTAGCAGGAGTCACGTGACCCTTTGATTGAGCTTATAGTGGGCAGAGCTTAGGACTGTACATACGTACGCAGAAACGAGAAAATGAAACCCTAATTCAAACAAATATACATAATAAATAAACATATCGTTAACAATAGACACACACACACACACACACACACACATATATATATATATATATATATATATACTATATATATATATATAAAGCAATCAAGGATTATGGTAATCAAAGGGTAAGGTATCATAGGTACCAGGCACCTGGTAACGTTTCCTATAGGTGTTACGACACACCTTTGTGCCCCTATGTTCCTTCACGCCCCCAGTTTCTGCGCCCGAAAATTGTGGGTCCCCACAGTCAGTTGGGGTGGCTGGTCGCTCTCATCTCCTAAGCACACTAGTTCCTTTAACGAGTCAAAGTTAACGACTCGTCGGTTCGCCTGGTTAAGCGTGATACCCTAAGCCATCACACTATATTTCATATTTTGGCCCTGTTGATACAAAGGAGTCAGCGTATGCACCATCAACATACTCATCCTTGATCTCGTCAGTCAACTCTCCGAGGAATTCCCCAATAGGCGGCATGTATTCACCCTCCCTCTCTGTGAATATTACGCTATCTGTGTCATCGTACAGCACCCTCCGCCCAAGAGAGTGCAGTCGTCCCCAAAGCTTGATGCGTGCGTATGCCGTTCTGAAGCTGGCTACAGGTATGTTTACAACCCGTGAGTTTCGGTCGGTACGATTTGGCGCCGCCGTTAATTAGTATTAAGTATTAAATAGTAATACTTAGCTATTAACCTGAAGTGCTGTCTGTCTTTTCAGATAAGTTGTGTTGCTGCCCTTAATAGCATAAATGTCTGAAAATATATCAAGTAAGAAAGGGAAACAGAAGTTTTCACATAATGGATATTTGTATGTGTTTGATAAATGTAGCAAGCGCGACCCTTCGTTAAATTTTTGGCGGTGTGAGCAAAAGAGTCAGTGCAAAGGACGAATACATACAGAAAACAATATAAGGTGTATATATAATATGGGTACTTTTCAGTTATCTGCTCCCTTGACGATTGGTTAGGTTAAGTCGTGATATTTTTGTTAAAACTAACGAAAATATCACAACTTAACCTAACCAATCGTCAAGGGCGTACAGTTGACCTAACTGGGAAGTGACGATTGGTTAGGTTAAGTCGTGATATTTTTGTTAGTTTTAACGAATATATCATGACTGAACCTAACCAATCGTCAAGGGGGCAGATAAAAATATTGTAATGATGGTTCTAAATAAATCTTTATAATTTTTTATTGTTTCAATTGGTTATATATTTTAAATGTTAAGTCCTGAGTGTAGACCTGGGGGCGGCGCCAAACCGGCTCCGCGCCCGCCCAAACGGCGGCGCCCAAACGGTGGCGCCCAAACGGCGGCGCCAAATCGTACCCGACTGTGGCGCCCAAACGGCGGCGCCAAATCGTACCCGACTGTGGCGCCCAAACGGCGGCGCCAAATCGTCCCATTCCACGTGAGGTATCTGTGGCCAATTCGGTATTGTTGTACTTCATTATGTAAGTATTACCGACATTCACGAGCTCCATCACCTCTTTATCGGGAGCGTGTAGCTATCTCCGATGACTCGTGTTCAAGCAATTCCTTATAAAGGAACTGTGTCAAATTTTACCCAGTTATGGGCAAGAATATACACATCTTTTTGAACTTGTCCGCTAACTTGACAATATAGGATACAAAGAGTTTCACAGGACTGTCGTGTGCGACCGTTTTAAAAACGTTTGCCCGTTTATCACATTTGTGACACTCATCACACTCAACCTACATGCACTCATCGCAGATAGTCTGGCTTACAAGTAGATGTGGGGGTATCCTCTTTGGTTTCGGGATTTGTATAAGTTTCTATATCGTAGTACACGGTTATACAGGGTTTATTTTTAGGCTTAGCATCTTTTATATAACATATATGCTTCACTCCTTCCGCTTTATATTTTTGATTACATGTAGAACAGTGAATTTCATTACATTTATGCACAAACTTGCCCCAATTATCAATCATATGAAACATGCCACATTCACAGATTCTCATTTTCCTATACTTGCCAAGTGACTGATGTAGCTCAAAGCATTTATTATTGGAAAATGTACGTCGGCACACATTACAGTCCCTCTTCCCGTCTTCAACTACACGACTTTCACATTTAGGGCTTTTACACTGCAACTATATCATCCGCAAACTTGAGACATCCCTTACACAAATCATGATGCCTTCCATATTTTCGACTTTTATCATAACTAGCGAAGAGAGTCCTTATATTACGAATGGGGAGATACGTTGTTCCTGACAATCCTAAAGTAAATAGGGGCCTTGTACGATCTCGCACACAGCTTTTATAAACATACACAGTCCTACGACGATCATCCATTCCAAATACAACTATACGAACCCTTCTCAGGTCTTCAGGACCGATATTAAACTCAAACTCAAGCTTGCAATCTGAAGCCAGTTTACGGGCACGCTGCACAACCGTAGGCAGCGAGATATTACACGCGATTGTATTTAGCACAGTGAACATATGAGCTAAGACTGTTGCTATAAAGTCGCAACCACGATCGACATTTAAACGCTTTCTGTAAATAACCGGAGAATTGAAATTAAGAGTATAAGGTGTGGCACTATGGCCGCAACCTGGAATACTCTGTTAATATCTACCGTGAAGTTGTCCATATTGAAGGCTGTACTACTTTGAGAGGCCTGCATTGTACTGCCAAAGATATATTCTATGTCCACAGCTGCCAAGCGTCTGAACGTTATCACTACCCAAAAATCATCTACATTCCCGTCATCTGACCCGAACCGAAGGACAACCTCGTCCTGACTTCACGTTTGTCGCGGTTCTGAAGGGCAAACTCCACAACACGTTCAATACGCGCCGGAGTCCAACACCGTTGCTCTACAGGGTTCCAGGTCAACCCTGACCACGTAACGATTTCTAGTCAGGCCAGGGGTGGGGTTAGTGGTGCGCACCAGTTCGAATGTTATACCTTCCTCCACAGCACAAGAAGCTGCTGGTGTGTAGGATGCACCTGGAATTGAACAGGAATAAGGGGGTATATTTGAGGAGGGAGCTAGTGTGGGGGTTGTGTCGTTAGACGTTGAGGGCTGGGGCCCTATTACTGGGGATCTAGCAACAGGTGCAATCATGGCAAATTTTATACCTGACGTGGAAGGTTCTTCATCATCGTGCCTCCGCTTTGAACTGCCACGTGGTGGAGGTGTCGCTGGTGAGGGTTCGACAGCGGGGGTGGAGTCTGTAGCTACCCTGTCATCGGGTTCTTGTGTAATATCGATGATGGAGTGCTGTACATCGTCGTCATTCATGGTTCTGTGGAAGAAAAACAAGAATATAAGGAGCAGCACTTAAACTTTGTCATATTTTGTAAATACTGCACTTAGGGGTGTGACGTGTTAGAGATGGAATCTGGAGAAAAATTCAGGTTCACAAACCCATCCACATGTATTATATCTGGCCCTACAGGATGTGGTAAAACTGTGTTTATGCTTAAAATCATTAAAGATAAGCGGGAGATGTTCTCAAAATTTGAGCATAAAGTAATATGGTGCTATTCGACGTACCAATTAGTGTTCAACGAGTACCAAGATAATTTTTTCCACAAAGGCGTATATGACGTTAATTCGTTAAAGGGAAATGAGCATACAGTCATTGTAATTGACGATCTCATGCTGGAAATGGATAAAACGTTTGCCGAGACATTTACAGTGCTCTCCCACCATCTTAACATAAGCGCATTCTTCATCAATCAGAATCTATTTTTCAAAAATAGATACATGCGCGTTGTGTCGTTAAATACACAATATCTACTCTTATTCGCGCAACGTAGAGATGTGTCACAAATTGGGATATTAGCCAATCAAATGTTCCCGAATCAGCGTAAGGAGTTTTTGGAAGTTTATAAAGAATCTTCAAGTCAGTGTTACAGATATTTGCTTTGTGACCTTCACCCGTGAAACACGTTTAGGGTAATTGTAAGAACGAATATATTCCCAAACAAGCCTGAAACGGTGTATATTCCATAATGACAAAGAGGCTAAAGAAATGGCTTGAATTAATAAAAATCTATCAACGAATGCCCCTGGCATTGCAGCAGATGTTTGTTAAAAATATCGACTCGGAATTTTTAAAATGCATCTGTGAAATCTGTCTTAATGTTATAAAATGTAATGTGCCAAAGAAATCTCAGAAGGCACGCCTACGTCGTTAAAAGAACATAATACATACACTCGCTCGTAAAAGTCAAACTGTGGGGAAGAAAAAGCGAATTATTGTGCAAAAGGGGGTTCATTCCTCCCCATCTTATTTTCAGTTTTGGGACCTTTCCTGACTAGATTAATATAATGAAGAAAGTGGTAGTGGTTCCGCACGAGATGTATGCTTCACTGCAAAGTTCAAAGAGTCCAGACCCCGTAAAAGAATGGAAAGCGAATTGATAGACCTAGTAAACAGTGAAATGTCACCTGATAAGAAAAGGCCCTTGTACCAAGAGGATCTGCAGAAATTTCTTCATGAGTACGAGCATTATAAGAATCCGACAGAGATCTCCGTGATTATTAGGCACAGCGCGAGCAACGATGAGCATGGCGACATAGGACCTGGGGCCGACGTTAGAGGTGACCAACCAAAGAATAAAGGAACGCAACACATCGAGCATGTATTAAAAAGCAGTCTCCCACATACATTAAGGAATAGAGGCCAAGTCTTTATAATCTATTGAGTGAGTACCCCATCATAGAGTGGACCGATACAGGCGACATCATTGTTGAAGGAACAAGGGTACAGGGATCTATCGTCGACATTGTCCATGATCTGGTGAGAAAGTGGGACAGGCCCTCACCAGCAGGATGGATGCATATTAAAGCAAGACTACAACAAATAAATGTCCCCAAAACATTGAAAGGAAACCTGAGTAGGTTAAAATACTTGGAGCAAGTCTCGCATGTGCCACAACTGAGTACGCCATCACCCCCAACAATAGCATCTCTGAAGATGAGAAAGAAGAGACCAAACAACAACGGCCAACCCTATCCACATGTCTCTAAAATAAGCAAATGGCTAACATATTAAGAAAATGTTATTATGACATTTCTAACCCAGCCTCCTATGGCGGTGTTAATAGACTGTACAGAGGTGTTTACAATGATGGACTAGGGAAAAAAGATGTTGAGTGGTTTTTGCTGGAGCAGGATGCTTATACACTTCATAAACCTGTGAGAAAAAGGTTTATAACGGCCAAGAGAACAGCGGCCTCGATTGACTCTATTTGGCAAGCGGATTTAACAGACATGCAAAGATATTCAGTGTATAATGATGGCTACCGCTGCATCCTATTCATAATAGATGTATTCTCTAGATATCTGTGGCTAATTCCTCTGAAAAATAAATCGCTTGAAACAGTTGCTAAAGCTACCGAAACGCTGATGTTGAAAGAAAACAGGGTTCTAGGCTATTTTTGTACGGATATGGGGAAAGAATTTATAGGCCGAGCTTTTCAGAACATGCTGACAGAGTTTAATATCAGTTACTACACTAGCAATTCTATGCATAAGGACTTTTTAGCTGAAAGAGTTCAACGTACCATAAAGGAACGCATGCATCGCTATTTTAGACATAAAAACACATACAGATATATAAACATTCTGTGCCCATTGGCCTGGTCATACAACCGTTCACACCATCGCGCGATTGGCACAAAACCTACCGAAGTTTTAGAAAGAGGTACGCGCCCTGAGCCTGATGTAAGAAGAGATGGAACACCGCCGCCACACTCTAGACGTTTCAAATTGAATGATTATGTAAGGCTATCGCGTTCGGGAAATAAATTTGCGAAGGGATTTGAACAAGGATGGACACGTGAGATTTTTAAAGTTAGTGCTATGAGACCTAAAGGCGAAAGAATGATGTATTACTTTGAAGATTTGAATGGGAAAGAAATCGCAGAATGCTTTTACCGCGAGGAGTTGCAGAAAGTGATATTTAATTTAGGAAAAAATGTGTTACAATTGAAAAGATTTTAGGCAGCAAAGGTTCAGGAAGAGAAAAATTTACCTGGTGAAATGACTAGGGTGCCCAGAAAGCTTCAACACCTATATAAAAGCTGCCGCAATAATGAAGCTTAACTAGTATGCAACATGGCGCCTAACCACTTCTATGTCACACTCCCGTCCTCTTATTCTCTGTGTGTACATTCTAACAACACCCTGGCCAACTTTGTAACAGAACTCCATGGGCCCATTAAATTGGAACGTGATTCGTACGAAGTTGGCGTTTGTGAATTCCAGTTAGCCACCAAATTTTTAACTCTTGAAAATGAACAGGACATATTTCTGATTCTTAGAAGATTCGACGTGTGTGAAAAATTAGACATAACTTTAGAATTATGCTATCAATCCTGTTTGGAGGGGTACAGTACTATAGTACAAAAATAACACTAGGACTCGGTCATTATGACAGCCTCGGACAGTGTGAGGGGCTTAAAGAAGAGTCTTAAAAATTCGGACCTAACCGCCGATTTACTTTTTGAAGTCGTAAACATAGACACACCTGCACAAACGTTAAAGTTAAAATCAACGATTAGTTGAAATATTAAAGACAAAGAGCTGTTCACAATTGTGGCCGAGGGTCGATATGGTGCAGCCCTCCAAAGAGACACCTTTCACGAGACACAACATGACTTGTCCAGCTTAATGTATCAGTTGAAATTAGAGAAATTGGGTGAAGGCTATCCACCCCCAGACATGTGCTATATTTACAGCAATATCGTGGAGCATCAATTTGTTGGGGATAACCAGGCACACCTGCTGCGCATTCCACACATTCCCAACCATAGAGGGAAGAGTTTGAGCATTACATATGACAAACCCCATTATGTGAATGTTGCGACTAATCTATTAACCAATATCTCAATATATATAAAAACGAGTGGGGGAAAAAATTTCACATTCGGTGATAGTAGCTTAACAGTGAAGCTACATTTTCGTCGCATTCAGTTATAATGCCCCAAATGTCTTTCACAGTCTATCGAGGGATGAGATACCAGCGTGAGATTGGGCTTGGATCTATTTTTTCAACCATACTACGCACCGCTGTCCCATTGTTGAAGAGTGGGGCTAGATACCTCAGGAGGAAGGCGTTACAATCAGGTTTCAATGCGGTAGAAGATATAATGGGTGGGACTAAACCTAAAGAAGCTCTAAAAAAACATTTAAAACGTACACGAGACGAAATCATGAAAGATGCAAAGAGAAAAATGCGTGGTAGCGGAAAGAAGAAGAAGAGGGCTGGCAAGAAGAAGGGGTCACTAACACGTGGCGCTGAACGTAAAAGAACTTGAAAGAAGAAGTATTCTAGGCGTATGAAGCCTATGGCTGATCATTTTTTTAACTGATATAAGCTGAGGACACTACTCTCACGAATCATAGGCTGATTACTACTTGTAGAGAGAGGTGGCACTATTTCTGACTCGTCATGGCGCGTTTCATCCATCTGTGTAGCTCACAATGTTGTAAATCGGAACTGTCCCTCTTTGATATGCCCCCTACACAGGTTTCTATTGAGCATAGCGACTTTATTACAATTAACCCATTAAACACAATTAGTTCCCCTAGTGCCCCTATAGAATTCGTGATATCCAGCTCAGGCCCATACTTTTTTGATCCAAGGTGCATGCACATGTACGTTAAACTGCGTATAGCCCATTCAGATGGAACGGACTGCGATGATAGTTACTCTGCATACACTGAAATCAACTTTCTACACCCCATATTCAGTCAGTGTGAGATGTATTTAAACCAGTTCAACATCTCGGCAGGTACGGGTTATTATCACCTACGAGACTATCTGGAAAATGTGCTGAACTTTTTAAAAGAAGCAAAAGATACCTTTTTAACTGCCGAGGGCTATTATCAGACTAAAGACGAAAGAAGTACAAAGGATAAATTTAAAAATTCTAAAAAGATATACGAGTGTTTTGGACGTCTTCATACAGACTTCACGTACAGGAAAAACTACTTATGAATGGGGTGGATATGAAGTTAAAGCTCTCCCGCAGGAATCTTGAGATCTGCATAAATCTCGGGCCTGATCAAGAAGAGGGCGCAAAACCCGTTGTGATTCACATCATAGAAACATATCTGTGCCTACGGTGAGTGAAATTAAGTTCTATGTAGAAATTGAAAAAAATTAATACACGCAATAGTAAAATACCAAATTAACAGAGTACAGATCAAACTGTACACGGTGCCCGCAGGGTTGGCTTCGCAGCTAGAAAATGTGGCCCTGGAAGTTCTACCTAAAAGGTTATTAATTGGAATGCAGGATCACGCTTCGACGAATGGAAAATATAAAAAGAACACCTTTAAATTCGAGAATTTCTTCCTTAAAAATATAACTCTATACGTCAATGGCGTTTCGTTGGGTGGGTCTATGGATACGGACTACTCAGGAGACGCTGTGCTCCCGCTCTACTCGAGAGCTTATAGTAATATGGCCCATATTGCTGGTGGCTGTGATAAGCATTGGATTGGCGTAACGCAGAAAGAATTCATCGATCAATTTAACCTTTACCCGTTTTGATATCACCCCCGACTTATCTGCTAGTGTATATACACACTTAAGTCCACAACAAAGTGGGAACATCTTATTCAGATTGAAATTCGCCAACCCTATAGACGCGCCTATTAGTGTACTAGTATACCTCGAGTCACAAGCCATAATTGAGGTCGACCGCTTCCAGAACGTAGTCACAGACTTTTAAAATAGACGCGAATACACTCCAGAGAGTAATGAAAAGTGACCAAATCACACGCTCCAAATTTATCGGTTTGTTTGTGAAGAATGAAACATTGAAATTACCAACTACGAGAAAATGCGGTTGGATTATCGTCAATACCGACATTGTGGGGGCGAGGGGATACATTGGTTTGCAATATACTTTAAAAATAGGGAAAGAATGTATTATTTTAACTCACTCGGTACTCAGCCCTGGAGTGACCCTGTCATTGTGAAATTTCTCGAACAACTGCATGTCCCTGAAATTGTCTGGAATCCCCACCGATTACAAGGATATTTTAGTAATACTTGCGGGATGTACTGTCTTTCATTTCTCCTACACATGTCACGTGGGAAGGGATTTATAATTTTTTTTAAATTATTCGATTTGTGCGACACTGAGATGAATGATGAATTGGCATGCACACAGATAAAAAAGTTCCCATTTGTGCACACTCGCTGTATTGTGTAAATTTTTACGTGTGTATATATAATTGTAACTATATTGTGTAAAATGTCTCCATTAATGTTAGTCTGAATTGTACTAAAACATGTTTTCTGTCATTTAATAAATTAATGTAAATAGAGTATCTCTTGTTCTTAACCACAAAAACTTACATTAGTTCCTCGATGACCTGGTATTCGTTGGACCGGATGTGAGCCAATATTTCGACCTCGGTGTTCATGTCAGAGGGTCGTGTGTCCCGTAAAACCTCCAAATGCCGTCGACTATTTGCTTTTCTTCAAAGCTCTCACGAAAAGTAGCTATAACGCGAGTGAGTATATATGACGAAATAGCCACGAAACAGCAAATAAACACAAAACAGCTAGCCTAACTGGGCTCAAACGAAAGATTAGCTTGGTATGCTGCGCATTCTCTGCCAGTGTGGAAAGGGATTTATACATTTTTTAACACTTGCACTGAATGAAACGATATATATATATATATATATATATATATATATATATATATAAATATATATTATTTACCATTTATATTATTTAATTATATATATATATATATATATATATATATTACACACATATATATATATATAAAACTTGAATGAAGGGTTTGTTCTTAGGGAACCGTAACTTAGTGAGAAATAAAAAGACGAGAAGGTGGTACACGTTTCGGAAATTCAATTTCCATCATCAGTGGTAAGAAATAAAAAAATTAAAAATAAAAGTGAACAAATATAGTAAAAGATTTTATAACGTATATTACAGTCTTATGATAATAATTAAAAAAAAAAATATATATATATATATATATATACATAGACCATGAATGACAATCCGTTTAAATCACAAACTAGTTTTTCAAAAAGTATTTATTATGGCTTTTTATAAATTAACTAACACTTGCAAGTGTTAAGCACTGAATGACACATATATATATATATATATATATATATATATACCGTATCACAAATTAAATTATTACGTAATTACTCATATCTCGAAGGTAGCGGCTTCTGTTGGTTCAAACGGAGGATCATTACAGATATCATTAACGTTTTGTGTGGAGAGAAGATCATTCCGGTCAGTCGCGGCGAAAACGTGGAGCGTAGGCCCTGTATAGAAATCCCCCTCTTCAAGCAATTGCGGGGAACTGTAAAGCTCTTTTAAATGACTCATGGTGATATATTTTTGTAGTTACTCGTTGATTAAAACAACTCTTGTGGATTCCAGGTGAAATTGCCCCCTTTTATATACGCGATCCTAATTGTAGCCACCCCCACTATCCGAATCGCGAGTTTCCTATTGACCGTCGATGAAATTTGGGTGGTCCATAACGTGTAAGTGAGACTTTCCACCAACCAGAGATCCTGGGCTCGTCCTAAAGCACCGCCCATTGGGTTGTACTTGGACGAGCCGCGAATTCTGGTGGGTGTGTCTTTGCCAAATATTACTAATTCATTCCATGGATTTCTTTCAGAAATGAGACAGATTCGTAGAGAGAGAGAGAGAGAGAGAGAGAGAGAGAGAGAGAGAGAGAGAGAGAGCGTGGGAGAGAGGGAGAGAAGACTTATTTAGCAGAATGGATTTCAACATAAAAATTTAATATTATTTACCATTTAAATATATATACACACACACACACATATATATATATAACTTGATTGAAGGGTTTATTCTTAGGGAACCGTAACTGAGTGAGGAAGAAAAGGACGAGAAAGTGGTACATGTTTATTAAACAGACGTTTCGGAAATTCAATTTCCATCATCAGTGCTAAGAAATAAAAAAAAATTAAAAATAAAAGTGAACAAATATAGTAAAAGATTTTATAACGTATATTACAGTCTTCTGATAATAATTTAAAATTAAAGTGATAATAATTAAAAATTGAAAAAAAAATTATTTAAAATGTCGAGCGGTAAGATATATAAATAAATGTTATCGGGTGAAATGAATATTTAAAATAAAAACTTACCGGTGTATTGTACGACGGGGAGTTTAATCTAATTGTATGAAGGTTGAGAATGGTTTGACTGTTGAAGTGGCCTTGTTACAAGTTGAAGAGTGGTGGCGCAGTAATAGTTCAGAAGAATTGTTTAGCTATGTTTAAGTTGAAGACAGAACTGTAGTCGTTGAGGGTTCGTTTTGTACTAAAAATGTATAGGGATTCGAGGATGCGGAGGTCGGTTGGTTGGTATGCTGAATTGATAATTTTGAAATTGGTGGGGAGCAGTGGTCGATTGTGGAGATAGCAATGATCTCTTATTGCTGATTTTGATGGCTTATTTAAAGGTTGTGAGGTTCTAGTAGAAATGCTGCGATATTCGTCCACTCTTTTTTTTTATATTGGGGAATGGTGTTGCCAATATAACTTGCTTTGCAGCGAATACAGTTGAAACAGTAAACGGGGGACGAAACAAGGGGCTGGGGGGGTTTTACTTTATGGTTGAGATATGATTTAATGCTATTATTATTGGTGAATACAAATTGAAGGTTAATTTGAGGGTAAAGAGGGGTGAGTAGGTGGCGAAGTTCTGATTGTATTTTATAACTAATGTAGTCGTAATAGGGAAAAGAAAAGTATTGTATATCTTTTTTAACAGTGGAAACTTTAAGGAGGGGTTGATAACACTGCCCAACACCAATTTTGCTGATTTAATTCTAACACCTGTTTTTAGGTAACTTTGGTGTGCTGATTTAAAAAATCACCTTAGTTTTTGCCTATCACGTCAGGTTTTCGAGCAATCAAATACGGAGATATCGCATTTTGGCAGGGTTATGCCCAATTTTTTTCTTTTCAAAAAATAAGTTTTTACATACTCAGAATCAGCATGGAAAAGTAAACAATTGTGCAGGGAGTGAACTTTAATATACAATGGTAATATTGACACATAAAGTGATTAAAATTGTTTAAATAAGCAAAAAATGAATCAATGATCATGACGTTACGCTCACACCTGGAGAAATCACAGATACCCGAGATTTTAATATGTTGTACATGACCTTTAGATTTAATGCACAGATTTGCGTATTCCACAGATAAAATTTTAACAGCAAAACAGCTGTTAACAGGTCTCAAAAATCATCAATTTTGATAAGTGCCATTCATGGATCCCCCAAAATAGGCATATTGCATTGCACATTGCACGAAAACCTGATGTGATGGACAAAATCTAAGGTGATTTTTGAAATCAGCACATCAATATTATCCAGAAACAGGTCTTAGAATTAAATCACCAGCAAAACATTTTTTTTGTTGGGCAGTGATAATGAATGAATTCTATTTCGTTGTGGAAGGAGAAGTAGATAAGTTGTTCCTCCTACTTATCCTTCCACAACAAAAGCAATTCATTCAGAGTTTCAGCATTAAAAACTCTTTCCCGAAACATTTACTGCAATCTCTAACCAGAAATTTTCGCATTAACATTTATCAACCCCTCCTTAAAGTCCCCACTATTAAAAAAGATATACAATACTTTTCTTTTCCCTATTACGACTACATTAATTATAAAATACAATCAGAACTTCGCCACCTACTCACCCCTCTTTACCCTCAAATTAACCTTCAATTTGTATTCACCAATAATAATAGCATTAAAACATATCTCAACCATAAAGTAAAAACCCCCCAGCCCCTTGTTTCGTCCCCCGTTTACTGTTTCAACTGTATTCGCTGCAAAGCAAGTTATATTGGCAGCACCGTTCCCCAATTAAAAAAGAGTGGAAGAATATCGCAGCATTTCTACTAGAACCTCACAACCTTTAAATAAGCCATCAAAATCAGCAATTAGAGATCATTGCCATCTCCACAATCGACCACTGCTCCCCACCAATTTCAAAATTATCAATTCAGCATACCAACCAACCGACCTCCGCATCCTCGAATCCCTATACATTTTTAGTACAAAACGAACCCTCAACGACTACAGTTCTGTCTTCAACTTGAACATAGCTAAATAATTCTTCTGAACTATTACTGCGCCACCACTCTTCAACTTGTAACAAGGCCACTTCAACAGTCAAACCATTCTCAACCTTCATACAATTAGATTAAACTCCCCCTCGTACAATACACCGGTAAGTTTTTATTTTAAATATTCATTTCACCCGATAACATTTATTTATATATCTTACCGCTCTACATTTTATGTAATTTTTTTTTTCAATTTTTAATTATCACTAATTTTAAATTATTTTCATAAGACTAATATACGTTATAAAATCTTTTACTATATTTGTTCACTTTTATTTTTAATTTTTTTTTATTTCTTAGCACTGATGATGGAAATTGAATTTCCGAAACGTCTGTTTAATAAACATGTACCACCTTCTCGTCCTTTTATTCCTCACTATATATATATATATATGAAATTGTTTAGCGACTTTTACAATCACCTAAAACTGGAATATAATTTTAAAAAGCTAATTAACAGAAATGTAAGGGCGAACGTCGGATTAGCCCTCAAAGTTTTTAAAATGTTATTGTGTCGAGAGATTGGGCGTATGATAAATATCCATTTTTATTGCCTTATCTGTGATAATATATATATATATATATATAGAATGATATAAAACCACGAAGGGAAGGAAACACAGAGTGGTGCTCAAGCGCTTTCGTCTAATGACATCCTCAGGAACACTGAAGTAAACAAAGAGTTCAAGACTATATATAGGTTACAAAAAAGATAAATATATATATATATAATAAATACAAAAATACAAATTGTGGGAGGAGCATACAAATTTGTAAGGAAAACTACCAATTTTAGCACTTTGACCGAATTCAACACAAGATCAAATAGATTGTTTACAACCAATTTTATAGATAATGCCTGAATTATTTGTCCTACGTACAATTTTACTCTGGACATGATACCCCTATTAAGGCCATATTTTCTTCAATGTTTCTCCGCGCCCTTAGGATCGCCAGTCCGGAATACATCGATGCCGAAATGGAAAATTCAACGGTATTGGAAGTGATCTGTGCTACCCACCTGCGTTTATGGAATCTTGTCTTAACAAGGCAAAACGAACCTTCTATAGTGTGAATAATAACACTCGCACTTTGTCAATGAATATTTTAGTACTTCCATTTTTCCCGGGCTTTTTAGGCATTGCTAATGTACTTAAAGATTTGGATATTAATGTAGTATTTTCATATAGCAATATTGTGAATAATATCATAGTAAAAAATAGCCCTACCAATAATTCAGGCATTATCTATAAAATTGGTTGTAAACAATGTGATTCCTTTTACATTGGTCAGACTGGAAAGGATTTGCACACGCTTGTAAAACAGAGTGAAAAATGCTCTGTATGAATTGGTCCCCAATTAACCCACCCCTAATATCTCCAGTCTAACTATAGAGTAGATTAAGTCTAGCCTTGTGGGGGTCAGCCTAGAGATTCCGGAAATGGTCCAGAGCGGGCAGATAAATTGAGGGCCACAGTAGGATTCCTCACCAAATTAGGTTAGGGCAATCTACCTTCACCTTTGTTAAGCTATGAGTTGATGCTAGGTCTTAGACCACAATGTAGGCCTAATTTGTCTGACCCAGCTTAATTTACGCCGTTTACTTCTAACTGGGTTAAAAACACAATTAGTCACTTATTGAGTGTTATTAGAGAGTCCCTCTTCCTTTTTGTTTAATTGTTGAGAGCGTACTTGCTGGTGGGGATCTTTTTCCGTTGTTTTTTCTTCTCTCTTCTCCCGTTCCGTCTTGTCGCCCCCTTCCTAGTTTTCGTTGTACCTTGTCCTTTTTTTCGCACGCTCTTGTCACAGTATATAAATACTAGTGTGGAGAATAACTCTGGTGAGCAACCAATTGGTTTCATCCACCCAGTTATTGACATAAAAGGAATTTAATAATTGTTAGATTAACTACCTACCTACTCAGTGAACCATTTTCGTTACCTCCCAACTACCCACACATCAGTTTTCCATATACTCGGGGCCCCGGGAGATAATGATCTTGGTGTCATTGTCACCAATTTTTATGTCTGAGTGTAGACTAGCTAACTATTTGACTGTAAGTGCCTGTTAATCTGATTAACAGTGACTATCCTCACCTTCTCATGGAGAAGATGTAGCATTTAATTAGAAGAAAAAATATACATCCATAGGATGAAACTTTCCATGGTCTTTACCATAAGAAAAGGAAAAGTGAAAGTTGGAAGATGAAATTACAATTTCCCAGCATCTATTTTTTGTTGTAAAACTAGTCCCGCCTTTAGCGCTGTTTGTCGCTGAGGTCTTGTGCCTGTCAATGTTGTAGTAGGATGCGTTATAGTTCCTACTGTCAAGGGAACAGTTACTGGAAGTTCAGTGTCTCCAGTTGTTACTGTCGGTGGAGAGGGCTCTCCAAAGTCCATTGTTTTGGGTCCAGACTCTAGGGAGTACAAAAGAGAAATGTCTCTTGTTGTGTCACCCGTTGAAGTCCTTAATTTGACCACTCTTGTTACTCCGTCTGCCCCTGGTCTGAGTTCTAAAACTCTAGCCAGAGGCCAATATTGTCTTGGAGTACTGTCATGTATGAGAAGAAGGTCCCCTACCTTAATTGTGTCAGACCAGTCCTTCTTAGCCATTTGTTTATGTCTCTCCCTTAGACCCATCAAGTACTCAGTTTTCCACTCTTTAATGAAATGAGCTTTAACTCTAGTTAAGTGTTGTAACTTAGTCTGGAGTTCATCATGTCGTTGAGTCCAGTTTGGGTCTTCTGAAGAGTCTATAGTGTAGTCCGCCAGGAGACTAACTTGTTCTCCCCGAATCAAATGATTTGGAGTTAATGGTTCCGGGTCATTAATGTTGTCACTCACATAAGTGAGTGGTCTATTGTTGATGATGTTCTCAATCTCAGCCAGGAGAGTGAGCAACTCAAACAAGTGTATCTGGTTTTTACCAATTGCTTTCTTCAAGCAATTCTTTACTATTTGTATATTCCTCTCCCAGATAGAACTATACCAAGGAGAGGCAACCGGAATATACTTCCACTTTATGTTTGAATTTTGTGCATATAATTGTATGAGTTCATTGCTTAACAAGTCGTTAATGACCTGTTCACCAGCCTTGAAATATGTAACATTGTCAGTCCAAACTGTCTTGGGTACTGAATGTCGTGCACAGAATCTCTTAAAGACAGCAACAAAAGATTCTGCTGTAAGGTCCTCCACAACATCCAGATAAACAGCTCGTGAGGCAGCACAGGTAAACAGTACAATGTACATTTTTTGTTCAGTGTCAACCACCCCTACAGTCAATGCTCCCGTATAGTCAATGCCTACAGTTTCAAAGGGTCTGTTGAGAGTAACTCTCTCCTCTGGCAAAGCAGGAGGATTTGGTTTCCTATAGAGCCTAGCATGAATACGCCTACATGTGACACACTCACTCAAGGACTGTTTTAACAGTGATCCTTCCCTTGGGTATCCAATAAGTTTTTATTAATGCAGTTAGTGTCTGTGGTACCCCCATATGATGTACATCATTGTGTTTGTCTGATGATTAATGTTGTCAAATAGCTAAATCTAGGTAAAAGATTGGATGTTTGCATTTGTAAGACAGTTTCGATTTGTTTAATCTCCCTTTACACCTTAGAAGACCTTCCTCATCTCTGAACAAGTTTAGATCCACAACTACTGATGGTACAGGCGCTTTTGTTTGTTTCCCATTAGTCAAGAATTCTAACTCTTTATTATACTCCTTTTGTTGTGCATGCCCTATCCAGTACTTGGTTGCATAAAGTTTTGAGAGTGTTCATAGACTTCAGATAATTCAGATTTTGTTGATGTTGAGCCTATTAGATTGTCTACATAAAAATGTTCCTTGAGGAAGTTCAGTGTTAAAGAGTTATTAAACTGGTTCAAATGATGTCTAATTGTCAATGCTAATAGGCTATGTGAGCAATTGGCTCCAAACAACACAACATTGAATCTATAGGTTATGAACCCTTTATTCAAATCAAATGGATCCCTGAACCATAAGAACCTAAGTTGGTTCTTGTCATATTCATTTTTAAGATTTATTCTCAAAAATGCCTTTGAAATGTCACTTTGTAAGGCATATTTATCTAACCTGAACCTGAGTAAGATCTTCACAAGGTCAGAAATGAGATTAGGACCCTCAATCAGTTAATCATTCAAACTGTGTTTATCACTGTCTTTGAGGCTACAGTTATATACTACTCTGAGTTTTGTTGTTGGGGCATCTTGTCGATAAACCCCCCCTGTGGGTTAAATAATGACAACCATCTTTTTTAAAAGGGTTATTTGTTACTTCTTCAATGAAGCCTTTCTGTAGCTGTTCTTTGAAGACATCACTGTACATTTGAATTGTATTATCTTGTTTGAGCTTTTTCATTACTTTATATAAATGTCCTTCAGCTACTTTGAGATTATCTCTTATAGTTGGACAATTTATTTTCCAAGGTAACTCAACAAAATAACTATTGTCTTTGCACTGAATGGTGTCTTCAAATCTTTCTACTATTAACTGATCTTCTGAAGTTTGATTTGTGTCATGTATACCCACAGATTCTATAAACCATAAAGTTTGAATTGCCTCATCCAGAGTTTCATTTGACAGTGATGAATTAATGTTCTCATTTGTTATAATATTATTCAAAGTGTTGCTATTCTTACAGGTGTTATGTAGGACTGAGTTGAGGCACATAGTATTTGTTAGTCATGAACTATTTTGGTTTAGGTCTAGGTTGTGTCTGGATAGGTCACCCAAAGGGGCTATCCCTGATGGTGTCTGATAAGTTATACCATTACCTATCTTCACTATGCCCCTATGAATAAGATGAATATAATTTGCCCCATTAACATTTCAATGTTAGCTACTCTGTTGTTTGTGATATGTCTATCAGCTATATTGTACTGTTTTCTCAAATGATTGATGGTTTGTTCTAGTTTTGGTACAACCAGTTTGTTTTGTCCTACTTTTGGAATAATGACTGTTTTAATTTTTTCTAATTCATTTTCTACATGTAGTTCCAGGTCAATTGTCTTATAGCTATTTTTGTTTGAGTTATCCTTTACAAAGGATGTGATATTGAGTTCTTGTTCATTTGGGTTTGGTGTCAAACCCAATTTATTAACTAAATTTTGCGAAACAAATGTTTGTTGAGAACAAGAGTCTATAAGACATCTCACTGGAGTGGTGCTACCCTCACCATTCACTAAGTCCAAAGTAATAGTTGGTAAAAGAACCTCAGTGTTTTTTGTTACGTTGTTTGAACAAACAGAATGTCCCATGAAAGTGGCATTTTCTTGATTGCCTTTGTTTGGAGGAGGCAGTGATGGGCAGTATCTAGATACATGTGTCGCCGATACGTATCGATCGATACTTTTGTATCGGTATCGGTATCGCTTTAGCTACTTGACAAAAGTATCGATTTATCGATATCGCTAAGGTTAATTTTCTTAAATGTATCGAAAAAAATCGATACTTCGATACATCGATACATTAATAAGAATTTTAAAAGATTTAAATAGATGTTATAATATGACACTACTGAGTTATATTTATGAATATACATAAATAATAATATTATTAAATATTTATTTAATGACAGTACTAATCTACTGGTCACGTCACACAGTACGGCGCAACGTTTAAACACGTTTGTACTTGTGTTATTGAGGGTAATAGTAATTACTTTTAATTGTTAGTGTAATATTTTCAGTCATTCATGTATCCTACAAAATTAAAACATACTTTCATTAAATAAAGCAATTGTTTTTATTTACATCTATAAAACCCATTAAAATGTCGTTGATTTTAATTACAGTGCGTACAAATTACTAGTATAAACAATAATATCTAATACCTACATATTAAAGGAATAATTATAAAAATGTACCGGCGATACATGTATCGGCGATGCATGTATCGGTATCGCTTAAGACATCTAGAAAGTATCGGCGTATCGGTATCGCCTAAGACGTTCTTCATGTATCGATATATCGGTATCGCTTTAGCGATTTTCATGTATCGATGCCCATCACTTTTGAGTTTGAGTATTGTTGTTTGGACACTTCAGCGAATCACACATTGATGAGACATGTCGTGAACTTTTACAAAACTTACAATTGAATCTTAACCTAGTTTTACAGTCTTTCTTATAATGTCCCTGGCCAGTACACTTTTTACATAGGTTCAACTGTTCACATCTTCTAGATCTTGAGTTAAAGTCTGAATATTTGCCACACCCAGTACTACTGTGTTCATCACTTACACAAAATTTGCAATGTGGTGTGTAAGTTGAGGCAGCAGTTACATTAAAGTTCTGTAATGTAGGTGTTCGTGTGTTACAATTGGTCACATTTGATTCTACAGTATCAAGTTTTGTCTGTTTGGCTGTAGCTAGTTGGTCTCTGGGGACAGTCTTTGGTTTATCCATAGTCTGGGTCTTGTTTTGTGTTGAATTATTTCTCAATTTGAAATTAGTTAGGATAGTTGGAAAGTGTTTTCTGATGTTTTCAAGATTAGGATAATTTTCTCCCGTCTTTTGAACTAAAACATCTTTAACCCTCAAAGGCAGGCACCTAAGAACTGCGCTTTGTATAATCCAAGATGAAGCTTTAACATCTATCTCATTGCTAACCAGTTGTCCCATAATAGCTTCTAATTTTGAATAAAAATTTTCCATATCACTATGGTTATCTTTTACGGGTGCGAAATCAATAATTTGTTCAGCTAATTCAAATATAATCTCATCTTTATTAATGTAATTACGTTTCAAGAGATCAATAGCTATTTCATATGAATCACCCACAGCTGGTAAATAGGCTATCATGTTATAGGCTGGACCTTTAAGGAAACTAGTTAAGTAGTTAAACTTATCAACAGTTGGAATATAAGGTTTATTACCTATTGAACTCTCAAATTTTTCAATGAAAGATGGGAATTGTACCATGTCCCCATCAAATGTTGGTACTAGCAAAGTGGGTAACTTAGCCCTAAATTCTTGTGACTCAGGATTTGGCATGTTACTTAAATTTTGTTGAAGGTTAGCTCTACTTTGGTTAAAATCAGAAATAGGTTTATTTGGTGTTAAGTCGGTCAAACGAGACTGTAGTCCCCTTATGTGTTATTCAATTGAGATTACCTGATGATCATTATCAGAGTAAAGGTCTGTAAGTTGTTCATCAGCCATTTCGGGTTCAACTAACTCTGAAATACTCTCATCAATGGCTATTATGTCCTTCTTTTGTTTATCCAATTTAAGAATTACATACTCTAAATCTTCCTTACCTGGTTGTGTAATATTGTTAAAAGTGTTGATAGCCTTAGTAACAGCGCCCAACTTTCCCTTCTTTTTCGTTTTTAATTGTTTCAATTCCTCACTGTCCATGTTTAAGTCAAAATTGTTTAACTGGGGATCGTAATGAAATATAGGACAAGAAGAAATTACCAGAGACGAGAGATCAAATAAATTGAGTAATCAGACAAAACAGTCAAGTTTTAAATTTAGTTAAATCCCCCCAAGTATTTATGTGTCACTCAGGTCTAAGCTTATAAGAGAATGGGACTCCTTAAATGTAAATGTTTCCTAGTTAGGCCCTAGGTTGTAGACCTAATTAGGCAAGTTTGTTACTTTAGGCTTGATTAGGTTAGGTTTAAGCTAGACCATTTAGCCTAATTCTGCAATTTTTGTTAAGTAAAGTTAAGCCTAAAGTATGTAAATTCCCCACACACGGGCCACCATTGTGAAAAATGCTCTGTATGAATTGGTCCCCAATTAACCCACCCCTAATATCTCCAGTCTAACTATAGAGTAGATTAAGTCTAGCCTTGTGGGGGTCAGCCTAGAGATTCCGGAAATGGTCCAGAGCGGGCAGATAAATTGAGGGCCACAGTAGGATTCCTCACCAAATTAGGTTAGGGCAATCTACCTTCACCTTTGTTAAGCTATGAGTTGATGCTAGGTCTTAGACCATAATGTAGGCCTAATTTGTCTGACCCAGCTTAATTTACGCCGTTTACTTCTAACTGGGTTAAAAACACAATTAGTCACTTATTGAGTGTTATTAGAGAGTCCCTCTTCCTTTTTGTTTAATTGTTGAGAGCGTACTTGCTGGTGGGGATCTTTTTCCGTTGTTTTTTCTTCTCTCTTCTCCCGTTCCGTCTTGTCGCCCCGTTCCTAGTTTTCGTTGTACCTTGTCCTTTTTTTCGCGGGGCTTTTTCCACCAGCGTCCTCTTGGTTTTTTTCGGTTGGTTGATCGGTAATGTATATCTATTACCGAGCACGCTCTTGTCACACAGTATATAAATACTGGTGTGGAGAATAACTCTGGTGAGCAACCAATTGGTTTCATCCAACCAGTTATTGACATAAAAGGAATTTAATAATTGTTAGATTAACTACCTACCTACTCAGTGAACCATTTTCGTTACCTCCCAACTACCCACACATCAGTTTTCCATAACAGCATCAATATTCCGTTAGAACGGGACAGTCGTCTAGTGCCCTTTTTGTCCATTTGTCAGAGTTATCCCATTGTTTTGCTTAGAATAATGCTTCAGTTTTGTTTCACTCTAGCAACATTGTTAATAGAAATATTCTTGAGTCTGCTATTATCCAACTTACAAATAACTTTAACATGAGCAAAGGTCTTTTTCAACTCGATCCCGTTGCTTTGAATTCGTTCAGAACGGATTTAGACAAGAAGGGCAGAGTGCTAAAACTTTGGTAATTTTCCCCTGTAAATTTGTGTGCTCCTCTTACAATTTTTATTTTTCAATTTATTTTTATTTTTTATTTTTTTTGTGACCTATATATCAATCAGGCATTATCTATAAAATTGGTTGTAAACAATCCATTTGATCTTGTGTTGAATTCGGGCAAAGTGCTAAAATTGGTAGTTTTCCTTCCAAATTTGTATGCTCCTCCCACAATTTTTATTTCTATATTTATTATATATATATATTTTTTTTGTAACCTATATATAGTCTTGAACTCTTTATTTACTTCAGTGTTCCTGAGGATGTCATTAGACCAAAGCGCTTGAGCACCACTCTCTGTTTCCTTTCCCTCGTGGTTTTATTCATCATAAATATTTTTCACGTGTTACTTTCGTGAAATAATTTATATATATATATATATATATATATATATATATATAATATATATATATATATATATATATATATATATATGAATTTGTTTAGCGACTTTTACAATTATCTAAAACTGGGGAATAATTTTAAAAAATAATTAACAGAAATGAGTGGGATACCGCCTGATTAGCCCTCAAAGTTTTTAAAATGTTACTGTGTCGAGAGATTGGGCGTATGATAAATATCTATTTTTATTACCTTACCTGTGATAATATATATATATATATATATATATATATATATATATATATATATATATATATGAAGTTGTTTAGCGTCATTGGAGAATAAATTTGGATTTTCGCAGCAATTCGTTTCGGATTAAAATCTCAGTACGGACGAGTAGAAATAAAGTTCAGGTGTTCAGGCGCCTGTCTGAACAAGTTTAAGATGGGCATTTTAAGATTTTTCATTAATTTTGAATAATGGTTGGAAGCATAAAGTATCGGTATGGGCCTGTGTTGACGAATTTATTTTAAATATAATAATAACGATTAATAATGTACAGTATATACACAGGATGATAAAGGTTATTCAGTTCATTGTTTCAGATTGTGTAGGAAATTTTTGTGTCCCGTTAATAATAAAAAATCTTAATTGAAGCATCAACTAGTTGCCTTATTTTGATGGTCGCGATAATAAACATTTCCTAGGTTGGGACGTTTTCGTATGGAGAAATCATAATGTGTGTGTGTGTTGTGTGTGTGTGTGTGTGTGTGTGGTGTGTGTGTTCTTGTGTGTGATAATAGGGGAATCTATCTGCGTTTGTGTGCGCCTCTTGGCTGCTCAAACGATGTGTAGAAACGGGTGATGATGGAGGGAGCTGGCGACCTATGAACGTATATATAGTTGTGTGTGTAATAATAGGGGAATCTATGTACGTTTATGTGCGCTTCTTGGCTGTTCAAACGATGTGTGTAAACGGGTGATGACGGAGGGAGTTGGCGACCTATGAACGTATATATAGTTTTGTGTGTAATAAGAGGGGAGTGTATGTGCGTTGTAGAAGATGTATACGCTTCTACGCCAACTGGCGGATTTCGAGTTCTAAGTCAAGTGTTGCTGCCTGAGCTGTCATTAAGCTTCTGCATTTGGCAGAAGCTAGATGGCCTCTCTCTCTCTCTCTCTCTTAGGTTAGGTATGCCCCTTTGGGGGGTGAGGCCGCCCCAACTTCTCCCCCAAAGAGGTTAGGTGAACTCCCCCATCTTGCTGGGGCAGTTCTCCCACTTGGGAGGGCTGGCAATCGGAGGTCTTGCAAAAAGGGGGTTTGGCACTGGCACTCATTGCAACATTGCAATTGCTCTGCACTCTAACCTTTTGGAGGCATACTACTAGAGTTTCATGATATGTGCTATTTTGTTCAATTTTAATAATTAAAAAGTTATTTATTTTTAAAACCCTCCGGGACTTTGCAATAACTTCATATATAATATATATATATATATATATATATATATATTATATAATATATATATATATATATATATATATATATATATATATATATATACACGAAGTGCGATCCAAAAGTTCCCGGACTGGCAGCGTGGAGCGCTAACAGGCCGTAGTATGTACTTGGGCCGCTACATAGCGCCAAACAGCTTTATCGTGAAGCAGTGTGCAGAGTGACACGGTGATACACGCACGCGTTTTTTTTCCACGAGCGTTTTTGTGCGTTAGTGTTAGTGGTTTTGTGCGACTTTTGCGAGAAGAGAAATGGCAGGCTTCAAACTTGCAGGCTTCAAACTCGGCAAAACCGCGTCGGAGACCCACGAAATGCTTAAACAAGCATTTGGTGATGACGCCATGGGCAGAAGCCAGACTTTCGAGTGGTTCTCGCGGTTCAAACGTGGGCAAACGTCGGTTGAGGATTCCGAACGTTCTGGTCGGCCCTCAACCAGTAGAACCGACGAAAATGTTGAAAAAGTGCGTCAGACCATCCACGAGGACCGTCGGCGAACGATTAACGACATCTGCAGCATCGTTCGCCTATCGTTTGGTTCATGCCAACGCATTCTCACGGAGGAACTCAACATGAGGAGGATCGCTCCCAAATTCGCTCTGTCTGTTCAGCAGTTTTTGGCCAAAAACAACATGGCAGTGATCCCCCACCCCCTCTACTCCCCCGATCTAGCCCCCTGTGACTTCTTCCTGTTCCCCAAGATGAAGATCTGGCTGAAGGGGCGACGATTTGACGACATCGAGGAGATTCAGGCGGAATCGCACGAGGTGCTGAACAACATCCCCAAAATGGAGTTCCAGAGGTGCTTCCAGCAGTGGGAAAATCGCTGGACCCGCTGTATCAATTCCCAAGGGACTACTTCGAAGGGGACAGCAGTAATTAGAACCTAAGGTAAGCCTACATTTTTTTGTCGGTACAGTCCGGGAACTTTTGGATCGCACCTCGTATATACTGTATATAATCATATATACATAATATCTAATATTCGATTCTCATGGTGTTGTCTCAGATGAAAATACAAATTATTTTTCAAACTAATATATTGAAGTATACATTGAAAGTGAATGAAAGCCACGCAATGAAAAGAAAATATTAATTTTTTTAACATAAGGACGAAAATTAGGCGATTGACAAAATATTATTTAAAATAAATAAAGATTAATCCTATAAATTGTATAAAGCTAGAGATGAGCAATTATTGATATATAATATATGGAAATAAAATCCCTTTAAAATAAAATTAATATCATGTATAAAGAGAGAGAGAGAGAGAGAGAGAGAGAGAGAGAGAGAGAGAGAGAGAATATTAAATACCTATAAAGTAATACAAGTGGACTATAAATATATTAAAAGTAGACTCTGCGAATGGAATCTGAGAAAGAAAAGAAGAAGTGGACTAATTGGAAACCGTTAATGGCCCTTAGAGCGTTCTCTGATCTTTTGAACGCGTCGAGACATGATCAGGAGTCCTCGAAAACGGTTTAAAAGACGAGCAAATAATATTAGAAAGAACGAAAAGAAAGAACGAAAATGAGCGTTTTGACAGCAACTCTTTCTGTTCTTTCAATTTATTTGCCTGTACCTAACATAGGTCTCATTCCTGTGACGTAATAGCTGCCGGATAATAAGAACTGGAAAATGCCTCCTTTTCATGTTAACGTGGGCTTGTCATTTGGTTATAAGAAGATGCTTCATTTTGTCGATTTTACTTGCTAAATAAATGTTTAGTCATTGATTTGGGAAAATTTTGAATATACTTCATTCAGTTTTCCACTTTTTCCCTGTGCTTATAAGAACAAATATTATTTTTTTATCCCCCCCAAGGGGGCACCTCCCGCATGCAAGCGGTGTTCTTTACGTTAATTATACTGCGTGTTTGCAGTTAAATGTATATAATGTACGGCATGCGGGAGGTGCCCCCTTGGGGCATTGGTTTCTGCGCGTATGTAGAAGAATTACGGCATTTGAATGAGTGAGGCCCATGGTGTAATGGTTATCATATCTGACCGGCAATCGGAAGATCCCGGGTTCGATTCCCGGGTGGTTACCTCATTTTTTCATTTGTTTCGTTCTCTCTCTCTCATCTTACGCGGAATATTCTCCTATACAAGCGTCGTTCTTTACGTTATATATATATATATATGTATGAAAATTATTTCACGAAAGTAACACGTGAATAATATTTATGCTGAAAATAACCACGAAGGAAAAAGGAAACACAGAATGGTGCTCAAGTGCTTTCGTCTAATGACATCCTGAGGAACCATTCTGTTATTCCCTTTTTCCTCCATGGTTATTTTTATCATATATATATATATATATATATATATATATATATATATATTTCAACTGCAAACACGCAGTATAATTAACGTAAAGAACGACGCTTGTATAGGAGAATATTCCGCGCCAGATGAGGAGGGAGAACGAACAAATGAAAAAATGAGGTAACCACCCGGGAGTCGAACTCGGGATCTTCCGATTGCCGGTCAGATATGATAACCATTACACCATGGGCCTCACTCGATCAGAAGTCGTAATTCTCCGACATACCTCATTTTTTCATTTGTTCGTTCTCCCTTCTCATCTTGCGCGGAATATTCTCCTATACAAGCGTCGTTCTTTACGTTAATTATACTGCGTGTTTGCAGTTGAAATGTATATAATGCACGGCATGCGGGAGGTGCCCCCTTGGGGCATTGGTTTCTGCGCGTATGTAGGAGAATTACGACTTCTGATCGAGTGAGGCCCATGGTGTAATGGTTATCATATCTGACCGGCAATCGGAAGATCCCGGGTTCGATTCCCGGGTGGTTACCTCATTTTTTCATTTGTTCGTTCTCCCTCCTCATCTTGCGCGGAATATTCTCCTATGCAGGCGTCGTTCTTTACGTTATATATATATATATATATATATATATATATATATATATATATATGATGTTAACAGACATAGACAGCGAGTAAACAGCAACAGTGTAGTAACATCCTTTGCAGACGATACAAAGATCAGCAGAAAAATCAGCAATGTAAATGAAGTGGAAGCCTTGCAAAGTGACACGAACAAAATATACAAATGGTCAGAAGACAGCAAAATGACATTTCACACCGAGACATTTCAGCTCTTGAGATATGGTAGAAAAGAGGAACTTAAACAGAATGCATATCATGCTCTAGATAGACAGGAAATTCAGAGAAGCACGAAAGCGATCGATCTGGGGGTAATAATGACCGATAATGCGAAATTCGAAACACAAAATAAGATAGCGATAAATAAAGCAAAAAGAGTAGTGGGACAGGTACTAAGAACGTTCAAAAGAAAGGACAGGACAGTAATGATTCCCCTGCTAAAAACACTGATTATACCAAAACTTGAATACTGCTTAGTTTTGACATCCTCATAAAAAGAAAGAAACCAATAAACTCGAAGAAACTCAGAGACATTTCACAGCAAAGACTGATGGCTGCAAAGAGCTCAACTACTGGGAAAGACTACGTAAACTAAATCTGTACTCCCTCGAAAGAAGAGGAGAGAGGTACACAATAATCTACATATGGAAAATGATCGAAACACTGGTACCGAACCTCAAACTAAAGCCAATTGCCATTCAAACAACACTGGAAAATAGGAAAGGCAGGATGTGTAGTGTTCCCAAATTAAAGGCCCGACAAGGGACCTCCTCAACCCTGAAGGAAAATAGCTTGGCTGTCAGGGGGCCAAAACTTTTTAACCAGCTTACAAAGGACCTCAGAAACGTTACAGGGGTCAAAGTTGAAGTCTTCAAGAGAAGACTAGATGCCTGGCTCAGGACGGTACAAGATGAGGCAGGTGTACCTGGCTATATAGTATATACGGTGGAGAGCGAAAAAAAGCAACTCGCTCCTCCACCAAGTCAGACCTAGAGGCGGGGCCACCAGCTTGACCTTCGTTTGAAGAGAGACCTACGCACGGAACAGCAACGAGCTTAACGAGGTACATATTTATATATATATGTATGTATTGTTTTTCTTTCAAAGTATTCGATGACATCCGTGTTCTTCCACCCAGTTTGTTGGTGGGAAATTGAGTATTAGCCCTTCGTTGACACGGGTGTTATTGTTGCTTGGTTATCTGATTTTTCTTTTTCTCTGGGAAACAAATATTACTTCTGATCTTCCTTCTTTGTTAGATTACATTTTATTCTGAAATGAGGGCCACACCCTTTACGACAGTGTCGTTCACTACTCTTAAGTGTTGAAGCTTCTCTAGACCCTCTCTTTAATCTCCTCCTCGTCCCCATGACTCGGGGATCAGAATCCAGGAATTCACTTCGAATGCCGAGGCAATGGAAGATCTCTCTCCTGTTCTTGGTGACGAAGTTGCCAATTGTTATGTCTCCAGATTTCCTCAAGTCCAGCTGGACACGGTTTGGTGGTTCATCCATGTCCTCTTTCTCATTAAGGGCTTTCAACATTGTCCGCTTGGATTCTTTTGAAACAGCTGCATGAAAGAATGCTATCCCGATGAGTTTCTTGCTAAGATACCACAGGCATCCTGCGAATTTATTGTAGGCAGCTTTGGAGGGGGCAGGATTCTCTTTTTCATACTTAACAAGAAGTTCGAGGAAGGTGAGGTCCTTGTTGGGAGCAGAAACAACGAGAGGCACCGTGAACATGCATTGATGTAGACCCAGACAACGAGGTCCTCTCTCCTCTTACTTAGTGAACCGGAACTCGGAACATCAAGAACATCCTCGGAATATCAAGATCTTGAAGGTACAGTACTGTGGCCATCGATCTCGCATGGTTTAGGGCTGCAGGAGCTATAAATCGCGCGCCACACTACGTCTCCAAGATTGTTATGACCAGCTCAAAGAACTTACGGTAATCATCTCTGGGTTGACTAATATGAAGTTGGATCATGGCGAACACGATCACAATATCGTTGTTATTTTCAAAGGTGCTTGTTACGGCTTCATGGCTGGCTCCAGTTTCGTACCTAGTTTAATTGAAGACTTTCCAGGATTGCTAAATTGTTTGAAGGTGGCACTGTCTGGATAAAAGAAGAGTCCCATAACCTCCTTGAATATGCATGCCAGGACGAGTTCCAAGATGTGGTGGTGGCATGCTAAGTGCAGTCCAGTTTTTGCTCCACCAACAACACGCAGGCTCCTTTTCTGTGTCCCATGTTGATCGCTGTTGTGTCGAAGCATACAGTTTTTACATGATCAGTTACTCCACACTCTTCCAACAACTGCGCCACTACATAAGCTTGGGCATCCCCACTGTTTGAAGGCAACTTAGGGACACCAAGCAGTTTGCTCACTTCCGCTGCAGACAGGATAACTGGCAGTGGGTCCACTTTGTTATTTCCCTGTAAGATCATTGAAGAGCTTGCCATCCCAAAGGACGACAAGTGGGCGTTAGCTCAAACTGTTCGTTCAAATTCATGGCAAGTTCTCTGGGGATTCGTTCCCGAGTTCGGAGAATCGAGGAGCGGTTGATACTCAGCTTCTCCACTTTATAGGCAAGGCTCAAAAGTCGCCTTCTGGTCGCTCAGCTTCGTTCTGCCCACTGCTGCTGTCAGACCGAGAGTGACGATGTTTTTTCATGCCCTCTTACTACTGTAAGATTGGAGAACGTTGTTTCTGCAATAGCTCTTTCATCATCATCACTAGTTACACCACAGTCATAACTGCTACTACTGTTTGTACGTACTCAAGACCCGCTGTTCCTGCTCACCAGGGTACTTCCCTTAGAAATTTACCTCTTTTCTCTTTGTTGTCCTTGATTCTTTAGAAGCAAGAACCTTATCCTCCTGGTATATGCATCTACAGCGTCCTCTTTCTTTCATCTTGATCAAATTCAGGGCATTCCCGTGGGCGATATCAAAGAGGTCGTCCAGATTATCAACAAACTTCGCTTCATTCGATCGCTGCGTTTTGATCTTCCTATTGGCGTTCTTCTTAAGATTTGTCCTTTGATGAAGGCATGCTGCTCCGGACGAATCGGAATTCGATCCTTTCCCAAAACAACGTAGTCCCATTGGGCACAGCCCTTGAGCTTTCACGAACCGCTTTCTTCAAAGTTTTGTGATAATAGAAGAACACACTAAACGCTTGCCTATTAGAAGGCAATTTATTTCTTATTGCATTTTCTTCTTAGCCTATTAGCCACAGTGCTGTCTTGCTCCTTGTTATATGAGCTTGTGCCATTTTCACAGCCTGTGGGAAAAACAGTATATATGACGAAATCGCAAGAACCGAAGACTGTCAAAACCGACCCGGCAATTTTCGAGATCATTGCTAAACTGAGAACACACACACACACACACACACACACACACACACAGAAAAGAGAATAAACTTCTTTGAGCGAGTTTACCAAGTTTTCTATAACTTTAGCTTCATTGAGCGACCCCTAAACAGGGTTCGATTTACGCACAATTTAGCACGAACAATTTTTATGTTTCTACCTCGTGGTGTACGGACGTCTTGTTTCCCCTCTGTGTAATATAGAAATAACTAGTGTTTATAAGTTCAGCGGTAAATACTATCATATACCAGTGTGTGTGTTAAACATTATTGAATTCACGGTAATAATTTATTAAGTGAAAGCCGGTGGCATATAGAGTGTACAAAGAAAAACTACATCAATTGAAACATAATTTGAAAATAACTCAAACGGAAAATCAGCCCCTGAGATTTTTAAATTAGGCCTATACAGGGAAAGAAGGTCAGAGAAAATTCGAAAGGGCCATAAAACGGGAAGGTCAAGTTTTCGAGACGAAATTTGAGAAGTGAGAAGAAAAGAGGCAAACTAAAGGAGAGAATAAAGGAAAGAATAAGGGAATAAATTAATAAAGAAAGAATAAAGAATAATAAATAATAAAGAATAAAGAAAGCAGAAAGGAAAGAATAAAGGAAAGAATGGCAAAAAATAAGAAGAAGTGTGTAAACTGCCGTAAATTCAGAAAGCTGAATAGAGCTGGATTATGTTTAATGGACTGCGCTGCGCATCAGCTTTGCGTGCAAAAATGAAGCGGACCAGGCCATGGGTTTAAAATGCATTCTGTGCAATACCTTTAAACACTACGAATGCATGAACTTAAATAGAAAAAAAAGAAAATGATAAATAGAATAAATAACAAAATCATAGGCATTTACGGCTTCCTGTGCATTACATGCATGGAAAAAAATAAGAATATGGTACAAAGAGCAATTAAAATGGGCAATACATGTTTACCGACAGATGACGAGGGAACACTAGAAAACGCTGACACAAACAAAAACGAGGAGCAGGAAAGCGCAATACAGGAAAGCACGCTACAGCAGGAACACGAGGCGCAAGATAACACAATAAAGGAAAGCACGCTACAGCACGCTACGCTACAGGGAGATGCAAAAGTAGCCTCAGAGAATGATATATCCCCTGCCAAAGTGAGAGATAACAGGAACACGAAAGCGAAAGAGAGGGACACCAGGAATACAAAGGAGAAAGAGGAAGATACCAAGAACATTAATGAAAACTTGTCGAAGACAAACAAACCACTGAGTAGGGAAGAAGTGGTGGCGGGACAGAAAAAAACAATTGAATCACATAGGGCTCGTAAGGAGATTAAACGACGGGCCATATGTGATTACTATAAAACAGGGTCGTGCATATATGGAGAAAACTGCAGGTACAGTCACCCTAAAAAATGCTTTGATATGATGAGGAATGGAAGATGCAGATACGGACAAAACTGCTACTTTTTCCACGCTCCTATATGCAGACAGCCACTGACAGAGAGAAAATGCCTAAATATAGAGTGCTCATATTTTCACATAAAGTGTACCCAAAGAAGAGAACGGGAAGAACAAACCCTATCCATATTAGAAGTAACAACAGGAGCAAGGAAACAATTTTTTTAGAGAAAATGAGAACTACAAAAGCAAAGCTTGGCCTGCTAACAAGAAAGGACAGGACTCCGCAGGTATATTCCCCACACCATTACAAACATCACCCCTCTATCCAACACAACCCACCGATAATACAACAACAGTGGTATCAAGTGCCGCAACTCCAATTCTCCCAAATGCAGCAGCCAAACCAATAACACCAAACAGGAACCGACATCAACCTGGAAACGACCACGATATAGGAAAACTGAACACCGAAATTAGAAACCCAATAAATGTTTTATACACAAATATTCATGCACACCATACAGACTGCAAATTACAATACTTACAGAATTTAGCTACCGAATCCAGCATAGATATTATACGCCTAACGGAAACACACTTACATAAATGCGAAAAAGGTTGTGAAAACTGTATCGAGGATACTGGATTAGCATTGCTGGACTACAACATACACAGAGCAGATAGAGTGGCTAGACGAGGGGGAGGGTGTTGCATCTACGTGAAAAACACATACACATGTGAAGTGAAGATTAACAAATCAAACATCACAGTTGAAGTTATTATATTAGAAGTAAAAGAACTGAACCCAACCATTATCTACAGACCACCAAACACCACAAAAAGTGAATTCCAATTTGCTACTAATGAAATAGAAAACATATTAAAATTACTTGAAACCCCAGCAACAAATATTCTAATTTTCTGGGATTTTAATTTCCCATTCATTACATGGAAGAAAAATGACGAAGTTATATATGTTGAGAAGTTTCATAGCAACATTAATAAAGATGATAGAACCCAAGGAACAATGCTGTTAGATATTAAGGAACATTATGCCCTTACCCAGGAAATCTGTGAAGCTACGAGAAAAGAGAACGTTTTGGATTTAATCTTGACAAATAACAACGAGATAATAATAATAAATAAAAAAGTAACGCACACAAAGTTCTCCGACCATAACCTCATCGATATACAATTGAAGTTAGCACCCAGAGGTCCGAAAACGCATCCCAGAGAGGCAGATGGAATATTTGAAGGCTTAAACATAAATTCAAAGAAAGTAAATTTGGAAAACGTAAATAAAGATTTGAAGGAGGTAAATTGAGAATTGCTACTTCACGAGAAGACTCCATAAGAAATACTATGCATAATAGAGACTAAAACCAAACCTATAATACTGAAACATATTCCAGAGAGACAGGAAAGAAAACGTAGCAATGGCCACGGAAGGAGATGTAATTACGGCCTTATCACAGATGCGAGACAATTCAGCGCCAGGGTCAGACACATGGAATGCCACGTTTCTGAAGAAATGCAAAGAGAGCATTGCCAAACAGCTATACTTACTACGGAGGAAATCACTAGAATTATCGGCCAGTGGCTCTCACCTCACACCTTATAAAGTGTTTTGAACATATAGTTAGAGGCAAAACTACCTACTACCTACAAGAAAACGACTTATACAACACAAATCAGCATGGTTTCAGGGCTGGAAGATCATGCCTATCACAGCTACTAGACCACCAGGAGAAAATAGTGGAAACATTGTGTCGAGGACAAAACATAGATGTAATATATACGGGCTTTGCTAAAGCCTTCGATAAATGTGACCATGGAATCATAGCACACAAACTTAAGAATACAGGAATTACTGGAAAGCTAGGAAGGTGGATATTTAATTTCCTGAAGCAAAGAACACAAAGAGTGGTGGTAAACGGAGTTAAATCGGAAATCTCGGAAGTCGAGAGCTCTGTCCTACAAAGGACAGTATTAGCTCCCTTGCTGTTCATAATAATGATTGCAGATATTGATGCAGATATTAAGGACAGTATCATGCTTCGCAGATGACTCAAAGATATGTAAGGAAATATTGAACGAAGATGACATAAGAAAATTGCAAAACGACATTGAAACATTATTCCAGTGGGCAGAAGACAACAATATGAAGTTCAACGAAGAAAAATTCCAACTTCTAAGATATGGTAATAACAAAAACCTACAGAAAAAAAAGGGTACAAAACTCTGCAAACCAAACAGATAACACCAAATCCACAAGTCAGGGATCGTGGAGTAATAATGTCGTCGGATGCAGAATTCAGAGAGCACTATAACATCAAAATTACAACGGCTAGAAAAGTAATGGGAATCATCTGGGGGAGCTTCCGCAGCAGAAAAGCAAACATCATGCTCAAATTATGGAAGAGTCTAGTCCTACCAGTAATTAAGTATTGCTCAGTACTCACAAGCTCATAGAGAAAACGAGACACTGCGAACATTGAAGCTATACAAAGGACTTTTATATCTAAGACAGAGGAAACGGAACGTGAAGACTACTGTTCTCGACTACAATCTCTGGAACTCTACTCTCTCGAAAGAAGGCGCGAACGGTACACAATTTTATACATATGGAAAATACCTGAGGGCTCTGTTCCTAACCTTAGAACTGAAATAAAAACAAACTGGAATGAGAGAGGAGGCAGATTTTGTACGGTCCCAGCTGCGGTGGGACAAGGGGCCATGAAAACGAGGATGTAAAATTCCCTCAGAATACGAGGCCCAAAGTTTTTCAATGTCCTACCGAAACAAGTGAGGAATCTCCAGCACACCGACCTGAATAACTTGAAGAACCAGCTGGACAGATTCCTGTGCAAAGTCCCTGACTTTAATAAATTTAAAAGACATTTAAACAATAATTAAATAAAAATTATAACATTAAAATCAAAGGAAAAAATATCAAATGTACGAAAAACTTACCTTAAATGCTGACTCCAAAATAAAAACATTAACCTCCATATTCAATAAGAAATTGAAACTGACCAATGTGTGACTACTAACTTCACTGTTTAATAAGTGGTATGTAAGAAGAAAAGATTTTAATTTATTAGAAGAACTAGTTTTGTTTATGACTGGCTGGTTTTTGTAAATAAATAAAGATTCAAAAGTCTTAACCCTCTAAAGTTGTTGCCTCTTGTTAATATTTCAAACTGGGTTTTATGAAGATGATCATTGTCGTTAGTATGATTTTTAATTGCTGTCTGTGGTGGGTTAATAAGGGGATGTTCAGTTCGAAATGATAGCCCAAATGTTGGGAAAGACGTACCTCAAACTGTAGTTGTGTACAGCCAATATATGCAGCCTTACAGCTGTCGCTCGTGTATAGGTAAACAACATTAGGGCAAATAGTTTCAGGGAGTTTATCTTTAAACTTGAAAAAAATTTGATACCCTAAGTGGATTAACCAAAGCAAATCTCAAGTTAATTTGAGGATGACGTAATCTAACACGTTTACGAATCTAACTCATTACGAATGATTGGGGATAGGTAACCACAGAAAGACAGCTTAATGTATCTACTTCTTTTTGTCTCGTAATTGTAGGGGTTTCAATAATGAAAATATTATTTAAAAATTTCCTTAAATGATTATCGAAGAGATTATTATGGTAATTATTATTAATGAAGCATCTTTTAAAAAATTTCAGTTCTTCGTCTAATGATAAAAAATCTGAACATATTCTATACCTTCTTTGTACAGGGTGTTCCATAAGTCCGGCATCATAGGAGAAATTCATATTTTTCTATTTCTACAAGCCATAATTCATATTTTTCTCTTTCTACAAGCCATAATATCTGTGAGCAAGGAAGAACGAATCCAGATAATTCTACTCATAGGAAATCGGAGTCAAAGAGAGGCCGCTGCTGAATTTAACAGACTGCATCCAGACCGCGAGCCAATAACACAGAGTTGTGTTAGCAGACTTGTTGCAAAATTTAAGGAAACAGGATCCATAGAAGATAAACCACGCAGTGGACCTTCAAGGAGGTCAACTGACGATGATACAGCGACTGCTATCCTGGCTCATTTTAACAGAAGTCCCAATAAGTCTCTTCGGCGATTGTCTGCCGAGACAGGAGTGTCGAAAAGTAGCATCCATCGCATTCTCCAGGCTCACAAATGGCATCCATATAAACTTCAGATCCTACAGAAATTAAGTGAAGATGATCCCGACCGGCGGATGGAATTTTGTGAATGGGCTACGGACAATATGCTCGGGATGCCAATTTCCCGTCCACCATTCTGTTCAGTGACGAGGCTGATTTTTATGGAAATGGTGAGGTAAATCGACAGAACACCCGCTACTGGTCTCAAAACAACCCTCACTGGTATACCTCTTCAAAGGAACAAGGTGCATGCATCTCGGGTGATGGTATGGTGTGGCATTGGGAAGGATCGCATCATAGGCCCCCTCTTTTTCGATGAACATGTCACTGGAGGCACCTACCTACGTATGCTCAAGGAAGAAGCATTTCCCAGTGTCTTGAACGAAGAAGGAAATTTCCCAACATGGTTCCAGCAACACGGCGCTCCTGCACATTACAGCACCCAAGTAAGGGAACACCTGTACCAACAATTCCCTGGTCATTGGATAGGACGTCGAGGGCCTGTGGAATGGCCAGCTAGATGCCCAGATCTCACGCCACTAGATTTTTATCTCTGGGGCCACTTGAAAGCGCTGGTATACGCAGAGAAAATTAGGAGTGTTGAACATTTTCGGCAGCGCATTATTGGGGCATGTAACACCATTACTCCTGACATCATTCACCGTGTGCTTGCTGACTGGGTATCACGTCTGAATTTTTGTATTGGAAACAATGGTGGACATATTGAGCACGTTCTGTAAATAAAAGCTTTTGTTTTGCCGTTTTCTATTATTTTTCCTATGATGCCGGACTTATGGGATACCCTGTATAATGATGGTATATTATTATTAATTTTATATCTATGCTGTAAAACATATAACTCGAGTAATTGGTTCCTAAGCTAGTAAAAGTTTATTTTCTATAAAGAGACTTTTGGAATTTATTATTAAACCTTTTTACCAGCATATCGAGAAAAATTAAAATATTATTTGTTTCATTTTCACAGATATACTTAATGTTACAGTGTTGTTTGTTGAGATACTCCAAAAAAAGGTTCTATAAGTAACGATGTTTATGTACTAAAAAGTATAATCTTGTATGTATCTTGTTAGGGCAGTTAATTTTAACCAGATTTCTTCATAATAGCATAGGAATACGTTTGCCAAAGTTAGGCCCAAATGGTACCCAATAGCCACCCTATCAATATGACTATAGAGAGTTTTATTAATTAAGAAAAAATTACCGTAACACGCTATATCAGGAAAAGTTTTTAATTAGTTTGGATGAGTCCATTGACAAGAATGTTACTTGTGGTGAATAACTTATTTCGGATAATATCTATTGTTTCTTTCAGTGGTACAGTACATTCGTAATTTGATGAGACGTCAAAACTAGCCACTGTCAGAGAGTCGGCATGATCAATCTTTTTTACATTGTTAACAAAGTTGAAAATTCTCCAATGACTAAACATTGTGATTTGATTTCAGAGCAACAAGGGAAAAAATTATCCAAAAGGAAAAGTCCATAGCTGTGAAATATAACCTTGTTAACCTTGTTGCTGTTTCGTGCGATGGTCTCTCTTCACACGGAGGTAAAGCTGGTGGCCCGCTTCTAGGTCTGACTTGGTGGAGGAGCGAGTTGCTTTCTTGCGCTCCCCACCGTACATAGCCAGGTACACCCGGCTCATCTGGTACTGTCCTAAGCCAGGTATCTAGTCTTCTCTTGAAGACTTCAATGTAGATTATGGTGTACCTCTCTCTTCTTCTTTCCAGGGAGTACAGATTTAGTTTACGTACTCTTTCCCTGTAGTTGAGTTCTTTGCAGCCATCAATCTTGGCTGTGAAATGTCTTTGCGTTTCTTCTAGTTTATTAGTTTCTTCACTTTTATATGGGGACGTCAAAACTGAGCAGTATTCAAGTTTTGGTATAATCAGTGTTCTAGCAGGGGAATCATTACTGTCCTGTCCTTTCTTTTGAACGTCTTAGTACCTGTCCCACTACTCATTTTGCTTTATTTATCGCTATCTGATTTTGTTTTTCGAATTTCGCATCATCGGTCATTATTACCCCCAGATCGATCGCTTTCGTGCTTCTCTGAATTTCCTGTCTATCTGGAGCATAATATACATTCTGTTTAAGTTCCTCGTTTCTACCATATCTCAAGAGCTGAAATTTCTCAGTGTTAAATGACATGTTGTCTTCTGACCATTTGTATATTTTGTTCGTGTCCCTCTGCAAGGCCTCCACTTCATTTACATCACTGATTTTTCTGCTGATCTGTGTATCATCTGCAAAGGATGTTACTATACTGTTGCTGTTTACTCCGCTGTCTATGTCTGTTAGCATGATAATGAACAGGAGTGGGGCTAGTACTGTCCCTTGTGGTACTGAGCTGCTTACTTCCGATTCTGATGATGATATACCTTAAATTTTGACAACCTGTAGACGTTCTCTGAGGAAGTTGTAGATCCATTTTCCCACTTTGCCTGTTATTCCCATATATTTCATTTTATGTGCTATTATACCTTGATCACATTTGTCGAAAGCTTCTACAAAATCTGTGTATATGACATCGTAGTTGTCACTGCCTTCCAGTGCATCTAGAATATTGTTGTAGTGTTCTATTAGTTGTGATAGGCATCATCTACCTGATCAGAACCCGTGCTGATTTTCGTTGAATCTTTCCAGTGTCTCCAAGAAATCATAAATTTTCCCTCTAACTATTCTTTCAAATACTTTGGTGAGGTGGGACATCAATGACACTGGTCTATAGTTCTTTGCTTGAGATCTGTCCCCTCCTTTATATATAGGGACAATGTTTGCTCTTTTCAAGGTGCTCGGTATTTCCACAGTGTCTTGGGATCTTCTCCATATCCAGTAAAAAGGTGTAGCTATTTCATTTTTACAGTTTTTTATCAATAATGGTTTCCACTTGTCTGGACCTGCAGCTGAATGTGGCTTCAATTGTCCTATAGCTCTCGCTACATCTTCTGGGGTAAAATAAAAGTCTGTTATACATTCTCCTTGCAATTTCTCTTCAAAGGATGCATTTATTCCAGGTATCACTCTTTCACTTTTTGGGGAACTAAAAACTGATTCATACTGGGCTCTCAATGTTTCAGATATTTCTTTTGGATCGTCGGTTAGTTCATTATTTCTCTTCCTTAAGGGCCCAATAGCTGCGCGCGTTTTTGTTTTCCTTTTCGCATAGGAACAGAAGTATTTTGGATTTTCCTTTATTGCTTCTACCACCTTTTCCTCTTCCCTCTCTGTATGGTCCTTAATCAGGGCTTGTATTTCCCTATCGATACTCTCCAGTTTTTCTTATATTACTTTCGTGGCATTATCTCCGCAGTTGGCTAACTTCGCCTCCACTCTCCTTCTTTTGCGGAACACTCTTCTCTTTTGCCTCTCGAGCTAGCTCCTCTTTCCTTTTGGCTGTGATTTCGGAGCATATTTTTCTAAAGTTCTCAGCGTTTTTTCTTTCAAGGTTGTTAGCATTTCTTCAGTTCTTTTATTCTCTAAAAGTGTTCTCCACTCTGTAGTAATGTCTGAATTAAGAATATTAATAATGTTTGTTTAATAAAGGTTATAATGTTTAATAATAAATGTTAAATTACGATAAATTATGTTTGAGATTATAATGTTTAATAATAAATGTTAAAATTGTATAAAATTGGAATAGTTGGCAAGCCTGAAGGCTAGAGAGACAAAGATGCCCAAAAATGGGCAGTCATTGGACAGCAGTGAGCTGAGTATGGCGTTTTGCGTGTGACGATGTAGTCGTAACTTTAAACTATTCTTTCGTGTCTCTCTCGGCTTAAGTATGTAAACGTAAATTCCCTCCCACTCGCATTACTCCGTTTAACTAAGCCGGTTTCGGCCATAATAAAGTAGTAAAAAGTGTAAACAAGAGTATGATTCATTCCCGGTCTCCCTCGCATTGTTTAAAGCAGGGGTGGGGAAACCCTCGCCCGCGGGCGAAATTTCGCCCACGAGCTAATTTCAATTCGCCCGCTTAGGTATTTATTATTTACTAAAAATTATTTATTTACAGCCCAGCAAATAGCTTTTTAAAATACATCTTATATACAGCGTGTCCCAAAGAAATGTACACCCACTTTGTTCGATAATACCAGCTATGAGGATAATAAATATATTACTTTTTATATGTTTTTTAATAAAGAATTTTCTCCTGAATCTAAATATGTAATTATTTTTATTAAAAATTGAAAAAAAAAAAAAAGCTACAGATGTTTAAATTATAATTATTATTTTCGAGACTTCATGTGCGATATTTTCTAATATTTTTACACGTATACGAGATAAGTTTGAAACCGACGGCACTGTGCAAAACTTACAAAAACAACGTTCTGGAAGACGTCGAACATCTTAGATAAAGTGTCATTTAACCATGGAATTTGTAAATTTTTTGAATTAACTAATAATTACAACATTTATGCTTCAATATCAACACTAAACATAAGTATCTCAAAACAGTCGGTTAAAATATTAGAAAATATCGCACATGAAGCCTCGAAAATAATAATTATAATTTAAACATCTGTAACTTTTTTGTTCTTCAATTTTTAATAAAAATAATTACATATTTAGATTCAGGAGAAAATTCTTTATTAAAAAACATATAAAAAGTAATATATTTATTATCCTCATAGCTGGTATTATCGAACAAAGTGGGTATACATTTTTTTGGGACACGCTGTATATAAGCTTAAAATTTGCCAGAAGCCCGCGGAGGTGTTTATGTTATCGATTTTCGCCCTTGGTACTGAAAAGTTTCCCCACCCCTGGTTTAAAGTGATAACAGTTTCCACTCACCTCGGCGCGCTACCACGCGTTCATAAAGTATTGTGAAAACGAGTAAAGAAAGTGTAAAGAGAATGGTAAATGGTAGAAGTAAAATGGAATAATGAGAATAAAGATAAAGAAATAAGGATATATAAAAAATAATAAAACAAACACTACATTTTTGGTGGCTAGCGGTGGCCCCTAATTACAGTTACTTCTGGGGCCCTCCCACGTGCCCTACATTTTGATAAACCGGTATTATAGCATTCATAAATATTCTGTTTCGATTATTTAAATAGTAAGATGTAGAGTGTACCCTATTTGCAACTAAATTTCGTTTTCCATTCTTGAACAATTCATTGTAAATGTGATTCAAGATGGCGCCCATCATTTTACAAATTCTTCTCATAGGAGGGTCGCTTCGAAATCTTCGCGCCCAAAATTTTGTTGTTTTTTCTCTTTTCGTTAAAATTCCGAGTGTTTTCAAACCGACTCGCAATGGCGCTGTTATCGAGTCTGACTCAAAATTTCTGTCATCTGCTCGCGACGGTTGTCATGTGGAGTCAAAACATTTGAGTCTGACATTAAGTTCGAGAGTCGTTTGTTTCATATTTCTTCGCGTTGATTTTTTGAGATTTCGTCGTTTCGGAGACTTTTCAAAATTGATCATTCCTGTCCGGTGACTCGTTTATTTTTTTCTTTCCTTCCACTGTTATTCCTGTATAAGCCTACCTATTTTCATTTTCTGAATTAGTAATAACTGTGATGATAATAATAAAAATAATGATGAGTTAGTAAACAAATTTTACACCTAATTTATACGAATTCAATTATTTTAGTGTTTAAATACATTGTGCCATGCAATTTTTATACAGTAGGGTTTAAAATGGTTGGCGTGGAGTGACGCATTTTTGGGCAATAAATGTATATGTATATATATATATATATATATATATAGGGTACAGCATTGTAAAAGATTCAATGACCATGTAACAAAATTTTCCAGAATTTATTAGTAGAGTTTTTGAGATTATTCCTTGACGATGTATAATTAATTTAAGGGTACAGGCTTTTCGGGCAAGGCCGAAATTATTTTAAGGTTCACTTCGCTTCGCTTTATAGGTTAAGTTAATTTTATAAGTGACAGTCGGAAAATAATCTTAAAGATGCTAATTCATACTGGGTCAAATTCGAACGCTATAAGATTATGTTGCCGTACAGAATTGTGTGACTTGAAAATAAGCAAAATTTGTTAATTGAAATAGAGAAATTGTTTTCGAAAATTCTTTTGGTAAATTAATTTGTGTTTTTGAATTTTTTATATATATTCATTAATTTTTATATTTTTATAGGTAGGTGGGCTGATTATATAATTATTATTATTCTTTCCTTTCGTTCATTTTCAAGATAATTCCGACTGATATTTTGTATGATTACGGCGATTTAAATTTTTTATTCTGAAATTAGATTTTATGAAGACTTTGTAGGATGGCTGCTGTGTTGTGCTGGAGAAGGACGTCTTCTTGTAGGCCTATCGTAAAATATTGTTCGAATATTGGTAATCATAGGATTTTCCTTAATAAGCACAAATGTTATGAATTAAATTCTTAATTGTTCTTTCCACGCGTAACGTTGAATTTATTAACTATAAATCTGCACCACGTGCCTCGATCATTAATATACTGCGTGGTCATTGCAGTTAAATGTACATAATCACGATTTGCGAGGGTGCCCTCTCAGGGCATTGGTTTCTGCCCTATGTAGGAGAATTTCGACTTCTGACTGATCGAGGCCCGTGGTGTAATGGATAGCATATCTGACCGGCAATCGGAAGATCCTGGGTTCGATTCCCGGGCGGTTCACCTCATTTTTCATTTGTTCGTTATTTCTCTTCCTCGTGTGCAGAACGCTCCTCTATACTTACGTCGTTTCTATACATTAATATACTGCGTGGTCATTGCAGTTAAATGTACATATTCACGATTTGCGAGGGTGCCTCTCAGGGCATTGGTTTCTGCCCTATGTAGGAGAATTTCGACTTCTGACTGATCGAGGCCCGTGGTGTAATGGATAGCATATCTAACCGGCAATTGGAAGATCCTGGGTTCGATTCCCGGGCAGTTCATCTCATTTTTCATTTGTTCGTTATTTCTCTTCCTCGTGTGCAGAACGCTCCTCTATACTTACGTCGTTTCTGTACATCAATATACTGCGTGCTCATTGCAGTTAAATGTACATATTCACGATTTGCGAGGGTGCCCTCTCAGGGCATTGGTTTCTGCCCTATGTAGGAGAATTTCGACTTCTGACTGATCGAGGCCCATGGTGTAATGGATAGCATATCTGACCGGCAATCGGAAGATCCTGGGTTCGATTCCGGGCGGTTCACCTCATTTTTCATTTGTTCGTTATTTCTCTTCCTCGTGTGCAGAACGCTCCTCTATACTTACGTCGTTTCTATACATTAATATACTGCGTGGTCATTGCAGTTAAATGTACATATTCACGATTTGCGAGGGTGCCCTCTCAGGGCATTGTTTTCTGCCCTATGTAGGAGAATTTCGACTTCTGACTGATCGAGGCCCGTGGTGTAATGGATAGCATATCTAACCGGCAATCGGAAGATCCTGGGTTCGATTCCCTGGCGGTTCACCTCATTTTTCATTTGTTCGTTATTTCTCTTCCTCGTGTGCAGAACGCTCCTCTATACTTACGTCGTTTCTATACATTAATATACTGCGTGGTCATTGCAGTTAAATGTACATATTCACGAGTTGCGAGGGTGCCCTCTCAGGGCATTGGTTTCTGCCCTATGTAGGAGAATTTCGACTTCTGACTGATCGAGGCCCGTGGTGTAATGGATAGCATATCTAACCGGCAATCGGAAGATCCTGGGTTCGATTCCCGGGCGGTTCACCTAATTTTTCATTTGTTCGTTATTTCTCTTCCTCGTGTGCAGAACGCTCCTCTATACTTACGTCGTTTCTATACATATATATCTGTATATATGATAGGCTAATTACTGATCTTCAAGTAATAGAACCGTTAAGCAATAGCGATCACAATATGGTAGAGTTTGTCCTCTAAGTAAGTCACTCGAAACCAACTAACTCGACTAAAATTCCTAACTTCCAGCACGCAGACTTTAGTAAATTTCGAAATAAATTTTCACACGTCAATGGGGAAAACGTAATGGGGAACTCCAACGCAAAACTAATGTGGGAATCGTTCGAAACGGTATTTAGGACTATAAATGAGGAATGTGTACCGTACAAAATTAAGCGTGCGAAAGTAAATAACAGGCCCTTGTGGTTTACTTCTAGAGTAGGAGACATTATAAAGAGTAGAGATAGGGCTTATAGGCTATATAAGTGCGATAAAGATAATCTGTTGTTACGAAACAACTACATATCTCTAAGGCGTGAAGCGAAAAGTGTAATAAAAAAGTCCAAGCGCGAATTTGAAATCTTCTTAGCTCGTGACGGTAAAGAAAACCCCAAGCGATTCTTTCAATACGGCAATAATAGAAATCCAGTAAAAAGTGTCTTGGGGCCTTTGAAAAATGTAAAGGGAGATCTAGTTTCTGAAAACAAGGAAATGGCTACCTTGCTAAACGAATTTTTTACGTCAGTTTTTACTATAGAAGATCTAACGAATATCCCTACGGTCATAGACATAATACCTTTTGATAATGGTAATATTTTGGATAATATCGTGGTTAGTGAAGGGGAGGTAATGCGCTATATTGATAAAATGAAAAACGCGTAAATCACCGGGCCGGATTCCATATATCCCATACAACTAAAAAAATTAAAAGATAGCATTGTTGTGCCGCTAACAAAGATTTTTAATGCGTCTATTTATGAGGGTTGCGTACCAGATAATTTCAAGTTAGCAGACGTAACACCTATCTTTAAGAAAGGCGATAAAGGTGCGGCGGGAAATTATAGGCCAATCAGTTTAACGTCTGTTGTAGGTAAGCTACTGGAATCAATAATTAGGGATCGTATAGTCGAACACTTAGAAGTGCATAAACTAGTTAGAAATACGCAGCACGGTTTTAGGCGAAACAAATCTTGCTTAACTAATCTTTTAGAATTTTTCCAAAGCGTGGTTGACGTTTACGATAGAAATAGGGCGGTTGATGTAGTGTATTTAGATTTTCAAAAAGCCTTTGACACCGTGCCGCACAAAAGACTCATTGAAAAAACTAAGGCTCATGGAATCAGGGGTGTAGTAATAAATTGGATAGAAGAGTGGTTGCGAGATAGGAAACAGAGGGTGGTCGTTGATGGAGCGGAGTCGTGATGGGCTAATGTAGCGAGTGGCGTTCCTCAGGGTTCTGTATTGGGCCCCTTGCTTTTTCTTATATATATTAAAGATTTAGATGTCGGCCTAGTCAGCTCAGTTTCAAAGTTTGCGAATGACACGAAACTGGGTGGTAGGGCGATTAATGACGAAGATAGAGGTAAAATCCAGGAAGATCTGAATAAAATCGTTGATTGGTCAGTCATATGGCAAATGAGATTTAACGTTGATAAGTGCAAAATTTTGCATATAGGTTCGCGTAACGGTAATTTTGCGTATAGTATGTCAAGGAAAGATTTAACAAGCGTAGAGCAGGAGAAAGATTTATGAGTTATAGTCACTCGTGATTTAAATGTAGCGAAACAAAGTACAGCAGCGGTCAATAAGGCGAACAAAGTGTTAGGTTTTATAGCTCGAAATTTTGAGTACAAATCGCGCGATATTATAGTTCCTCTTTATAAATCATTAGTTAGACCCCATTTGGAGTACGCGATCCAATTTTGGAATCCGCATATGCGCAAAGCTATAGACAAAATCGAAAGAGTTCAAAGACGAGCAACTAAGATGATTCCGTCGCTTAGGTCAAAGTCGTACGAGGATAGGCTTAAGGAGTTAAAATTGACAACACTCGAGACTAGGAGGCTAAGGGGTGATCTAATCCAGGTTTTCAAAATTATGAATGGGTTCGATAACGTAGATAGAGATAGCGTTTTCGAAATATACTTCTATAAACATGTTTAAAAATCGTTTAGACGCATATGTTGATAGATTGGGTATAGTTTAAGGTAGTAAAAGTAAGGCTTTGTGGTGATCGATCCCACAGCTCAACAAAAGTGTTGCGGGATATAGGGAGGCAGCATCTTGGGTTAGGGGATACTCTCTGTCCTTACACACCCCATTTAAAGAGATTCCTCTGCCTAGCGGTGCCCCACATAGTACTGTGAAGTATTGAAAAACTCATGATCTTCACTTGCCCCACAAACACCTTGAAATGGGAGAACCAAAATGGGTGCACACACATTCTACATTACTGTACAGTCTTTACAGCCACACCTACACTTTTCCTCCTAAGTATATATATTGTATTGTATATGTAAATTTTGAATTGCTCCGCAATCGACATGGACCGTGACTTATTTTTCGTTGGCATGGTACTAGTATTGATGGATACCGTAGTGAAATTGACTGGATTGTTTGGATCTGATATATTTGCATGTCTGTTATAAATAGATATAGAGTGTAACACATTTGTGGATAGTAGTCTATTATGACTTGATCCTCTGGATCCAGAGATTCTATCTTAGTTTTAAATCGATAATTAATTAGTTTTAAATCGATAATTAATTAGTTTTAAAATTGATAATTAATTAGTTATGCAAAAATTGGTCGTTGCCAATGTACAGGCAGTTTTTGCATAAACTTCTTATGTTCTTGTGGTTCGGAACCCACGTAAAATTGTAGGTCCCCTCCGCCACCACGGAGGACATACACAATTACGAACACAGTTAGGTAGACCAACCATGAGTGGATCCTATGGTCTTTGTTGGTCTGTAACATTATAACATTATATATATAATATACCTTACCTTACCTTATGAACCTTATGTTGTTTCGTGTGTTGGTCTCTCTTCACACGGAGGTCGAGCTGGTGGCCCGGCCTCTAGGTCAGGCCTGGTGGAGGAGCGAGTTACTTTCTTGCGCTCTCCACCGTACATAGCCAGGCACGCCAGGCTCATCTGGTACTATCCTGAGCCAGGCATCCAGTCTTTTCTTGAAGACTTCAACTTTGACCCCCGTTACGTTTCTGAGGTCCTTAGGAAGCTGGTTGAAAAGTCTTGCCCCCTGACAACCAAGCTATTTTCCTTCAGGGTTGAGGAGGTCCCTTGTCGTGCTTTTAATTTGGGAACACTACACATTCTGCCTTTCCTATTTTCCAGTGTTGTTTGAATGGTAATTGGGTTTAGTTTTAGGTTTGGTACCAGTTTTTCGATCATTTTCCATATGTAGATTATGATGTACCTCTCTCTTCTTCTTTCCATTGAGTACAGATTTAGTTTACGTAGTATACCAGTAGTTGAGTTCTTTGCAGCCATCAATCTTGGCTGTGAAATGCCTTTGCGTTTCTTCTAGTTTATTAGTTTCTTCCTTTTTATATGGGGACGTCAAAACTGAGCAGTATTCAAGTTTTGGTATAATCAGTGTTTTTAGCAGGGGAATCATTACCGTCCTGTCCCTTCTCTTGAACGTTCTTAGAACCTGTCCGGCGACCCTTTTTGCTTTATTTATCGCTATCTGATTTTGTGTTTCGAATTTCGCATCATCTGTCATTATTATCCCGAGATCAATCGCTTTCATGCTTCTCTGAATTTCCTGTTTATCTGGAGCATAATATGCA